>CM021107.1:196266728-196372695 GCA_007115665.2 Sequoiadendron giganteum | reverse complement strand
ACCTCTCCCTCCATCACTCTCTCTCTCTCTCTCTCTCTCTCTCTCTCTCTCTCTCTCTCTCTCTCTCTCTCTCTCTCTCTCCTCTCTCTATCACCTATGTCTCCTCCCTGCATCTTTCTCATCACTCTCTATCTCATTTTTTGTTTCTCTCCTCTCTTTCTACACTCTTTATGCTTTCTCTCTCTCCTCTCTGTCTCACCATTCTCTCTCTCTCTCTCTCTCTCTCTCTCTCTCTCTCTCTCTCTCTCTCTCTCTCTCTCTCTCTCTCTCTCTCCATCACTACCTCCTATCCCTCTCTCTATTCTCCCCTCTCTACTTCTCTATAAATTCCCTCTCCCTATCTCTACCTAATTCAACCTCTATCACTCCCTACAACTCTCTCTCCCTCCCCCCTCTCTCTCTTCCCCTATTTTTATATCACTCTCTCCTCTTTATTGCAACTCTCTCTCTCACACACACTCACATCTATCTCCTCCCTACCTCTTCCTCCCTACTTCTCCATCCCTCCCTCTCCTCTCTACTTATAGCTATCTCTCCTCTCTCTCTACCTCTCATTTCCTCTCTACTTATCTTTATCCTCCCTCTCCCTATCTCTACCTATATTTCCCTACATCACTCTCTCTCTATATCTCACCTGTCTCTCTCCCTAGCTCTTTCCCTTTCTATTCTCTATCACTCCTCTCCCTCCCTCTACCTACCTCTCTCTCACTCTCTCTTCCCCCCTCTTTCTCTATCACTCTCCTCTCCCTTTCTCTCTACCTCTCCTTCCCTCTCTACTTATCTTGATCTCCCCTTTCCCTCTCTCTAGCTACCTCTCCCTCCATCACTCTTTTGTGTGTCTCTATCTCTCTCTATCTCATCTATGTCTCCATCCCTACCTCTTTCCCTCTCTACTCTATATCTCTATCTCTCTACCTATCTTCCCCTTCTTTATCTCTCACTCTCTCCTTTCTATCTCACCATTCTCTCCCTCCCTCCCTCTCACTCTCTCCTTCTCTCTATCTTACCATTCTCTCTCTCTCTATGTGTATGTCTCTCTTTGTCTTTATCTCTCTCCCTCTCCCTCTCAAGTATCTCTCT
Source organism: Sequoiadendron giganteum (assembly GCA_007115665.2). Taxonomy (NCBI): domain Eukaryota; kingdom Viridiplantae; phylum Streptophyta; class Pinopsida; order Cupressales; family Cupressaceae; genus Sequoiadendron; species Sequoiadendron giganteum. Next base: position 196,371,615 of record CM021107.1, on the reverse strand, counting down.
CTTCCTCTCTCCCTCTCTCTCTCCCTCTCCCTCTCTCTCTCCCTCTCAAGACTCTCTCTCTCTCTCTCTCTCTCTCTCTCTCTCTCTCTCTCTCTCTCTCTCTCAACACTCTCTCCCTCTTAGATATTTCTCTTTCTGTCTCTCCCTCTCACTCTCAAGTCCCTCCCACTCTCTCTTGGGTCTCTCTCTCTAAAGTCTCTCTCTCTCAAGTCTCTCGCTCTCCCTCTCTCCCTCTCTCTCTCTCTATCTCTCCCTCCCTCCATCTCTCTCTCTCTCTCAAGTATTTCTCTCTTTCTCTCTCCCTATCAAGTCTCTCTCTCTCTCTCTCCCGCTCTCAAGTCTCTCTCTCTCCCTCTCACATCTCTCTCTCTCTCTGTTTTTCTCCCTCTCGAGTGTCTCTCCCTCCCTCCCCTTAGTTCTCTCTCATTCTCGGGTCTCTCTCTTGTGAGTTGGCCACACATTAATAGATATATAATATATACTATGTATTATATAATACATAGTATGTATTATATAATATATAATATAATAATATAATAATATATAATATAATACATAATATATAACATATAATATATATAATGTATATTACTATATTAGTATATATTAAAATATTAAATATTATGTATTATAAATAATACAAGTAACAAATATCCATTTCTAAATAGATATCCATTCTGAACGAATATATCCATTTTTTTTGAAAAATCAGTAGACTCAAGATTTGGCTCACAATTTGGCTCAGGATTTGGTTTGAGATTTCCCTAACCTGGAAAGTCAACCTGAAAAATGTGTTTAAAATTTTTTCTTAGTTTTCCAAAGTTCACCCTTGTGGCTAACAACTTTTTTTTATCTGAATTTCATGAAATGAAAAGGGTTTATAGAAAAAAAAAAATTGCTTTCCACCAATATAAGATATGCCTTATTTTGAATTTAATAAATAATTGTTACTGATTTTCTACATACATTACAACTGAAGTCTTTATTGATAGGTTGACAGAAAAACTTCTATATCTTTCAAACTACCTAACATTTTCAAACTTGCAAGATGTGTCACATTTTATGTTTCACATACTATAGGATAAAAAAAATGAATTTCATAAATTTTTGACCAAGTTATGGTGGTCAGACACACGTTTTAATAATTCTAAAATGTTCTAATAAGAAACAATAACTAATTATTTACATGGAAAAAATAAATTTGGCATATCCGAGTATGTGTCCTCTACATATACTGAAAGATTTAGAAATAAAAAATAAAAAATTCTTGTACTTAGGGTGGTCAGACATCGACCCATTTCTTATCTTTTTCTTGAAAATTTAGTACTGTTGCATTGAAATCTCAATATTTTGCAGAGCAAATTTACTTTTTTCCAAAAAAGGACTAGTGCCCTAGAACCTACATTCAATTTTCTAAAAACTTTTTTTCTTGCATATTTTCAAATTATGTTAAGAACCTATTCAAATTTTTATTTCAAGTTGTCTAACTCTATTTTTCTAGATTTTCATTTCCATTTAGAGGCCTAGTTTGGACCCCCATGATCTTGCACTAACCCATATAAGAAAAGTGTTGAAGGAGAAGAGTTTGTCAAAAACATGCAAATTTTACACCAACAAATAAGGGAAAAACTTGGTTAAAGCAACCAATAGTATAAATAGAAAGATGATTTGAAGAGAGAATTTTTTTTTGAAGTTAGAGATATGGTATTGTCTCATTTACAAAAGGAAATATTTCCTAGTCATACCTACAACAAGCTCAAGTGGAAGAAAATTGGACCATGTAAGATTATCAAGAAGTGTAGAAATGCAAAATTCAAAATGGAGATTTACATAGAAATTACATAACAGAAAAATAGAGCACACAAACAACACAAACGTTTATCGTGGTTTAGCCAATTTGGCTTACATCCACCCTGAGCAGAGATATATATATTATGCCTTTTTTTAATTAGGTTACATATGAGGATACGACAATAGTACATATAAGGAAGGATACCCTTTCATATGTCTCGAATATGAAGAGACATCCGGAAGAGGGGGAAAGTATGACTGTTGGGATTCAATTACTCAACAAACTCCCACCTGATGACCAAAAAATACTACCATACCTCTGCTCATATCTTCAGATTTATCTTTTCTTTACAAGCCCAAGAGAAGTTCTTGCACATTCGAACTTCTCCTTGGGTACAACCTTTGTCAAAACATTTGTCAGATTGACCTTTGTGTCAATCTTAATCACTTGCAATCTGCCCTCTTCAACCATATGACACACAAAATGAGCATGAGTGTCAATGTGCTTTGATTGCCACTAAGATGAGTGATTATGAGCCATAAAAATGGCACTACGACTGTCACAAAATAGAATATAAGAACTTTGTTTGTACTGCAAATCACTAAGCAATCGCTGTAACCAAATCATCTCTCGAGCACCTTCGGAAAGAGCTAAATATTCAACTTCAGCTGAAGATAAGGCAATAGAATGTTGCAACCTAGAGGCCCAACTAATAGCAGCCCCAACAAACATGAAAGCATAACCAACAGTAGACCTCCTTTTATCCAAATCTCCGGCAAGATCAGAATCGGCAAATCCTTGCAACTGAACATTGTTGCCATTAAAACACAAACTATAACCAAAAGTACCTTTAAGATACTTCAAAATGCATTTCACCGCTTCCCAATGTTGCTTCCCGGGATTGCTCATGAACCTACTTACAACTCCCACTGCATGAGCAATGTCGGGATGAGTAGAAACCATAGCATACATAGTGCTACCCACTACTGATTTGTAAGGGACATGAGCCATAAAGTCTTTGTTCACTTGTGTTTGGGGACACAAATCTAATGATAAATGAAAGTGAGAAGCAAGAGGAGTAGAAACAATCTTCACATCAGTCATACCAAACCTGTCCACCACTTTGTCAATGTAATCCTTTTGTGACAATGTAATCTCCTTCTTCTTCCTATCTCGAGTTATCGTCATGCCAAGAATCCTTTTGGCTACACCTAAGTCTTTCATTGCAAACTTGCTGGCCAAGTGAGCTTTCAACTCACTAACAATCTTTGGACTAGTGTCGGCTATCAACATATCATCAACATAAAGAAGAAGGATAACAAACTCCCCATTAGGAAGTTGCTTATAATAAATGCATGGATCAGATTCACACCTTGTGAAATTGTGTGCAAGCATGAATTTATCGAACTTCAAATACCACTGACGTGGGGCTTGTTTTGAGCCCATACAAACTCCTCTTCAACCTGCAATAAAGATGCTCTTTTCCCTTCTTGAAAAAACCTTGAGGCTACTCCATGTATAACTCCTCATCAACATCGCCATGTAGGAATGCTATTTTGACATCGAGTTGTTCCAATTCAAGATCCCATACCACTGCAAGTCCCAAAACAGTGAGGATAGTTGTCATTTTGACAACCGGTGAGAAAATTTCATTGAAATCAATCCCTTGTTTCTGAGCATACCCTTTCACCACTAATCGGGCTTTGAACCGTTTAGAACCTCCACCTTCATCTTTTAGTTTGTAGACCCATTTGTTCTTAAGTGACTTTCGATTCGGTGGTAAAGAAACCAAATCCCATGTTTGATTGGTTTCAAGAGATTTCATCTCTTCTTCCATGGCTTTTAGCAATTTATCCTTATCACTGATGTTACAAGCATCTTTAAAACTAACCGGTTCAGCTTGCTCAGAAATAAGAAGTTTTGGTTCTGCCTCTTCAGCAATTAGTAACTCATAATCAAAATTTTTTGAAGGAATCCTCCTATGCCTAGAAGACCTCCTTAAATTATCATGACTCCTTTCATTCTACTCACAAATAGAATCCTGAGAACAATCGGTTTCTCCTTGCGTGACTCCTGCAGTAGACTCTCCTTCTTGTGTGGCTCCTGCAACACTCTCTCTTCTTTGTGTGGCTCCTGCAGCACTCTCTCTTCTTTGTGTGGCTCCTGCAGCACTCTCTCCTGCAGCACTCTCTCTTCTCTATGTGGTTCTTGCAGCACTCTCTCCTACAACACTCTCTCTTCTCTGTGTGGTTTCTGCAGCACTCTCTCCTGCAACACTCTCTCTTCTTTGTGTGGTTCCTGCAGCACTGGAAGGCGTAGAGTATGTATCAACAGCCAAGGGAAAACCAATTTCGCAAGGACTGGTAGAAGGAGATGTGTGAGAATGACCAAAATGTGACACAGTGAAGTCTGTCGGTTCTTCAAAGAACTGAGAGCATGAAGTTCCATGGCGGTGAGGAGAAGAGGACGAGTCCTCTTTCGCAGAAATTTTTTGGCTCCCAAATAGTGAGTCATCACTATTACCAAATGAAGTAGGGGGTGCCAAAAATGAGGTGGGAGAAGCAACATTTGTTGTGGGAACAGAAATATTTGACCTTTGTGTGACATTATTATTAACACATAAGGAGAAAGGCACATTTTCTACCGACTGTAATTGTTGTGCTGAAAACACAGTTTCATTGAAAACCACATCTCAACTCCTCATGATTTTCTTTCCAACCGGATCCCACAATCAAAAACCAAACTGGTCTATACCATATCCCACACAAATACACCTCTGTGATTTAAAATCCAGCTTTGTCCTCTTTTCTTTTGGAACATGGACATAAGCTTCACATCCAAAAAATCCGGATGTGAGAGTAAGAAATCCTCTTTCCCAACCACTCCTCTTCCGGAATACCAAACTCCAAACGAGATGACGGACTGTGGTTAATCAAGTAAACTATTGTGTTACATGCTTCCACCCAAAATTCTTTGTCCAAACTAGCATGAGAAAGCATACATCTAGTTTTTTCAAGAATGGTCCTATTGAGTCTTTCTGCTGCCCCATTTTCTTGAGGAGTGTAGGGAACAACTTTAATCCTTCGAATACCATGAGCTGCACAAAAATTATCAAACTCCAAAGAACAAAATTCACCTCCATTATCTGATTTTAAACATTTAATTTTGTGACCACTTTGATTCTCAACAAGTGCTTTAAAAATTTTAAATTTTGAAAGCACTTCAGATTTTCTAGAAATCATATAAACCCAAACCTTCCTAGTACAATCATCATGAAAGGTCACAAAGTAATTAGCGCCTCCATAAGAGGTTACCTCAGTAGGGCCAAAGACATCCAAGTGCACCAACTCCAATGGTGTTGTCTTCATATTGTGTCCATCCTTCAAGAAGTTGACCCGTCTTTGTTTGCCACGAAGACAATGTTCGCAAAACTCCAAATCTACGGATTGAAGACCCAGTAATTGGTCTCGGTTGAGCATCACCTCAAGTCCTTTCTTGCTTATGTGGCCTAACCTTTGATGCCAAAGAGCCACATTGCTGCCTACAACAGTCATAGCAGCTCCCACCTCACCAAAAGTTTTTGCAACATAGAGGCTACCAATTTCGTCTCCTTTTGCAATGACCAAAGAACTTTTAGTTACTTTCCAAGTATCTGTGAGAGTGGTGAGAAATCCTTGGGTATATAACTGACTTACGAAAATCAGATTTCTCTTTAATTTGGGAACATGACGAACGTCTTTTAGCAGCCACTTGACTCCACCAGCTAGCTGCAAAACAACATCACCTTTGCCAACAATTTCACAAGCTTTGTTGTCACCCAAATATACATTTCCAAGATTACCTTCTTTGTAATTTTTGAAGACCTCCGTACAAGAAGAGGCATGAAAAGAGGCACCAGAATCTATTACCCACGAATCTAATTTTGTATCGCTTATTGATAGTATGAGAATACCATCATCCTTATCATGTGATATGTTTGCTTCGCTATCCAAAACCCTTTCTTGTGCCCTTTTATACTTTCTGCAATCTTTCTTGATATGACCAGCCTTCCCACAAAACCAACAACCGCTTTCTTTTCCTTTAGATTGTGATCTTCTAGCTGATTTGGACTGCTGATTGTGATTATATCTACCTCTATATTGGCTTCTCCCTCTATTTTTGGTGCTTACCATAGTGAGAGCATCATCGGATGAGGGCTCATCATTCTTCCTCCGTAAATCTTTGGAAAGAAGAGTAGCTGAAACTTCATCAAAAACCAACTTCTTGGAGCTTGATGCTGAAGTACTTATGGCTGTCACAACTCCATCCCAACTATTTGGTAGAGAACACAAAAGAAGAACAACTTTTTTTTCGTCACCTTGAGTCATTCCAACCGAATTTGCTTGGCTGATCAAAGTGTTGAATTTGTTAATGTGGTTTACCATTGCACAACCTTCCCTCATCTTGAGCTTATATAACCTCTTCATGATGAACACTTTATTTGCGGCCGACGCCATAGCATAGGTTTTTATAAGTTTATCCCAAACTTCTTTTGTTGTTTTCTCTTTAGCAACATTGAACAGAACATTTTCATTTAACGAAAGAAAGATCATTGCCTTGGCCTTTTCATCAAGAGTCTCCCAATCTTCATCTTTCATGGCAGCAAGCTTGTTTGTTTTTCCTTCAAGTGCAAGTTTAAGATCTTGCCTAATTAGTAAAGATTGCATCTGAATCTTCCATATCCCGAAGTTCTTCCCAGAAAATTTATGTATTCTTGTATCCTCCATTTCCAAAAATTTTGACACAAAATTTCCAACCAGCCTCTCACCAGGCTTTGATACCAATTGTAGAATTGCAGAATTCAAAATGGAGATTTACACAGAAATTACAGAATAGAAAAACAAAGCACACAGACAACACAAACGTTTATCGTGGTTCAGCCAATCTGGCTTACATCCACCCTGAGCAGAGATATATATATTATGCCTTTTTTTAATCAAGTTACATATGAGGATACAACAGCAGTACATATAAGGAAGGATACCCTTCCATATGTCTCGAATATGAAGAAACATCCAGAAGAGGGGGAAAGTATGACTGTTGGGATTCAATTACTCAACAAGAAGTTTTCACCAAATGCCTATGAATTGGAGCTACCTTAAGGTTTAGAAATCTCACTCATTTTTAATGTTTCAGATTTGCATAGTTATTATGAGGGGGGCAATTCACAATAACAAGGAAAGGAGAAAACATAATTGACTGAGAAGTGGATGGAGTAGTTACTCAAATGAGAACAAGAAGAAATTGAATGCATTTTGGATTCTAGAGTGATTAGAAAGACAAGGGGAAAGGTGTATAGTGAGTATTTAGTGAAATGGAAGGGTAGACCAGTGGAAGATGTAACGTATATAAGCCCACCAGAGTTGGAATCATTCGAATTACACAAGATGATAGAGTCGCTGACCTACAACAACGAGACCATTAACCAACAACAATACAAAGTTTTACTCAGTGAGTAGGGGCTCACAAAACTTATATAGCCCGATAGTTTGATGCAGGGGCATCAAAGTATATCTTATCCTTTTATTTTCATCCACCACCACCAAATTGAATCATTGGGTTTTTTATTTTTAAATTTAATTTTTGTTTCCCAAAAGCCCATTTAATGAGCAACAACAAGAGGAATGACAAAGGGAAAATGTGAGTGGCAATTTTGAACCAAGAAATGAGTAGTTAAGGAATTTATGGAAGGTTTTAAATGTTGCGAAAGTTTAGGTGGGATTTTTGGGGGGAAGTTTTCAAAATTTTGGCCATTTTTTAGGAGAAGAACAAAGCAAAAAAAGGGAAAGGATAGAAAAAGAAGGGGTTAGAATAGCAATAAGCAAAGAAGAATAGAAGAGACAGAGGGAATAAAAGAGAGTGCAACTAAAAAATAAGCAACATAGGATAGTAAGAGATACGTAGGAGACAAAGAGGAAGGAAGAAGAATAACAGAGGGAACTCTGTTCTACAAACATTTATGTAATTGCATGTAAAAGAATGTAAAAAGGAATGTTTTAAATATAATATAATAATATTCTCTTCATAGTTGTTGTCTTTTGTACTTTTGTTTATGAGTAGTATTTGTTATGAGCTTGTTGTTATGAAAGTGTGCACTTTTGTTGCAAGTTTAAAGTGTTTTATGATGTTGAAATCATGAACAATCACCTACAACCATTGTTGCAACTACCTGCAACAACAATTTGTTTTTTTTCAGCAATATAGTTATTTGTTCTACAATTTATTTTATGCCTCTAAAACCTTTTATTAGACCTATAGCTAGTGTATAGACCTCTTAGAAGTTGTTTGAAGTTTCTTACAACAAAACAACCTTTCATTCTCCACCTATTAGCACTTGTTAAGTGGGTTTTTGAGTGCTTCCAAGGAGGTGGGTACTATCACTTCTCTTGCTATCTCATTGTAATAATGGATTATAAGATGTGACCCAAAAAATTGATAAAATTTATTTTTACATATTTTAAATTATTTATTGTATGATTTCATAAACTTGTAAATAATATTTTATTTTCTAATAGCAACTCTTTCCATACATTAATGTGACTAAGTGATCAAACAATCTAAATCACCATTCTTTCATAATTTTATGGATTAACCATATGGTCAAATCTCAAAAGAACAATATGAATAAAGCAATAAAATTCTTAGATAATTTGGTCTTTTTTTCTATACTCCTTTGTCTCATCTACATCAAAAAATTAATATAAACTTTACCATATTTTTTATAATTTCTTTTTGAACCTGCTAACATATCCATTAAACCTTTGAATACAATTGATAATTTATAAAAACAAATTTCCTTGATGTGAGCTTTGATGTGAGCTTTTTATGGTGGTCTTCATGGTTGTGAAAGTTTAAATCATGATTGCAGATATAAAAATGTGCATTCTGTGATTGTAGATTTGTTAAAGAGTGACCATTACCATTATCACCAAACATAACATCATAAATGCTAGGCATCATAAAGTGATACTTTGGAGAGTAAGATTAAAATGATTAGTCTCAATCTTTGCACACCAACAGATATAGATTATGCACTGAACAAAATGCTTGCTCACTTTAAGTTCAATTATCTACAAAGACGGTAGGATTGCAATTCTACTTTAGTCCCCCGCTGGGGTTCGAACTTGCGACCTTCGGCTACTTCGAATGCAGTCGATCATAAGACCAATGCTCTAACCAACTGAGCTACAGGACCACGCATGTAAATTCTTCCGATTTTGAAATCCCTCTAGTTTTAATTGAGAATGCTAATTCATTGTACCTCTACATCCTGAATAATCTTTTCCTTGCATTCTACCAAGTGAAAATAACTCCAAACAAGTGTTTTCCAAGTATAAAACATTACAAGCCTTGCCACCTTTTCAAGTTTACTCTTATCATAGCTAGCCATCACTGTACCACTTGGCCATCAACAGTGTTTGACTCAAAAATTCACTAGATAAAACCCGATGTTGGAGATCTGGGGAAACTATAGTATACAGAGACCGAAAGAAGACGGCAGAGCAAAACGCACAAAATAATTGTAGATTTCAGAATTACACAAAATAAAAGAAAAAGACTTAAAATAAACAGCAGAAACTATTTAAGACATCCACACAAGTTGAGAACACAGATTTAACGTGGTTCACCATGTTAATGGCTACATCCACCAAAACAATAGAAACTATTTAAGACATCTGCACAAGTTGAGAACACAGATTTAACGTGGTTCACCATGTTAATGGCTATGTCCACCAAAATACCAGGGGATTCTCATTAAGTTTTCTCTCTATACGTTTTTCATACACAGCAGTAGCAGCATATACATGCAAATCAAAAGTGAGTGATTAAACTCCCAGCCCTCACTATCTTCCAGAAAAAGGAAATCATCTACACAGTTCGCAGACTATTATAGACAAAGACAAAGGCATTACATTCAGAGGCACAAGGGAATAACAGAGAGGTAGGACTAAGCCGTTACATTGGGCTTCACCTCTCCACGTGCCCAACAATCTCCCACTTGAAGGCCAATGGGATCGGCACACGAGTTGCTCAGAGAAATCCCCCACAAGAGACTCAGTGTCACATCCGAATGAGACCGAGAGAAGATCTACAAAGTTCAAACTTCTCTCGTGGTACAATCTTGGTTAATGCATCTGCAGTGTTCACTCTAGTGTCAATTTTTTGCACCTGGAGTTTACCTTCGTCAAGAGCTTGGTGTGTAAAATGATATCTCAGCTCAATATGCTTTGTTCGACTGTGAAATGCAGAATTTTTGGCCAAGTGAATAGCACTATTTCTATCACAAAACAAAATAAAAACTGCTTTAGGACACCCCAGTTCAGCCAACAAACGTTGTAGCCATATCATCTCTTTTGCTCCTTCAGTGAGAGCAACGTATTCCGCCTCAGTTGATGAGAGAGCAACAACCTGCTGCAAATGTGAAACCCAACTAATGGCAGCCCCGACGAAGATAAACACATAACCAGTCGTAGACCAGCATTTATCTAGATCTCCAGCCATATCCGAATCAACATAACCTCTTAACTGAGTTTCATGACCACCAAAACATAAAACATAATCAGAAGTACCCTTCAAGTACCGTAAAATCCACTGAATAGCTTGCCAATGCAATTTACCCAGATTACTCAGGAATCTGCTCACAACTCCCACTGCATGAGCAATGTCTGGACGAGTACAAACCATAGCATACATCAGGCTCCCAACTGCGGATGAATATGGAATATTTTTCATTTATGTTTGATCGTCTAGAGTTTTAGGACACATAGCTGAAGATAGACGAAAATGATTAGCCAATGGTATACCAACAGGTTTAGCATTGGACATATTGAACCTATCCAAAACCTTTAAAATTTATTTTTCTTGAGATAATCGAATTTGTCTCTTATTTCGATCCCTTATTATATGCATCCCAAGAATCTTCTTCACTGCCCCTAAATATTTCATGGCAAAATGAAGAGCCAAATGTTGTTTTAACTCATGAACAATCCGCACACAAGAGCCAGCCACCAACACGTCATCCATATAGAGTAAAAGAATGACAAACTCACCATTTGTGAGCCTCTTAAGATAAACGCACGGGTCTGATACACAATGAGTGAAGTGTTGTTGAATCATGAAGCTATCAAATTTTAAGTACCACTATCTTGGGGCTTGCTTAAGCCCATACAAGCTCCACTTCAATCTGCAAAACAAGTGCTCTTGACCTTGGCTAACAAAACCTTTAGGCTGCTCCATGTATAATTCCTCATCAATATCCCCATGAAGGAACGTTGTTTTAATGTCAAGCTGCTCCAATTCAAGATCCCAAACCGCTGCCAAGCCCAACACGATACCAATTGTACGCATCTTCACAACTGGTGAAAAAATTTCATTGAAATCGATCCCTTTCTGCTGAGCAAAACCCTTCACCACTAATCTGATCCTGTACCTTTGACTCCCTCCATCTTCGTCTTTCAAACGATAAACCCATTTGTTTTTCAGAGGCTTTCGATTTGGCGGAAGGGGAACTAGATCCCAAGTATTATTTACTCTCAAAGACTCCATCTCTTTTGTCATTGCTTCCATCCACTTCACAGAATTTGTATCGTTACAGGCTTGTTTGAATGTCAGAGGCCTAGATTGATATGAAAGTAATAATTCGTAATCATCAAATTTTGATGGTCTTCTTCTTTCCCTGGTGGATCTTTGTAATTGAGAGCCCTCTTCCGACTGTAAAGGTTTGTCCAGATGTAATTTATGTAAAAGATTTTGAACATTATCAATGTCAGACTATAAGTTACCCTGTGGCAAACTCCCCTGTCTATGCACACTGGTCTATGCACCTATATTGTTTTGCTCAGGCACACTGCCTTGTTCTATTTCCCCAAATCGGGCTTGTTTGGAAATTAAACGATTCAGAAAATATTCACCAAGAGTGGGCTCATGTGGAAGCTGCGAATTGACAGAGATAGGCAGCGACATATTAATTTTGTGCTAGTAAGCATAAGGCGCAGCCTCTAGAGAGGACTGCATGGCTTGCCTTAAGGCTTGCGCAGCCTCTAGAGAGGACTGCGTGGCATGTTCTAAGGCTTGTGCAGCCTATGGAAAGGTCTGCACAACCTCTTTAGGGGCTAGCACAGCCTTTACCAACTGCTACGAACCATCTGCAACAGGTTGCACAAGAAACAAGGGAGGTAGCATTTGAACTTGTGATGACAGCGTTGAAAATTGCAAAGGGAGGGATTCACCTGGGATGGGCTGGGTTGCAATTTTTCGAGAAGACACATCATTGGGAAATAAAGAGTGTTTGAACATGAGAGGTGTGTACATTAGAGTAAACAAGGGCACCAATTTGGGAAGGCAGAGAGGCTATGTTGGATGGCTGAGAAGCAATAATTAAAGGCTGAGAAAAAGAAACAGAGATTTGCCTAGCCTTGCCATTATCAAACAAATTAATGTCAACATAGTCTTTTGAAGATGTACTTTGAGGTTGCAAACCTGGAAAGTTTTTTTCATTAAACACAACATCTCGACTGCGGATGATGGTCTTTGCAACCGGATCCCAAAGATGAAAACCATATTGATCTACACCATAACCAAGGAATGTACACCTTTTTGACTTAAAATCTAACTTTGTTCTCTGTTCTTTCGGAATATGAACAAAGGCTTCACAGCCAAAAATACGCAAATGATTGTAAGAAATCCATTTGCCGAGCCATCTTTCCTCCGGAATGTCGAAATCTAATCGAGATGAAGGAGCTCGATTTATTAGATACACAGTAGTGTTACATGTCTCTACCCAAAACTGTTTACCCAAACCTGCATTGGAGAGCATACCTCGAGCTCTCTCAAGAATTGTACGGTTTAACCTCTTAGCTGCTCCATTCTCCCGAGGTGTGTAAGGAACTACCTTTATCCGACGAATACCATGATCTGCACAAAATGTATCAAACTCTGAAGAGCAATATTCTCCACCATTGTCTATTTGTAAACATTTAATTTTATGTCCACTCTAGTTTTCAGCCATATTTTTGAAAATTTTGAATTTAGAAAAAACCTCTGACTTTCTACGCAACATGAAAATCTACACTTTGCGAGTATAGTCATCAAGAAATGTCACAAAGTAGTTAGCACCCCCGATAGAAGTTACCTCAATGGGACCGAAAACATCGGAATGAACAAGCTCCAACGGACTGGTCTTCGAATCATGGCCTATCCTTATGAAGCTGGTCTTGCATTGTTTGCCATAAAGGCAATGCTCACATAAGTCGAAATCAACCGATGTGAGACCTGGTAGCTGATTCCGTTGAAGCATAACTTGTAGTCCTTTTTGGCTCATATGGCCGAGCCTCTTATGCCAAATTTCTGAGCCACTATCCATAGCCGGCAAAACAACTCCCACTTCATTTTGACATTCTAAAATATAAAGATTTCCAATTTTCTTTCCTTTGGCAAGCACTAAAGCCCCAAGTATCTAAAGAAAATTTAACATTACACCCATGAGCAATAAGCTGACTAACGGATATTAAGTTTCATTTCAATAAAGGAACATATCTAACATCGTGTAAAATCCATTTTTCTCCATTTTTCAAATGCAAAATTATGTCACCCTTACCAAGAATTTCACATTCTTTGTTGTCTCCGAGAAAAACCTTATTGAAAGTACCTTCTTTGAAATTTGTAAAAACATCCCGACATGAGGTAGCATGAAAAGAGGCACCGAAATCAAGGACCCACGAATCTGCATTCGTGTTACTAGCTGCTGCAACCAAAACATCATCACAGGCAGTGTTGACTTCATTGTTGTTACTCACTTTGTCTTGAGCCTTCTTGTAGTTCCAAAAAAATTTCTTTGTATGTCCAGGTTTTCCACAAAACCAATAGGCACCATTTCTGCCCCTTGACTTCGATCTATGAGCAGATTTTTATCTTCTTCTATTGTTGTATCTGCCTCTTTCTTGACTTCTTCCTTGATTGCTAGTGCTAACAGCAGTCAAAGCATCACCCGAAGAAGGCTCTGAGTGTTTGCATCTCATATCTTCGCTGAGAAGTGTAGCTGCTACATCATCAAGAACTAATTTACTTTTAGCTGCTACTGAAGTGCTCACAGCGATTACAACACCTTCCCAGCTACTGGGTAAATAACATAACAGCAAAATTGCTTTTATCTCATCCTCCAAATTTATTCCTACTAAGATCAATTGAGTGACTAAAGTGTTAAATTTATTTAAATGATTTGACATGATCCCATTTTCTTTCATCTTTAAATTGTACAACTTTTTCATAATAAAAACCTTGTTGGATGTGGATGCAATCTCGTACAATGAAGACAATTTAGCCCACAGTTCTTGTGTTGTCTTCTCAGCTAAGACATTGAAGAGCATGTTGCTGGACAGCGAAAGAAAAATGGTGGCTTTCGCTTTCCTATCCATTTTTTCCCATTCTTCATCCAATAACGAGCCTTTTCCTTTGGCTTTTCCAAGTAAGGCGAACGAGAGATCCTGCTTGATTAATAATGATTCCATCTGTACTTTCCACAAGCCAAAGTTCTGTCTTGAGAACTTCTCGATCTTCCATTTGTCTGTGTCGTCCATGCTTTTGAAAATCTTCACCGATTTCAATCAGCTTCACAAGATGAGCTTCTGGACTGAGCTTCTAACTAGAACTCTGATACCAATTGTAGATTTCAGAATTACACAGAATAAAAGAAAAAGACTTAAAATAAATAGCAGAAACTATTTAAGACATCGACACAAGTTGAGAACACAGATTTAATGTGGTTCACCATGTTAATGGCTACGTCCACCAAAACAGCAGAAACTATTTAAGACATCCACACAAGTTGAGAACACAGATTTAACGTGGTTCACCATGTTAATGACTACGTCCACCAAAACAGCAGGGGATTCTCATTAAGTTTTCTCTTTGTACGTTTTTCATACACAGCAGTAGCAGCATATACATGCAAATCAAAAGTGAGTGATTAAACTCCCAGCCCTCACTGTCTTCCAGAAAAAGGAAATCATCTACACAGTTCGCAGACTGTTACAGACAAAGACAGAGGCGTTACATTCAGAGGCACAGGGGAATAACAGAGAGGTAGGGCTAAGCCATTACATTGGGCTTCACCTCTCCACGTGCCCAACAATAATTGCATTAAAACCAGAAACGTTCGTAATAATGTATGAAGGTTTTGAAAGCTTTGGAGCATCGGCGCGGGGAGTAGATAAACCGATCTAAATCCAATGGACTGCCTATTTAGGGAGGAGTTGCGATCATCGGTGCAGAGATCTGATTAGCAGCTAAGATTTGACGGGATGTTTGTGTTTGGCGAACGCTGTAAGAACGGTGGCAAAGGTGGAAAAGGTGAGGCGGTCAGGTTAGACACCAGTTCGTTGCATTTCATTAAATAATGTCGATGTTTTTTGAGTTGGAGTAGTATTTGAATGGGTAAACTCTGGGAAGTCTAGTGTTTCATCTCTTGAGTATCATTTGGATGCAATGAGTGGTAATTCCATCATTGATTATCTTGAAAGATGGGTTGTTGTGAACCACTGCTCATGAAACATGGATTAATGAATTTGACGGTAAAATTATATGATTGAATCTTAATAACAATATCACAATAATAATCATATTCCATGAGAAATTGTCTCGTTTTGTCATTTATCATCTCCTCAAAAACTTTACGAACATCCACCAAACAACTGCATTTCACATACGTGTTCAGAACATTATTTTCAAAAAAAGTATGTGAAACAAACCAAAATCCCCTGTTACCGGTGAGAGAATGGATTTGCTTACCCTCCGAAAGAACCACCTTGGGAATTAAGGCCTGGAACAGTTGAAGATATGCACACGGGTATAGAATGGGCAATGCCTCTATCAAGCTACTATGGAACATTGACACCATCTTCGTCCTCAAACATGGCACCGTAGCCATTTATTTATTTCTATCAATCACACTTACCTCTTTCCCAAAAGGTAACAACGGTTTGTTCACACTACTCATTATCAGAGCTAAATTTACACATCCCTCAAAGCAAGCCACAGGCGCTCCACTACAATAGAGAATTTTTCTTCAACATATCTGTGGCGCGCCATCAATAATGATGTTCAAGCAATTGTCACTTTTTTAATTAAGTGTGTCTGAGGTTATTTTTGGAGCTATGAAAAAAAATTATGTTTGAGACTCCTTTCGTTTGGCCTTCCCTTTTGTCAGTAGATTGGGTTTGGGTTTCTATTGATGTCAATGAGTGACTTGATTTGTTTGATCAAACAAACATGTTCCCTCATGTGTTGACGAATAGAGAGAGGGGCGAAGCCATCAACAACCAAGGACCTGAACCCTTATACATACGCCAAAAAATCAAATAACAGAGATCACAAAACATAGCAGTGTAAAATCTTAATACAGCTGCACAAACATTGTTGAATCTAGCTAAAAAAGAAAGATCAAAACTTGCATAACAGAAAAAATTTAGAGCAAGGAAAAAATAATTTTACATTATTCACAATGAAAATACATATAGTTACAATGATAAAGCTAACCGTAGGAATAAAGCATGGAAAAGTTACGAAAGAGCAAAGAGGTTTTCTTTAGTTAGCTTACAATAAAGCAAAGCAACAATAAGTTAGACAGTTGTTAAATTGCGCTAACACCTCCCCTTAAGTTTAATTAAGGAGACAAAATCTAAGGAAAGGAAAGATGAAAGAGGGAAAACCCTGTAGAAACAAAACCCTCTCTCAAACAGAATGCTAACAGTGCCTAGAAGTAACTATGCTAAGTTGTCTTTCACCACAAGGTCTTGTAGAAAGTGAAACTTCTACTTAGTGAAAGTCTTTGTGAAGATGTCGACAATATGTTTAAAAATGGGATAGTACTACAAGTCGATGAAAAATGCTTTAAAATAAAAAATGGCTCAGTGTCTACAAGAAACATGTCTTCCCTTGGAAGAAACAACTCCGTAGACTGATGAAGAAGCCACTTCATGTCCAACTGAAACAAGGAAGGATGAAGTCTCAACATGTGTCTCTAATAACTGAGTAGGAGTCTCTAAGATTGAATAAGCCACAAAATAATCATGGAAAAAATCAACCAAGAAACATGATAAATCAAGCAAATGAGGAAACTCATGAATGTCAATCTCCACAAACAATGTAGATGCGATAACAATTGTGTTGAAAGTGTTATCAAAGAGAGAAACCCCCTCAAGTGTGTCATCCAGTTCTACAATATGAGACTCCACAAACAAGCTAGAAACCCCTATCAAATTTTCATCTCACAAAGCAAGATCTAAAAAATTATGATCAACCTACTGAATAAAAGCACTAAAAGTTGAAGAAGGAGGTGGACGAGTTGGGAGCTCAACACTAGTCTCTAGAATACCAAGGTGTATAAGACCAAACTTCTCCTCACAAACATGATTCACACTTGATGAATGAGTGTGATATGCAATGAAAGAAACATTATCTGCAACAGAAGCAAAATGTGAAAAGGAATACAAATGAGATGAATGATCAACCAACTCGATAACAATGATATCCATAGTCTCCAAGTCCCTTATGTAGACTCCATTAAGAGTGAACTCAACTATCTTACCTCGTCCACTATGAGTAACTTGATAAATAGAAAGGATATTTGATGTCAAAGAAGGAACACAAAGTACATCATTAATAGTTCCATCCTCCATATCAATTAAACCTTTCCCACATACCTTCATATATGTATTGTTACCCATCAAAATATTAGGTGAACCACAAGGCACAAACAAAGAGAAGATACCCTTAGAAGATGCCATATGATGCGAGGCACATGAATCTAGAATCCATTTGCAAAATTGAGGATGTGTTGATGCAGTGAGTGCATATCCTTTCATCTTGTCTAATCCATGCACCATAGTGCCTGACCTTGATTCTGAAGTAACTATAGTGGATGTAGAGGATGAACCTAAAGACACGGATGAATGCAACTGAATATGATTATTTTGTAGAAGATGTTTCAGCTCATCAATTTGCTTGGTATAGCACTTATGCTCATCATGTCTTGGCTTTTTGCAATATGCACATAGTGGGCACTCCTTCTTTTCTTTTCCTTTAGATTACTGATTGGGTTTTGAACTTTTCAAATTTCAAGAATACTAGTCAAGATGCAAATTACACAATTGCACAAATTAAGATGAATGATAAACTCTAAATAATTACATTTGAATAATACCTTAGGAATGAGTACAATATATAAAGTAGGAGATGAGCCATCTAAAATGACAACTGCCAACTAAAAAATAGGCATGCAACTCCATGCAAGATTGCACAACTAAGCAATCATTATCCTAACAATTTAGCAACTAGCAAACTTATCTAGAGGAATATTTTAGGTAGAATATTCTACTCGAACATACCCTAGTGGCCGAGCAAGCAATGAGATTAGATCAAGATGACGGGTAGGGGTCACACCCATCTAGTAATCCTCTATGGGTCCCCGTGGTTATGGGAATAGGTGGGTTAGAAACACTTCTCCAAGATGTTGGTGTTAGTTGAATGTTGTTGGTTGTGCTAAAGCATCTGCAAGTACCTACCCAAGTCATGGTTCACATTCTCCAACAACATGAGGGGTGGGATCATCTTCTGATAAAAGAACAAAGGATGGATAAAAATAAAATGATTTGATTAAAAAAAATTACAAAAAAGACATCATGTTCACATTACTTCTATATCTACTTGCAAGAACCACAGTATCAAACTCCTCTTACCCATCTATGAATTTGACTCCACAAGATGTGAAACTTTCTATTGTCGTCAATAATCTAAAAATATAGATTTGTAAACCATTCCACTGCTCCTTATGCCATGACCATAAAAATCAGATAATGAAAGAGAGACGTGGACATTCTGTGTACCTGAGCTGCCCATTTTCCCACATTTATTTTTGAACTCTAGAGGACCCATAGCAAACCTTTTGAGGCCATATTTGAAAGTGTCGCCCAGCATCACCCATGCCACCAAAAGCAACAGAAAATCCACCACCCAAAGCGATAGCCATTTGAGAAGCCACATTGCCAGTTCAAACGTTGATCTCCCAAACATTTCTCGTGGTATCATATAGACCTGAAAAATCAAAAACCAAAACAATTGAAGCTTGTTCATAAGATCATTATAATAAACATAAAATCACCGCCATCCACCAAATTATATAATCCATTCTGTATTTAAGAGCTTCAGGTGACGATGGAGTGGTTGGCATTGTGATTTGACAGATCAAGGAACATTTTCATGCTAAAATTCCCACATCCATCAACAAACACATTCTGTCCTTCAAATTCATCCCTGAAAAATGCGTCCCTAGATACACTCGCTGTAGGAGAATTCAGATGCTACATTCTACCTGTTACCAGTGGCAAATATGCTCAGTTAAATTCTTTGTTTTTTTTGAAGCGGCGGCCATGTATTCTAGCAGCAGGGACGCGGTTATTCTCTTTATGACACGACATGTCCATCGTTTTAAAATTACCGATTTTAAAACTCCTGCTCTTTTTTAAAACTTTCGAAACGTCCGTCTGTTTCCGTCCGTTTACTTCTTCATTTAATCTGTCCTATCATGTCATGGTATGGGGATGGTAACATCATGTTATGGTATCCTAAATCAGTGATAAACTATACATCTTCTATGAAGGAATAGTCATATTTTGCAAAGCTTAAAGTCGGACCATTTTTTAATGTGGTCATATCTGCGTAAAGATCCTCTCGCCATCTCCTAGATTTTTCCTTCAAATGTTTTCAGACCCAAGATGTCCTCGGAAGGGCAGAGGAAAGGCCCCGAAGTTATATATATATATCAACTAGTACTAACTGTACCTATGGCAGATCTTTAAAGCCATAACAGTAATCCCTCCAAAGTTGTGAGTTAAGAGAATGCAATTTATCTTTTCCACGTTTTGAACCATTTGGTATTCCAGTACAAGTGCCTTTCATCGACCCACAGGGCTATCCGGAAAGGAGACCCTGCCATTACTATATTAATATCTACGTAATAGAAATCCACGGAAGCTTATTTCCTAATATAGTTTTTGGCTTTAATGGTTCGGCAGCATCCACGACAACTATCCCACGCATCTCATTATTCTAATAACTTGTCTCTAATGTTGGAAGAGCTATTGTCCTCTTCAAATTTGGTGATCAAAAAAGCCTGTCAAGATTACGACAATTATTATTAGCCGATAGGCTATTATACGTGGGAATCACACCGGCATTTCCAGCAGTCTGACATCGACGGGAACCCCACAAATTTTACGGCAGGGGAGGACAAGGCATTGATTGAAAGCAGCGTCCAAAAAATAAGTGAAGTGTAGATGTGTATGAAAAGAGACTGTCACAGAGAAAGTGCGCCCAAAAATTAAGTGAAGTGTAGATGTGTATGAAAAGAGTCTGTCAGAGAGAAAGTACTTGGCAGGAGACTTTTACAGCCTTGCTGACCTGTCGCATCTTCCACATACAGAGTATATAGTGAATGCTACTGATAAGACATATCTTATTAGGAATAGGAAACATGTGAATGCATGGCGGGAGAACATTTCTTCCAGACCTGTATGGAAGAAGGTTTTGGCTATGAAGTCAGGCATTCCATAGCTGAGCTTTCTAAATAATTAAATCTTTTCTTTCTCTACTTTTGCTGATTTTTGAAGAAAGAACATTTCATGTTTTGTTTTTGTAGAACAATGAAAAACACAATTCTTCTTTTACAGATGTAAAAGCGATTTGGGATGCTATTTCCAGACTTCAAGTTATTGCCACAGAAGGCAATATGCCTAATCTTATCTTAGCTGTAAGCTATTTTTTTTTTCACACATCTTTTGATGCTTCCTTTTCCGATCCGAGTAAGAGAAATGGATCTCAGAAGCACTGAATTATTGGGTTTTTTTGTTTTGAAAGTTTAAAATAAATAAATTAAAGAAATAACTTATATAATAAATAAAAATAATAATAATTTATATAATAAATCAAATAAAAAAGATTCTTTAAATAAAACAATATAATAATTTTTTAATAAAAATAAAATTTGTTCTATGTTATAAAATCCAAAAAATAAAAAAATAAAAATTATATAATAAATAAAATAAAAAAATTCTTTAAATAAAATAATATAATAATTTTTAAATAAAAATAAAGCTTCTTGTGTTATATAAAAGTTCAAACAATAAACAAATAGAAAAATGAAAAACTAAAGTTGTATAGGGAGTGTTGTTTTTGGAATGCATTAGAGAGGAGGGTAAAGAAGTAGAGAGGGAAGGATAGAGAAAGATAGAGATAGGAGGGAAAAGAAGTAGAGAGGGAAAGATAGAGAAAGAGAGAGAGAGAGAGATGAGGGAGAATAAGTATAGAGGGAAGGATAGCAAAAGAGAGAGAGAGGGTAAAGGAATAGAGGGAGGTAGAGAGGGATAAGTGAGATAGAGATAGGGAGGGAAAGAGAGGTGGGATAGAAAGAAGTAGAGAAGGAAAGAGAGATCCAAAGAGAGAGAGAAAGAGGGATGGAGGGAGAGGTAGAGAGGGATAGAGGAGATATAAAGAATTAGACGGGGAAGGAGAGAGAGGTAGAGAGGAATAAGTGAGAGAGAGGGAAGGAGAGAGTGAGAGAGAAATAGGTGGAATGGAGGGAGGGACAGGTAAAGAGGGATATGTGATATAGAGAGAAATAGAGAGGGAAGGAGAGAGAAGGGGGGAGGGATGGAGGGAGGAAGAGGTAGAAAGGGATAGGTGAGATAGAGAAAGAGAGAGGAGGAGGGTAAAGGGATGGAGGGAGGTAGAGAGAGGTGGGATAGAAAGAAGTAGAGAAGGAAAGAGACAGCTAGAGAGAGTGAGAGAGAGAGGAAGGGAGGGAGAGGTAGAGAGGGATAGGGGAGTTATAGAGAATTAGATGGGGAGGGAGAGAGAGGTAGAGAGGAATAAGTGAGAGAGGGAGAGAAGTAGAGAGGGAAGGAGAGAGAGAGAGAGAGAAATAGGTGGGATGGAGAGAGGGATAGGTAGAGAGGGATATGCGATATAGAGAGGGGGAAGGAGAGAGCAAGAGGGAGAGAGAAGGGGGGAGGGAGAGAGGGAGAGGTAGACAGGGATAGGTGAGATAGATCACTGCTTTCTTCACACCATCCACTATTTTTTCGCGATCATAAATAATGTGGGCTCAGCCTATCGACGTAAGTATTGCACCTTATTGGGGTGCAAGTGCTTGTAGTACAATATGTAGTACTAAACAAAATTGATGGGTGTTGTGAATTAGAGATGAGACAATTAAAAGACTCGGGTACTCAATTATGTTCTTAATTTGAATTCCCAATTCCGGTTCTCAATTCGGATTCTCAGTTCGGTTCTCAACTCAAGTTCCCAGTTCAGGTGTCTAGCTCAGATTCTCAATTCGGGTTCCCAACTCGGATTCCCAACTCAAATTCTTAACTCAAATTCCCAAATCGAATTCACAACTCGGGTTTCCAGCTCGGTTCCCAACTTGGGTTCTCAGCTCAGATTAAAATGAGTTTTTGAGTAGACAATTGTATGTTTAAAATTAAGTTTGGAGGAGAGATTATTGAATGTAATTTTAAATGTTCATTTAAAAATTTAAAATTTAAACATAGTTTTTATTCCAAAATTCATTAAATAATTATAATAAATAATAAAAAATATCATCTTTGAAAATATTGTATTAACTATAAATATCAAAAAAATTGCAAAGGGCTATCCAATTTTAAATATGATTTTCTTCATATAAAGTTGTGGGAATAGAGATTTTTGGATTTTTAATTTGACATTAGTCAATGGTTATTAAAAAAGTTTGGTGAGCATTGTTTCTCAAAAATGCCTTTCATAAAGCGCACAGTTGTGTGTTTCAAAATAATGAAAAGGGACTACTTTTTAACATTCTTTCATAAGTGGTTCTCTAATATATTATATACTGTTCTCGGTTCTAGGAAAATTCACCACCAACAATTCACCACCAACGAAATCACCTCCAACAATTCATCGTCATGACAAATTCATCTCGTGAAAAATTCACCACCAATGAAATCACCTCCAACAATTCATCATCATGACAAATTCATCTCATGAGAAATTCACCAACAATTCATCATGGAGAATTTTCCACGAGATGAATTTGTCATGGTGATGAATTGTTGGCGATGAATTGTAGGAGGTGAATTTGTTGCCACTGAATTGTTGGCGGTGAATTTGCCTGAAGCCATTGTTCCGTATTAAAATATTTGAAAATTGAACTTCTAGGGAAATGTAGTAGTTAAAATTTTGCAACTTC
Source organism: Sequoiadendron giganteum (assembly GCA_007115665.2). Taxonomy (NCBI): domain Eukaryota; kingdom Viridiplantae; phylum Streptophyta; class Pinopsida; order Cupressales; family Cupressaceae; genus Sequoiadendron; species Sequoiadendron giganteum. The sequence continues at coordinate 196,348,507 of CM021107.1, read as the reverse complement.
TCCAATACAAGCACCAACAAATAACTAATATCTTAGAAAATGTCATACAAATGTTATTATAGAAGTTGTTCTTTAGACTTACATAAACATTCCATTTTTCAATGCATGTGGACTGTGAGACTACGAGTTGTAACACATAAAGGACAAAACAATGTTCAATCTTTAATTATTTTTTTCGTAAAAATTATATGGATTCTAGTTTTTAATTGGCCTCAACGTTCAATGGTACGAATAAAAATGTTAGAGCTCACAAAACACCACACCACGGTTGGTGTGATCTCAAATGTTATTAAGATTTGCACTAATAATTAAAGTTAGTGGTCTTAAATCTACCCAATAAACATTCTTACCTTTTTCACAAAATATGTTATTGTTGCTATACCATTTGTTGATTTAATGTTCAATATTTTTAACAATATTGGACTAGTAGTTGAAGTTGTTAGTGTTGATGATGACTACCCATAATTGAATGAAATGTATTCTGTAGATCTAAAAAGCGACAAATCATATGATGTCACATCAATGTGTCAATAATACATGTCTTAGTGCATAACTATCGGTCTCACTTTTTAAGTCTTTTTTAACACCTCGACAAAAACATAATGATGTGACATCATATTCAATGACCCTTAAACCTTAGTTATAGGAAGCCACATGTCAAACAAGCTACTCTCAAAAATAAAAAGTGATTTTGAAATTTTATGTAAAATTTTGAAAAGGGCCAAATTGAAGTGCTCAATTACTGAGAGATCTTTGTCACCGAATTTGGATTGAGACATGACGGGTTGGAACATGACGGTGTCAGGCCGAGAATTTCGCTCTGGTGTACACATTTTCAAAAGGCCCACGATTACCCACACAACACGAAGGGTTACGACGACAGTTTCGATCTGGTGTTTGACATTTTTTAAAGGCCCACGATTAACCACACAATACGAGGGGTTACGTTAAAACAAACCACTCAAAGAAGGCAGAGGAGCTGGTATTATTATTTATAAATACAAATGCAGCTCTGCCAGAACGCTTCACTGCACACCTGCACTTCTAATATAATGTGCTTTTATAATCGTTCATTCTCATTTCCTTTGCACAGAGCACGAATGGCAATTGGAAGCTTACCAAGCATGGCAAAAGGGGAATTTAAATCACCCAGCGCGAATAATGGGATAGTTGTGAATGGCGGAAATGATCTGAGCAAAGCCCTGCACATGAGCTCGGGTAGCGGGGAGAGTAGCTACGCCCAAAACTCGAGCAGGCAGAGATCCGTCTTCAAATCCATGCAGCCTGCCTTCCATAGCCTAATTCGATCTCTCTCCATTGAAAATCCCAGTGGTTTGCTACGAATTGCAGACTTCGGCTGCGCCACCGGAATGAACACCGTTTCTCAAGTGGATTTTGTGGTGACGACCTTAAAAGAGCTGTGCTCTGAGCGGGCTCTGTCGATTCCTGAGCTGCAGGTGTTTTTCAACGATCTACCCTATAACGACTTTAATGGGTTGTTAATGCTGTTGAACTCGTTGAGGCCCGATTACATGGCAGCTGGAGTGCCCGGAAACTTCTACCAAGCCCTGTTTCCCCATGGCAGCATCCACGTATGCTTCTCTATTATGGCATTGCATTGGCTTTCGAAGGTAATTCAAGTGGGAGAAAGTCTCTGTCGTGATTTCTCTGGGTATCGATGTTGTTAACCAGTTTGGTGTAATTGCAGGTTCCCGAAGGCGTAGGGTATGAGGAGTCGCGTGTGTACAACAGAGGAAAGGTTTGGATTAATGGGGGCAGAGAGGACGTGGCTAGAGCATACGCAGAGCAGTCGCAAAAGGATCTGCGTGGATTCTTTCGATGGCGAGGACAGGAAATGGCAAGTGGGGGCGTCATGTTCATATGCGCAATGGGGCGACCCAGTGGAGTGAGTGCAGAGCACCAGGTCACATCAGAGGGTGAATACTGTGGACCCGACTTTGAAGCAGCTTGGGACGACCTTATTTCTGAGGTAATCAATGCAAATTTCATTATAGATGGGAATCCAAATTAGTGATCAATATGATTAACACCTTATCCATGTTATCCACGTTTCCTCTCTCAATGGGTATAAAAGAAAGCAAATCAACCGAGCTATCAATCACGCCAAAGCTAGGTTGGCCGGCCACCCTAAGCCCTCCCTTCCTCCTTTCCAACCTTTCACCACCCTTCTCTATGTCGAAGGCATCTCCAACAAAATTGTTAAGATCCTCCTCAAAAAGGGCTGTTCTTTCAAACCCCTCTCTACTTTAAAAAAAATCACTTTCATTCCTTCAAAGATCCTTTAGACTCTTTTCTTAACTATGGTGTCTACAAAGTGACATGCTCTTGTGGTATTTCTCACATTGAGAAAATTGGTCTTCATTTACCACGAGAATCAAAGAGCATGCCGTTGACATTAGGCACGATCGAGTCACAAAATCGGCCTTAGCCGAACACTCATCGAAAACCAAGCTTCACATTTTCTTAGAAGACACCAAAATCTCGTTCAAAGAAGACAACTTTTTTAAGAGAAAGCTCAAAGAGGCGATTGAAATCAACAATCACCCCTCCAACCTCAACCAAGATGGGGGTTGGAATTTAAACCTCTTTTGGAAACCCCTTTTGAACAACCTTTTAGTTCCCAATCTTGGTAGCTCGAGTGGTTCCTCTCCTCAGTATTCTTTTTCTCGCCCTCTCCACCCCCTCCTTCCTCTATTCTTTCCTCGGTCTTGTGTTCCTCTTCATCTCCTTGGTCTTGGTTGTCTATTTTGCCCCAGTGCGCGGGTCTTCCTTCCTTCCTGCTTGTTGTCTTTCCCCTGTCTTTTGGTCTATTTTAGTGTGGTTTTTTTTGCTTTTTACTGCTTTATTCTTTTTAGTTTCTTTTAATTTGTAGTTTTCTCATTAGTTGGCTTTGAACTTTTTGCTTCTCCTTTTGTTACCCTTTTTAGTTTTCCTTTATTGTCTTTGTCTTTTTGCTTCTTTTTTTGAATTAGTAGAATTTGTTTTATTTAGTGTTCTTTTATTCTTTTATTGTTCCTCCTTTTTGAAATCTTAATTTTTTATTTTATTAGCGTTCTTTTTAATGCTCTTGTTATTTTCATTTGTAATCTGTTTTTAGTTTGTTGATTTCTTCTTTATTTTTCTTTTTTCTGTTTGGATTAGTTTTCTTATAAGTAGGCTTTGCTCAAATTTTCCTTCTATGTTGGTATTTTATTTTATTATTTGGTTTCGATCTATTTTATCTTGAAGTGTTATTTTATTTTTCTAATTATTCATCTTCTTAGTTTTTTTTTTATTTTTCATTATTTTATTTTTGTATTGCTAATTTTTTTCTATCTTATTTTCTTTTGTTAATATTTAATTTGATTTTTTTTTTTTAAATTCCTTTCTTTTTTTCTTTATTTTTTTTAATTAGTTATTTATTTGATGGCTTTCTTCATTTTGTTTCTTTTTTGTATCCTTAATTAGGATTTTTAATTTTGTTTGTTCTTTTGGTGTCTTCTATTTTTTAATTTTTCTTTATTGTTTTGTGAATATTTCCTCCTGTTTATTTAAATTATATTATATTACTTCAATTATTGTGATTTTTCTTTTGTTCTTTTGTATTCTTTATTATATTCCTTTATTCTTATTCGAATTTTTTCTTCTTTGTTATTCCTTCTTTTTGATTGAGTGATCTTAATTAGTGTACTTGGCCCTTTTTGTTTTTCTCCCCTTGCAATCTCAATTAGGTTGCTTCTCTTTATTTTATTTTTTTGGTTTTTTGTTTTTTTGTTTCTATTTTATTTTGAAATAGTTGTCTCTTATTACTAGTATTTTTAGTATTTCTTTTAGTATTAATTATTTTTGCCAATTGTTTTCTTTGGTTTTTTTTCCTTTGATTTTTTATTTTTATTTACTTTTTTAGATTTATTGATTATCTTTTTACTCATCCTTTGAAATTAATTTTATTATCTGTAGTCTTTGTTTTTTGGAGTCACTTCTTTTGTATTCTTAATTATTAGTTGATTTATTTGTTTTGGTTCTTTTTGATTATTTTCTTTTTAGTATTGTAGCAGTGCTCTCATTTAATTTTCTTTTTTTCATTCTATTTTGTCGATATGTTTAATTTGCTCTCGTTAATTTCCTTTTTAACATTAATAGGAGTTGGTTTCTGTTTAATTTTTATTATTATTTTTTATTTTATTTTTTTGGTCTATTCTAACTGTTGACCTCTAGCCCTCTCAACCCCCACCTATTTATCTTTCTAAGTCTGTTATCTCTGTTTCATTCTTTTCTCTTGTTGCATGCTTAATCTTGATGATGGATCATGGAATGTGATCCGAAACATTGATTTTAAAAATTTACACAATTTCAATCCAGAATTTTTTAACAAGAAATCAATATAATTTTCAACAGTCAATTGTCTCTGAGTTATTATATTTATAGTTTCACTCAGACTACAATTAAATCCCTACATAATTAGATGCGGTGAATGAGTACAAATGGTATTCAAATCTAAGTTTAGTTTGAAGTGTTTTGAAATATGCTACTTCTTTTAATAGGGAATTGTCAAGCCTGAGACAAGAGGCAGTTTCAATCTGCCATGGTATTTCCCGAACGTGGATGAAATGAGAGAAGTTGTTGAATCGTCTGGTGCATTCAAGATTGTGAAGTTGGAAGTATGTAGTGGAGTGTGTTGTATGGGGGAAACATAATTTGAGGAATGGAGGAGTGATGTGGAATCTTTTGGGAAGAAGAAGGCGAGGCTAGTGAGGAGCTTTGTGGGAAGCCTTGTGGAACACGCAATTGGATTGGAGAGTTGCAATGCATTGTTCGAGAGAATGGAAAAGAGGTCCAATGAAATGTTAGAGAAAGGTCTCCTCCAGCCTTCCAGATTTGTTTCTTGCATTGTAGCTGCTCTCGTTAGAAAATGAAAGACAGTGTTCTCAATACTTAAATTGCTCTCTTGTATTTTTTATCTAATTGCACCCAGTAAAGTAAAATTGATCTTCAGGATGCTTTTTTGACTATACATTTTTGGACATAAAATTGTCGTAGTCAAGGATTTGTTGGCAAAACATCCTTTCGCCATGCATAATTCATTGTCTTAATATCAAATAAAATTGAGTCACTCTGTATAATATTGATACAAGTAATTTGATATTTTATCATAAATTAAATAAATAGTTTTTTTCATCACTATATTATAGTCTTATATGAAAATATCAAATAAAATTGATTGGTTATGCATTACATTTACACAAGTTATTATCTAGTCTTAATTAACATGATTTTTTATTCAAATCCTATTATAATTTAAATGAATAATCTTTTTTTTCATGAGTACATTCTAGTCTTCTTTGAAAAATATAAAAAAATTGATTCACATACATTATATTAACATAACTAATTTATCATTTAGTTTTAATTAATATGAGTTGTCACTCAATCTCTATTATAAATTAAATGAAGAGTCCTTTCTTCATTAATGCATTTAATTCTTATGTGAAAATATCAAATAAAATTGGTTGGTCATGCATTACATTAAAACACATATCTTATCATCAATTCTTAATCAAAATGAATTGTCACTCAATTATTATTATAAATTAAATTAATAGTCCTTTCTCTATAGGTATCTTTTAGTCTTTTTTAAAAATAACAAATAGAATTGATTAGCCATGCTTATATCAAGGCAACTAACTTATTACCTAGTCTTAGCTAACATGAATTGTCATTCATTTCTTATTGTAAATTAAATGAGTATTCCTTCTTCCATAAGTATGTCCTATTCTTATGTGAATATATTAAATAAAACTGTAGGATGCCAAAATCTTACACATTGTTTGTATAGATTTAGCCATCCTCATAGAATAAAATAGATCATTTACTCCAAGAAAATTAATAAACTAAATCAAACATGCATTAGAGAAAATGAAGTACAACCTATTCTATGGTGGATTGGTGCCCTCCATGAAGATGTGAGAGAGCCCTTTCCCAATCCCTTTCTAAGCCAAATGAAATAGACAATGAGTTGCTATGAGCTCAAGTTGCCTATAGTTTAGATGCATTCAAAGTGTCCCCTAAAATGAGAGAAGATGCATTGCTTTTATAGAAGAAGTTGAGAGAAGAGAGGCCAAGTTTAGCCAATGTGGGACTAAATCCCCTCCAATAGAATAGAGCCACTTGGCATGATGGGATTGGTCAAAGCTTGTGCAAGTTTTGGCCAATGTGCCCATTCAAATTTGAAAAATGTCAATAAATGCATGTTGTTGAGGGTTTTGGGGGGAATAATCTTTGTTCAAAAAAGTCAAAGATGAGAGTTATTGAGGGAAAATAACTCTTTTTAATAAATCAATAAATTGATTTATTGATGCAAGTGGGTGGGTTAGTTAGGAGTTTAGATTTGACTCTAGTTGAGTCAAAAGCTAGAGAATGCTAATCATGATTAGAAGTTAATTAATTTAGATTAATTAACTTAGGGGATTTTAGGGATTTGATATTTGATTTTAAATCAGTTTGATTTATTAAATCAAATAAGAAGAACCTTAGGAACTTAATTAAATAATTTGATTTATTTAATTAAGCTTGATGAACCTTAGGATTAAATCAATAAATTGCTTTAATTGATTAGTAGAAGAAACGAATGCATGATGTTAGTTACAGTGGAATGCATAATGTTATTTTTGGATGTCTACATTTTGCCCCTCTTTGAAGCAATGTACTCGTTGCATTGGTTCAAAGAATGATGTTGTCGGCATCGAAATTAAAAAATTCTTTGGTTTTTTCGGATGCCCCAGTGGAAAATAAGTACGTTAGTACATTGCCCCCTCGAGAGATCGAGCGAAAAGATACAATTTGAGGTGGATCTCGCGACAAAGAGGTTCAAAATGGATGTATGGATGGTAATGATGATGTAGATGAGATGTTTGGAAGATGCTTAGAATAACAAATTTATATTATCGTAAACAACTTTAAATGATTATGCAATGCATGTGAGATGGATGAGATGGATGATGTTGTCCTGATATGATGGTATGACATGATTATGCGAAATGAGAATATGGATGCAAGATGGATGCATTGTTAGCGTGACAGAAGATAGAAGAATGAGAGGGATGAACCCTTAAATCTAAGAAGAATGTAGAAGTCCAATAAGTCCATTAGTCATCGAGACTTTATTGGATATGACGATGAATGATGATGATGTGTTGCTTATCCAGGGATGGGAAAAGAGCATACCTTTCTTTATGTTTGATAACACACGTAGGTGCGATGCATCAAGGTATTAAGAACCAGGATGGCGTTGCGCCTAGTGTGATGGACTTTGACTTGACAATCAGATAGGAGTACTCTTGTTCACACTTGACAGACATAACCTTATTCAGAATGCAGTTCAGATATTCTAGACATCTCGGGCCAAAACATAAAAAGGAAAGCCTTCTTATGTGGTCAACAAGATACCTAAAACATCCTTCCTACAAACAAAACAAAGTATGCGTGACGAAGTTATTTTTCAAGAATATCCAACAAGCACAGCAGATAAAAAGATACTGATCGTTGCCCCATTCCTTTCTCTCTAAACCAGTTTTGTTTAGGCATCATCGAGAGGTCCTTGGAATGAGCGCAAAATAAGATAAGTCTAAAAGACTAAAATAAAGTAAACAAACAAGCTGATGTTCTTCGTATCGCTAGCCAAGACTAAACTACTGTGGGGTACCTGATGCTTATGTCCATCGCAGGAAAGCTTCATCCTAGGACATGTAGTGATCAGGGTTTTGGTGAGACTGATTGCGTGATAAGCTATTGATACTCCGAGTTGACCAACTTGCTAACTTACTAACTTAGACCTTCGAGACTTTGACGATTAGGCGTTCACTTTAGAACCTACTAAACTTGCTTCTGACTAACTCACCAAAGGGTGAAAGCGACGATGATTTATTATGAGTGATGACAATCACGAGTGAAAGCGAGATGAAATGGATGCACCATTTTGGTTTTTTCAAATGTTTTGAGGCTGTTTTTGGTATTTTTGGAATTTTACAAATGTTTTTGGTATTTTCAAGATTTTCCAATGTTTTTGGTATTTTCAAGATTTTACAAGATGAACAGACTAACTTAAAGACCTATCCTAGGGGTCTCGGGAGCTCATCCATAGATTAGCCTTGCCTACGTTATATACGCAGAGACCACGTAGTTCGACTGGTGGTGGACTGACTTGATGATAATATGGACAAATGGATTGCCATTTTATTGCCTAAAGGACTGACTTAAGATGCAGACTAGATGGGCAAACGGATTGCCAATGCGACGGACGCCTAAAGGACTGACCCAACCGTCTCGGGGGATGATCAAAGATCACCCTTGCCTACGTTCAAGCTCAGAGACGACGTAGTTCGACAAGGTAGAAAAAAATTGACAAGACTTAATGATGAAATTTTTGAAGATTTTCTGATATTTCGACATGTTTTTGGATTTTTGATGATTTTTCTGAATGTTTTTGGTTTTTTGAATGAGTTTTCTGAATGTTTTTGGAATTTTGATGAATTTTGAAAAAGATCACGAGAATATACATGAATCCGATCCGATGTTGCGAGAACGTGCCCCCAGTGTGGTGCGATAGACTACTTCGATAAAGGCAGGACAGACTGACCTTTGAAATGCCAAGTAGTTCCAATGGTGGAATATAGTACAGATACCAACGCAGGCTATGGTATGGATGCGAGCGGATAAGTGGAATGTGATGGAGTGGATGAGTTGTGCAGATCCTGATAGATGGGGAAGGTACTTTATTTACACTTGACGCCTGTTTGCCAGGTTTTCACCAAGGTATTTTCCCAAAGCGCCACCGAAGTGGTTTTCACTAGAGGACGATTTTTTCTCTTTACTATTTTTCAATCCTTTTCTGATTTTTTTTGGATTTTTTGATCTTTTGATTTTTTTTGTTGTCACCAAGATGCCTGTTTGCCAGGTTTTCATCGAGGTAACCATTTTTTCAGGACTTTTTCTGATTGTTTTTGTAATTTTCTGGTTCTATACCTTGCAATGTTTAGGCATAAAACTTTTTGAGATGAGAGCTATTCAGAGGCTCCTGCAGAGGCTCGCCTTCTGGTGTTGCTAGTTGATATGCCCCTGATGTGTAACTTGCAGTGATGACGAAAGGTCCCAGCCAGTTGGGCTCAAATTTTCCCTTTGTATCTAGATTTGGCACGTTCTTTTGGTTTTCTTTCAGCACGAGGTCACCAACTTGGAAAGTGCGTTGTCTGATCTTCTTGTTGTAGCTCCTTTTTAGGCGATTCTGGTACACTTGTAGATGATTAAGGGCATCCATGCGCCTTTCATCTAGTAATTCCAGCTCATTGAGTCTTGTGACCCTGTATTCCTCATCTGTGATAAGGTTTTGCAGTGATATCCTTAGTGATGGGAGCTCGATCTCAATGGGGAGTATGGCCTCTGATCCGTAGACCAGAGAGAATGGGGTGGCACCTGTTGGCGTGCGGATGCTGGTGCGGTAGGCCCATAAGGCGGGATTTAACTGCAGATGCCAGTCACGACCAGAGTCATTGACTGTTTTCTTGAGGATTTTCAAAATGGTTTTATTTGTAGCTTCTGCTTGGCCATTGCCTTGTGGATAATATGGAGTGGAAAAGCGATGCTTGATTTTGAATTTTTCACACAAGTCACGGACATCCTGATTCTTGAAGGGCGTCCCATTATCAGAGATAATGGATTGGGGGACACCGTACCGACAAATGAGGTAATTCAGGATAAACTTGGATATCTGCTTTCCGGTGATGTAGGTCATGGGAATTGCTTCGACCCACTTAGTGAAGTATTCGGTGGCGGTGATAATGAATTTATGGCCATTGGATGAGGTGGGTGATATTTTACCAATGAGATCAAGCCCCCATTGTGAAAAGGGCCAAGGTGTAACAATAGGATGCAGTTCTTGAGCTGGTGCATGAATAAGATCTCCATGCTGTTGGCATTGCAAGCATTTTCTGACAAAATTGTGTGCCTCTTTTTCCATCGTCGGCCAGTAGTACCCTGTTCTTAGCAACTTTTTAGCCAAGGTCATACCACTTGAGTGTGACCCACACGTGCCATTGTGTACCTCAGTTAGAGCAGTCAGGGCTTCCTCGGGTTTTAAACAACGTAACAGGGTTCCATCGGTACTCCTACGGAAGAGGGTCTCTCCTAGGATGACGAATCGTGAAGTTCTTTTGATGAAAGTGCATTTTAGGTTTGGGGTGATGTCAGTGGGGAGGATTCCTAACTTTAGGTAGGTGTATATATCATGATACCAAAGATCACCAGGACCAACGAGTTCACATGCGTATTCTGACTCTGGTACCTCGAATGTGGGTACGAGAAGCTGCTCTACGAGGAATTCATGTTTCGAGACGTTACGAGGGATGTCGAGTAAGGATCCAATTGTCGCCATTGCATCAGCTGCTCTGTTGTTTGTCCTTGGTATCTGCTCAAAGGTAATATCGATGAAAGATTCCTTGAGGCTTTCTACCACCTTCTTGTATGGTGTGAGCTTATCATCCTTGGTTTGGTATTCGCCGTTGACTTGGTTGATGATAAGTTGCGAGTCGCCATAGACTTTTAGTGCCATGATTCGCCATTGTGCTGCAATCTTGAGTCCTATGGTCAAAGCCTCATATTCCGCTATATTGTTCGTACAAGGGAATGCCAGCTTGTATGATCTAGGTATGCAATCTCCTTGCGGCGTGATGAAAAACACACCAGCTCCTGACCCATGTTGTGTGTGAGAGCCATCAAAGTATAGCTTCCAGTGGTCTGTTGCATCAAGGTTAAAAAGGGACTCATCTGGGAATTCTGATATGAGTGGATTATCTGTGTAGAGGGGAGCTTCTGCCAGCTGATCCGCAATGACTTGTCCTTTTATGGCTTTTCGTTCTACATACTCGATATCATGTTCAGATAATATCATTACCCACTTAGCCATTCTACCTGTAAGTGCTGCTTTTGTCAATAGGTACTTTAGAGGGTCTATTTTGGCAATCAACTTGATTTGGTGCGCTAGCATGTAGTGTCTGAATTTCTGAGCCGCAAATACCAATGCTAGGCAAGCTTTCTCTATTGACGTGTAATTGAGCTCATGTCCCACCATTGTTCTACTGATGTAGTAGATAGCCCGCTCGGTTCCCTTTTCATCATGTTGGGCTAAAAGGGCCCCCAGGGCGGCTGTTGTTGCAGAGATATATAGGATTAGTGATTTCCCCACAATTGGTGGCATCAATACAGGTGGTGTAAGTAGATATTCTTTTATTTTGTTGAATGCTTGCTCGCATTTGTCATCCCATCTGAAAGCTACTCCCTTGTGAAGTAGGTGTGAATAGGCAATCTGTTTATCTGCCAATTGTGCTATGAATCTTCGGATGGACTGGAGTCTTCCTTGCAATCCTCTTAGTTGTTTCAACGTTCTTGGTGCTTTCATTTCAAGGATTGCTTTTACCTTTGCAGGGTCTACCTCTATCCCTCTCATTGAAACTATGTATCCTAGCAGCTTCCCTGATTGCACCCCAAAGACACACTTCTTCGGGTTGAGTCTAACCTTATATTGTTCGAGCCTGTCAAAGATAGCACTTAGAGTTGCTATATGGTCTTGTCTCTTCTTTGATTTAGCAAGTATGTCATCTACATAATCTTCGACTGTTTTGTGGATCATGTCGTGGAAGATTAATGTCATGGCTCTTTGGTAGGTAGCTCCTGCATTCTTCAACCCAAATGGCATTACATTCCAGCAGTAGGTGCCCCAAGGACATGTGAATGCTGTCTTGTGTTGGTCTTCTTTTGCGATCAATATCTGGTTGTACCCCGAGAAACCATCCATTAGGGACAGCATCTCATGTCCGGCCGTCATATCCACTATCATGTCAATATTGGGTAGTGGAAAGTCATCCTTGGGACATGCTTTGTTTAGGTCTCTGAAATCAGTGCAGATGCGGATGCCCCCTTTCGGTTTTGAGACTGGTACGAGGTTAGATACCCATTCTGGATAGTCAATCGGGCGTATGAAGCCAACATCCAGAAGTTTCTGTAGCTCAATCTTTACAAGCAAGGCTATTTGTGGGTGCATCTTCCTTAGCTTCTGTCTGACTGGTTTTTTTCCGGGGTGAACGGCCAAATGATGCACTACTACTTCAGGATCCAGGCCTGGCATGTCTGCATAGGTCCACGCAAAATTTACCTTTCTCTCCTTTAGGAAAGCTGCCAGTAGTTTTTGTTCTTCTTCTAGGAGGGATTCTGCATAGAAGGTAATTTGTGGTTCTGATTCTGTTCCTAAGTTGACCGGGTTGCACTGTTCTGCCAATACTGTTGACTTCTCCTGGTGTAGAGCAGTAGGGGGGAGATTGAATCCTTCATCCTCTGGCGCCTCAAAGAGGTTTTCACCATTGGATGCGTCCTTTATTTTTACTATTTTATGGTTAGAGAGTGCCACAGTGTGGTTTTCACTCAATAACTCTGAGCTTATTCTCGATCTTTTTCTTTTGCGACTGAAAGACTCAATCGTCTCCCCATAGTATGCTTGTGTGTCTAGAGTGATATCAAATCCTGCCTTGTGATCTCCACATGGAACAGTATCCCTTAGTCCCATGAATTCGGAGAGAGCCTCATCGTTTTCGAATGAGTCTAGAATCGGCGGTCCCCGTTGGTCGTGATCGATGAGTTGGGGGTATACTAAGTGGATTTGGTGGGTTTGTTGGATTGGCTCAGCGGGTGAGACACTAATCATCAATAAGGTGGAATCTTCAAAGAGCCTAGGTAAGCCACCTATGGTGTCATCGTCGTCACTGCTACTACAAACGTCAGTTATGTCAAATGTGAAGTTATCGAGAGGTAGGCCTGTGGACACGGGTAATCTAAGGTTAGTTGTCGAGACCCGAGGAGAGGACCTGACTGCCCTATTAGGAACACTTCTACCACGCACAGTTATACTCGGAGGGGTACAGCCGAGGCCAAGGTTCTGCGTTCTTCTTTCTACAATGATGGGCTCCAACCGTCCATCACTATTTCTTCCTAGGCTTTCATTCCTGTTATAGCCCATGCCGAACATCATTTGTAACCCTCTGTTTGTTTCCTCCATGGGTAGGGTGGGAGTGGGTCTTTCATCTTGGTACAGAGTGTTTGTGATGTCCTCCTCGTCCACATTTTCCTGACTGAGATCCCCCCAACTGTGGAATCCAGAGGGTTCTGTTCTAGTGCGGACAGGTGTTTGAGTCAATTGTGGTTGCCCATGTGATCTAGGAGATTGTGGTAACTCTCCTACAACAAAAGCATTTCTCTTCATTCTATAATCACCGCATCCATTGTCCTATATCATGTTCTTGATCTCGGATATGTCGGGGATGGCGGGTGTCTCTGTCGCAGAAGTGGAGGCGAGATTAGCTGGGTCTATGTATGAAGTGGATGGTCCTTCATCATTTTTAGGTACTTGAGGGATCTTGTAAAACTTGGCTTCCAAGTTTTTGCAATAGGCGAAGGGTTCGGGATCCCCATATATGGTAACCTCCTCATTTTGATATGAGAACTTAATGCACTGATGATAGGTTGAGGCCACTGCCTTCATTCCGTGTATCCATGGGCATCCCAGGAGAATGTTGTATGGCAAATCAAGGTCAAGAACTTGACAAGTTGTTTCCATGGTTGCTGGCCCCACTTGGATGGGGATCTTGATAGTGCCCTGAGACACTCTTTCTTGGTCATCATATGCTCTTATGGTGATACTTTTGTTTTTATTGATGGAATCCTCGGCGAATCCCAATTTCTTTATAAGTTTCAGAGAACAAATATTAAGACCTGCACCACCATCTACCAGGACTCGCTTGACTTTCTTTTTATGAACTAGGATTTGGAGGTGAAGTGCCCGGTTATGAGATGGCTGCGGGGGGAAATCTTGGTCCGAAAATGTGATGAGATTCGGGGTAACGATGTTACCTACCATAGCCTGAAATTGCTCTGTGTCAAGGGTAGCAGCGACGGTAGAGGCAGCTAGTGCTTCATCCAGGATCTGTCGATGAGCGGCGGAGATTTTTAGTAATTCCATGATGGATATTTGTGCGGGTGTTCTCTTCAGTTGGTCAATTACATTGTAATCATAGGGGACGACCTTTGTGTTGGTAATGGGGGTCTTAGCAGGTGCCCCGGCAATGGTAACTTTTCCACCTCGTGTGGTGACTCCACAGTCATTGTTGGTTCCCTTGATATTTATGACAGTGACCAACTCGTCGACACATCCGACTATCTCCTCGTATACTAGATTGGCACTAGCATACTTTTGTTTACCCTTATTATTCCCTTGGTTATTTCCCTGATTATGATTCGGCATCGGATTCGTGTAGATTTTTAGGTCTTGGTTTCCGGCCGGCTGCTCGATGTTGATGACCTTATCCTCGATGAGGTCTTGGATGATATTCTTGAGTCTCATGCAGTTGGCGGTGGTGTGTCCTTTAACTTTGTGGAAGTCACACAGGAGATTCTCGTTGTACCACGGCGGTTTGGTCATGGGCTCTGTGTATTGTTCGGAGTTAGAAATTTTGATTAGGTTTTCTTTGACCAATTTCTTCATGACAGACTCAATCGATTCGCCAAGGGCTGTGAACTTCCTCTTGGGGGGAAACTTGTTGCGGGGAGGTGGTCCTCCTTGATTACCCACATTGTTGACTTGGCTAGTGGAAGGTGGTTGTGACTGTGCTACTACCGCATTAGCCTGCACATTGTTGTGGTTATGAGTTTGCGGATGATGATGATTTTGGGTATTTTGCTTAGGAGCACTGATGACTACCTTAGCATCAACCACGCCGTCGTTCGTGATATTTTTGTTCCTCGACCATGTTCGAGGTTTATCATTGTAGTTGTTGGACGGGCGGTTATCCTGCGGTGGAGTGAATGTAGGTGCGCCTCCTCGCGCAGTAAGGGCTCTTTCGATGTTGAGCGCCTTTGGAATTAGTTGATCGTAAGATGTGATGCACTGCATTTTTAGGTAGAACGCCAGGTTTTCATCTAAGTTGGCTATGATGGTGCAAACTTGTTGTTCCTCTGGCATGGCCCACTTGCTCTGATTGGCCTTGGATCGCCATCTTTGCAAGAAGGATGCAAATAACTCTCCTCTTCTTTGTTTGAGTGCAGATAGTTCTTCTAAACTGACATCCGCACCCATATTAAAAGCGTAATTTTTAAGGAAAGCCTCCACAATTTCCTCGAATGTTTTAATGCCCGTGGGTAGGCGAGAAAACCATTCCATAGCTGGACCAGTCAGGCTTCGGGGGAAGAGCCGCATTAGATACGTGTCATCATATGCGACTTCCATGCAGTGCACCTGAAATTCCCTGACGTGGTTTTCAGGGTTGCCCATTCCATTGTACTTATCAAATTTGGGGATCTCGAATCCCTTTGGAAACGGTACCATGGTGAGACTTCTATCGAACGGATAAGGGCACAAGTTTCTTGGTGTCCTTGTGGTTTTTCCTGCTTGCAAGTCCAACACCTGCTGCGAAAGCAATTTGATCTGTGTTGCGACATCCTTGCTTGGGTCGGGGGGTGGGATGAATGAGTGGTGAGGTGTTGGAGGTGTTTGATGGGTGGGGAGCGTACTGGTCTACATTTGCTGCGAGCTTGGTTGTGCGTTTAGGGCTTGTTGGTAAGCTTGCATTTGTGCCAACAACGCTTGTTGTTGATCTTGTTGTTGCTGTTCCAATAGCGCTTGCTATTGGTCCACCTACTGTTGTTCCCATGAAGCCTATTGTTGGTCAAGTTGTTGCTGAGCTAGTAACGCTTGTTGTTGGTCTAGCTGCTATTTTGCCAATAATGCTTGTTGTTGGTCGAGCTGCTGTTGTGCCAATAAAGCTTGTTGTTTAGCTTGGTGTTGTGCCTGAAAGTCTTGCAGGGCTTGGTGGTAGGCTTGCAGGTGGATTGCTTGCAATTGTGCTTGGTATTGAGCTTGTGTCTTTTGTTGGGCTTGAGCTTGAGCTTGGGCTTGAGCTTGCGCTTGCACTTGTGCTTGTGCTTGTGCAGCTTATGCTTGAGCTTGAGCTTGTGCTTGTGCTTGTGCTCGCGCTTGTGCGGCTTGTGTTTGAGCTTGAGCTTGTGCTTGTGCTTGTGCGGCTTGTGCTTGAGCTTGAGCTTGTGCTTGCGCTTGTGCGGCTTGTGCTTGTGCGGCTTGTTGTTTTTGGAGTGCCTTTTGGTGGGCAGCTTGTTGTGCATTTTGCAACATGATGGAGAATGAATTGGTCGTGTTGTGTTTTGGCGGTGGGATTGGTGGTGGAGCAGGAATCATGCCAACTTGTCGTGGCGGGTGGAGGGATTGTGGTTGTGACTGTGATTTGGGTTGTGGGCGGGGTGGTTGAGACAATTGGTCCTTGATGAGGCATGCTTTGGGAGACTTGAGGACCAATAGATGCATTAACCGTGGTGACAGGAATGGTTGCGATTTGTTGTGAGGATATGGGCAAAAGAAGCGGGTTCAAAGTGGTGGTCAGATTGCTTGGATTAGCAAAATTTTCGATGGTTAAAGGTGGAAGACCTATTCCAGGAGGCGATGCAGATGTGAAAGGAAGCGGGGGAAGGGATGATGCACCACTTTGGAAAGAGAAAGGATTGATAGCTTCTGTCGTTCCAAGCAAACCAACTTCCTCATGCGGTGGGGGAGTTGGTATGTTCAATTGATAAGCTGGTGTGGCGTGAAATGAGGATGAACCAGCGGGATTATGAAATGTGAGTGGGATGTAAGGGTGAAATGAGTTTTCCGGAATAAATGTAGGGGTGATGATTGCTTCTTCATTAGCCACAAGGCGGTGTTCTTGCAATTCTTGGAACATGGCACTCCCCTTGTTCACAATCGGGGAGGTTGGTGTGATGATTGAGGTGATGCAAGGTACTTCTTGATTGATGTTTGACAACGGGGATGCAACTGCACTAGTGCTTGTGTTAAGGTTGGGAGGGGGCATGTCCCCTCCTCTTTCTATTGAATTTATGCATTTGAACATAGCACTAACAATTTTATGGTTCTTAGGATTTTGAATCATTTCCATGATTTCCTCTGGTGTCATCCCTATGTCTTCATTTATGTCGTCCTCTTGATGACTCTCCTCTTGAAGATTTTGTGATGATACGGGAGAGTTGCTTGGGGGATTGCTTGATCCTGCTAGGTTCACTTCGATATTTAGATGACTCATGTCCATAGAAGTTGATATGTCTCTGATATTCTCCATGTCCTTCTTGTGTTGAGATCTTGTTTGGACCATAAAAATAGGGATTTGTTCGATCCTAATCCTTTAAGTCCAAAAAGAGAAGAACTAGGGTAGCTAAAAGATCAAAGATGGTGATGATGGTGATGGGTTAAAATGGATGAGATGAGTGAATGAAACCTTTGGAAAACTTTTTGAATGTATGTGCTAAACTTTGAAAGGGCTTTTGATTTGATTTGAATGTGATAATTTGACTAGATGCGTTAAGTCAAACAAGATTGGTTGTGAAGTTGTTTTCCCTAGGAAGTTGTGTTATCCTAAGGGAACTTGCACAAAAATGGATGAATTGACAAAGTGTGTTATGCCAATGTTTTGGAGAACTAATAGACTTTAAGAAGTTGTGTTATCTCAAAGAAAATTTGTTCAATGATTTGAGACTATGTTGGCTAAGTGTGTTAAGCCAAGATATGATGATGTTGATTTAGCCCTCTAAGTTTAGTGTGATGTTTGATTCTAGAGTTCTCAAAAAGGTTTGATGATGAAATGAGACTTTGATTTGATGGATGAATGAATGGGAATGACAACTTTGATCTTGAACCTTAACCTAGATGTGACTCTCTTTCTACAAAACCTCGGTGTTGAAGAACACGCTTGACTTCCTATGGGAGAAATGCAAACCTTTGAAACAATTCGGGATTTTGTTGACAATAAAATGCATATAATGTTGGATTGTTCCTTGAGGCTTTTCTGTAAAAGTTATAAACCAATCTTTCCCTGAATTCGAAAAGTCTCTCAAGACGCTCCTCACGAGCTTTTAGACTAAGCTTCTTGAACTTTGGCTTTGGGATTTTGATCTTGCGGGAAATCATGTTAGAAAACACATGTGTAATCCAATTTGTCTTTTTATCTTGGTTAAATGAGGTTCTTTTTATCCAAGACACTTGCTTGCTTAGGTTTTCAAACTATATGTCTAATGTCCCATTCTCTTTCTCATCCCACAATGTCATTTGTGTGGAAATCGAGGAAAATAGGGCAAAATTTCCTTATGTTTATCCTTATTGGAAACAAATGATGATAGAATTTTCACACTTAGAAACCTCTAGGAATGTGATTCCTAGGGAAAGCAAGAGTGGGCAAGTTCGTCAATAGGTATTTGTTCCCCACAAGGTGTTTGAAATTTCAAGGTTTTGTGTATGTTTGTTTTCCAAATGTTTTCAAGATCAAGCAATGTGTTTTTTCCAAGCACTTTCACACTCCTAGGTTGATGAGACAATACCTTGTTGGGTTCCCACTTGGATAAATCCAGCTGCGCATATCTTGTGTGAATGGCTAAATGCTTGACCACACTGGCTCCCCTCCACGGCACTCACTTATTCGGGTCAGCCAAGCATTAGTACCCATGAATCTCCCATGGCATACTTTCCATTTCCACAACAAGACCGCATGTTACGTGGGGCGGCTTCAAAGGACATAACCTTTTGCACCAACAAGATAGACAAGGTTTTGGCCAATTTCTAAACAAGGGGTTCTAATTCGGGCATTCCGTTCGTGGGGGATTATCCAACATCGGCGAGAGTCCATTGCTGTCCATCTCGTCGGAATAATCCTCGTGATTCTTGAACTTTCCTCAAGAATCCACACTTATATACCGGTTGGAAGTCGCTTGGCTTTAGCGTGTTCCCGGTTGGGTCGTTCCCTTGGGTGATTACTTTTTCCCACAAGGCAGGCCCTCTAAGATAAACAAAAGCGAGCTAACATATTCCGTCGTTCACACAACCTTCGTTGAAAAACAAAGGGGAGAACCTCCGCAATATATCGTGCTCACACTCGCATGATTTGTTCAATTTTTAGATCCCAAATTGAAGTGTGGAGGCAATCTTTTATGCAACTTAGGGTCATCAAAAAGACTTTTGATTCTCAAGATCGCCGTGAAGCGCGAGAGAAGCGCATACGCCCTTTTAAATGACACTACTTTGCAAAAAAGTTTACAAAACACAAAGTACACATGTTCAATTTTAAATTCCTCAAAGCAATGATGAGTTCGTTTTAAATGCACCAATTGAAATGTGAAGTTGCCTTGTTCAATTTTAATCCCAAATTGAAATCTAGTAAGTATCTAAGATTCAATTTTAACCAACTTTGAAAAGATCAAGTCATTGATTGATTTTAAGCCCAAATTGAAAGGTGAGTTAGCTAAAAAACAGAGAAAAAAAGGGTAGTAAGTGAAAGCTCCAAGATTGTTGAAACAAGCATTAAAAAATGCTTTTTTTAAGTTTTGGTTTCAAAAAAATAATCTCTAACTCCACTTCGCCTTTGTTTTCGTTTGATGTCAACCTTCAACTTCAATCTCCAATGTCAACCTTGATGCCAGCACCTTTAGTTTCAACCTTGATGTCAACCTTGTTCCTTCAACCTTTAGTTTCAACCTTCAACTTCAATCTTGATGTTTGAACCTTGTTGTCAACATCTTGATTTCAACCTTTATCCATGTACCTATATAGAAAAAAGAAGTTCAAAAGGTTAGGCACTTAGGAATGAAATTCATCTTAATAAATTAATGATAAGTTGTCATAATGAATACACAAAACAAATGTTCTCAAATGATAACTTTTAATGCAAGAGTTTCCCTTTTGTGGAAGTTTACATGGTAAGTCTAAATCAAGCATTAATGATCTCCTAATTTCGGCAAAAACATAATTTTAATGCCTATGAGTTGACATCCTTAATTTTGAATGCATTCTAGCTAGTGACAATCAATGACCCATAGGCCACTTTACAATCCAAGATTTCAATATTCAATGCAACATTGGTGAGACATCGATATTAAAGCACTCCCCTAGTGCAATCCTCAAAGATTTCAATATTCAATGCAACATTGGTGAGTAATAATATTGATTCATCAGCTGCCCTTTTAGTTGAAAAACGTAACATCCTCAATCTTTCTAGAATTCGGTTGTTACTGTCAGTGATAGTGAGGATGCCTGCAAAAATAACATTGGTCAAGTTTGTAAGAGCATTTTAATGCAGATGTGATATTAATGACAACCTAATCTTGTATTGAAACTTTGTGATTCCCTTATCACATCGACCAAGTCTAGAAATAAATAGCACTACTTAACCATGAATAGTTTTCCTGATGCCATCTCTAGTTTTAAACATTTTAATTATAGCCAATGCCAGGGATTGAATTCAGAAGGATATGATGTAAAAGAAAATTTCACAGCCATAATGATTTATACCTATCGAATTCATAGACCGATACATCAAGGTCACATCCCTATTTAAAACTAAATATAAAGAATACCATTCTAATTAGATAGAATTACAACCCTGGAATCACTGGCGTACAACAGAGAAAGTAGATTTACACCCCATGGTCTGACTTTTGACACTGGGAAGACACTTCCAGATAAAGAGTAGCTCTTTAACTTATTGACAATGATCACCATTATGAGAGGGCGACGCGGTATGGGTCATGACAATGTACACCTATGACTTCATAAGGGTTGCTACTCTCAACCATAGAAACATATGATGATAAGATAAATCTCTACGTACTTCTTTGCTCTGGACTTTGGATCTGTGCATTTGTAGGTGGATAAATGAGAAACACAGGCGTCATAATGGCCACCAAGGATAAAGTTCACTGTCGTCAGAGTAGACCAATGAAAGACTGAAATACAACATGACAGAAACCACAGACTCTATGCCATAGAGATGAATGAGATTTCCAGTTCGCTGTCAAGAAACAATCATCACAAATTCATTGCCAAGCGAAAGTCAAAAGAATTAATTATGAAAAGGAGATCAATTTTAAATAATGCACTCTATCTATCAACAACCAAACAGTGAAAAAAAAATGCTATTCATTTGACAAGACGCCATTTATGGATCCAAAGTTCGGAAGCATAGACTAGGTAGTAAATTGTTTTGACGTGATGAAGGCAGTGAACTGTTTGATACATCTCCTTAAAGAAAATGTGCATTAACGTACAAGAAAGTATTTATGCAAGATGCAGTTGGCAGGTGTATGACAAGAATAGCAAGTAAGCAAGGAAATAGGCAAGCGTAAGTAAATGTAGACAGGGGATGGTCCTCACATTTAAAGAAGTCTATTTTAAACATTACTATCCTGCAAATAGTATGGGTAATGAAGCTATAGAAAAAGAGAGTTCCGAACATGATTTTATCTCTGTAATCACGTGTTTCCAAAAGAGGAAAATCTAATGGAGAAACTGTGAACACATTCGAAGTAAAAAGTAACCTATGAACACATTCGAATGTTTATCTCAAAGAAGTAAACTTTAGCTATGAATAAAACTTTACGTGGAAATAGAACGCCAGCAAATGTAATTAGCAGGTGTAGAACTGAATTCACATTCTTTCATATCCAAAAGTTGTACGTGCAATGTATGAAAGCATAGATGAATCACATGAAATGTTTGTCAGAACGCCTCAAGAAAACGCGATCTCAGAGAGTGTAGTGCAATTGCTAACCATGGGTTTTTGAATCCAATCTTAAATGCCGCACCAACCCATAATTTAGGGGGACAAAGACCATGCTTGCAGTAATTGCGTTTGAATGCAAGGATATGACAGCAGATTTGGAGTTCTTGATAACACCGAGGAGGGAGACTTATAGAGGTGACGCCATTACTGTAGTTAGTATCATAACTTTCAAGAGATCAAATGGGGTCACTTGTGTGGGGAGTTGGAGAAAAAATCAATACCAATATCTGGTTTGTCGGCAGGAAGAAATCATAGAGTTCTCACTATCCTGATTTCCAACTCCCGACAGTTAGATTTATACTTCACCATAAATACCGAGGCAGGAAGGGGTACTTAGTTCACCTATCCAATCACGTATAGTGTGAAGTCTTCATTATTATAGATCAGGGTGGTGGGTTTAGGCATTAGTGACATAGATGGATAGGTAACTCCATGATGACAGTGTCTTTTCATGAGATTACAGACTCTCACGTACCCTGCTATGAACTAGTGGCTTGGAACCAACGAGAGAGACATTGAGCATGCAGGAGAAAGATAAGATCACCAGCAACCATCACCTTGCTTAGAGGAAACGCCAAATAGCAGTGACTTTACTAAGTGCAGCAATGATGGAATCTACAGAGGTGACAAGCAAGCATTATTTACCTTCCCTATTGGCTCAAAATCAGGCCGACAAAGACAAAATAACAATAGTCCCTTAACGCCTCCATTTCACTTGATTGAAGTGAGGGGATTACTTGTGACTCTTAAGAATAAGCTTTAATGAGGCCCAAAGTTGCGGTTAGGACAATGAAAGTGCCAGTAATCAAATACACATGGATAGCCCACCACCCACTACATTAGCGTTTGAACTAGCATAGCATCCTACCACAAAGGAGGTGGAGAAGAAGTGGATTGTGGCCAGGAAGGAAGCGATAGTAGTCTTGAGCCCTCAACCACATCTTACGGTGTCTGATCTTGCCTGCTTGACAGTCCATGCCTTAACTATTTATGTTAAACCCACTGCAATAAAAAGATGACCTGACCATACACAACTTCCGTAGTACATGGCAGCTGTAAATAAGAATTGCAAGATTTATGTGGTAATACAGAAAATACATGATATGTAACAGTTGCAACTATAAACATAGAGAATGGAACGAATGGTAATAATGGAAGGAAACGTTTAAGAAATGTGTTGAAGTTAATGCAAGTAAGGTGTGGTGGATGGCAGTATTAACAGAGAATATTTCAACCATCAAAAGTAATAATCGATTTTCAAAACAAGATCAGTGTGCCCACTACAGATTATAGAAACAGTAAGTCAAATTTATCAATGATAAAGGCACAGTTTCACTCAGCACAATTTACCAGAGCTATCAGAACATGATATGAAGCTACCTTCCTTTTCTTATGCAAATGTGGAAATATAGAAATAATTGGAGCTTTGTATTAAGAAAATGCAATGAATTTCACACATTTATCATTCTAAAATTGACCATCCTTTCAATATTTTGAAGACCCCTATTAATCACAGTAGTCACCATTTTTTTTTTTTTTTTTTGTCTATTCAGATGATAAAAACCAGAAAAACCAGATGCCTTGAGAAGAAAACGTTAACACTGCATGTTTAATCCCAATAATGGAATTCTCAAACCATTTGTTTGAGGCTCCATATCTGCAATCAGATCCCTTCAAAAGGGAAATGGATACAGTTTACATGCAAAACTACAAAATGGATCCATAGTCAAAACTGATAAACACAAAGTCTTGGATAAACACCGAAAGAGTGATTCAAAAAAGATACATACCCTCAATCAAAGGTGAAGACAACATTTTAATTGAGAACATGTAAGAAAAACAGATTTTAACTATAAGAAACACAAATTTGGAAATGTAATTGTGCCCTCCTTCTAGCGCCATTTGTAGGATGCCAAAATCTTACACATTGTTTGTATAGATTTAGCCATCCTCATAGAATAAAATAGATCATTTACTCCAAGAAAATTAATAAACTAAATCAAACATGCATTAGAGAAAATGAAGTACAACCTATTCTATGGTGGATTGGTGCCCTCCATGAAGATGTGAGAGATCCCTTTCCCAATCCCTTTCTAAGCCAAATGAAATAGACAATGAGTTGCTATGAGCTCAAGTTGCCTATAGTTTAGATGCATTCAAAATGTCCCCTAAAATGAGAGAAGATGCATTGCTTTTATAGAAGAAGTTGAGAGAAGAGAGGCCAAGTTTAGCCAATGTGGGACTAAATCCCCTCCAATAGAATAGAGCCACTTGGCATGATGGGATTGGTCAAAGCTTGTGCAAGTTTTGGCCAATGTGCCCATTCAAATTTGAAAAATGTCAATAAATGCATGTTGTTGAGGGTTTTGGGGGGAATAATCTTTGTTCAAAAAAGTCAAAGATGAGAGTTATTGAGGGAAAATAACTCTTTTTAATAAATCAATAAATTGATTTATTGATGCAAGTGGGTGGGTTAGTTAGGAGTTTAGATTTGACTCTAGTTGAGTCAAAAGCTAGAGAGTGCTAATCATGATTAGAAGTTAATTAATTTAGATTAATTAACTTAGGGGATTTTAGGGATTTGATATTTGATTTTAAATCAGTTTGATTTATTAAATCAAATAAGAAGAACCTTAGGAACTTAATTAAATAATTTGATTTATTTAATTAAGCTTGATGAACCTTAGGATTAAATCAATAAATTGCTTTAATTGATTAGTAGAAGAAACGAATGCATGATGTTAGTTACAGTGGAATGCATAATGTTATTTTTGGATGTCTACAAAAACTGATTGGTTGTGCATTACATTAACACAAATAACTTATCATCTAATGTTAATTAACATGATTTGCCACTCAATTCCTATTATAATTAAATGTGACTTTTGTAATGGTCCTTATTGGCTAAATTTAAATGATAGCTTTAAGAAGAAAAATGTGCAATATGGCAAATTAAGAATAATTTATTTATCATTACTTTAAGATTAAAGTAGTAATTTTTCTTTGACATAATCTGTAATAATGACTATCAAATATGGTTGGTGAAAAAAGTTAAAATATAATTTACTTTCAAATGAATGTGATCTACACAATTGAGTAGTATCACCACTCATATAACAAAGTTGGTAGAGGCATGAATAAGTACAATATAGGTCATTACTTTGAATAATAAGTGAATTGCATGATGGTTGTATTTTTTCAAAAAAAATTAGTGTCTTTTTTTCAACAAATCATTAAAACATAAATTTCAAATATTTATCTCAATTGAATTGCATAATGTTCTATTGGAAAAAACTACAATTTTGACAAGTTTTTCTAAATAAAAAGATAAGCATGATATATTTAATAACCATAGGTGCATTTGTATGGAAAATAGCTAGTTCTCTACTTCAAATGGTGATCATTTAAATCTAAGAAAACTCAAAACTCTGTTTGTTCATCCACAGAAAATTATAATCTTCACATGTGTCAATACATATGTGTGTATGTGTATGTGTATGTGTATGTGCATGTGTGTGTATGTGCATGTGCATATGCATATGTATATGTGTATAGATGTATATCTTTATATATGTTCTATAAGTATTCAAAATGGGATCTATAAGCTCCAACATTAGTTTTATAATAACATCATTCATATGTATTAAAAATAGATTGTAAAAAATAAATTAAAAAGTGTTTATAATACTATTTAATTAGAAAAAACCCAAGTTTTATTGTAAGTGAAAGTTGTAAGGTTGTAAAGGGTGTGAGTTTTGTTGTATATAAAAAAAATTATATTCAAAGAAAGGGATTGTGACTGTATGGAGGCAACAACACTAAAGAGAACATGACAACATGCAATGACATATTGAATCTGTGCAACGATCAAGAATTGAGGAACATGGACCCTAATTCACCATATAGAATCCTCCTTTAATCCAATAGAATAAAACTTAAATAAGAGAACTATACAAAATATATAAAAACAACTAAACCTTTTTAACAAACTTTCTCTTATTTTTATTTTCTATTAACAACCTCTTCCTAAAATACTTTATCACTTTATCTTGATTTAATTTAGATTCTAAAAGGTAAAAGTAACATCTATTTTACTAAATGAACTTGCATTGAACACCCAAGAGCTTAAGAAAAGAGAAATTTAAGCCTAGATTTTGGTAACATGTACCACTCTAAAAATTAAAATTATCTTATGAAAGCTTCCTTGTAAAATTAGGATGAATCAAAGAACTATACCAATATGTTAATTATATACATATTTATATTTTCTCACTACATGTTTACTAGCAAGGAGACTTGATGCGCAAATCAAGAACCACCCACATATATCATTCTTAAACCAAAAAACTTTAAAAATCATCCTGTTCTCAGACACAGACCTACTCCTATATACTATATGCTTTCATAGAAAAATGCTATAACATTACATAATTTGAAAATGGAGTGTGACCACCACTACCCTATCGGTGTTTCCTTGCCCAAAACATTGTCCTTGAAACAATTAAACTTCTCTACGTTAATCTTGCCCAAAAATTGCACTCGTAGATCAGTTTTGGGCATTTTTAAATATTTGTAAAGTTTGCTCTGATTCTCTAGGACTCCATAGAGGTGCTCTACCAAACAATCCAAATGTATCCTTTCTTATTATTTGGTTCCATCTTCATTCTCGTGTAGTATAAAGGTACCATATGCCATTAGAAGTATAATCACACTAGAGAGAGAGTCTACACAACATCAAAAGGATTATTTTGCTAATAGAATGTCCCAAATCGAGAATCATCTAAAACATGATTTCTTTGACAATGATGCAATTCTCTCCATTAACTTCTTTGACCAAGCCTCAAAACTAAAGCATCAAAATCCTCAAATCAAGTTTTATAAGCTCCCTATCAATGCAATCAACAAACAACTCAAAACTTTGATCACAGTTAACCTTTCAACTTCAAGGAGGTCACTCAACTCGACTTCCAGCTTTATCAAAGCTTCTTCCCTTTGTCACCATCCTTTTGACACATGTCTTAACGTCCAATGTTACTAACAAGCTTCAAAATTAGTTTTCAAAACATAAGTGAAATCTACCTATCATTAAAAAAACAAAAAGAAAAAGAAAGAGAAACACCCCACCCGAACCTAAAAGTATCCGCTTTGTCTTCTCATAAATCCAAACATAATATTTAAAATATGAAATATTACATCATTAAAAAAGAAACCTTAATGATTCTAAATTAGCCTCGATACTCTACTAGACAAGCATAACTATGTCACATTAATAAATGCACCCAATCAAACCTATTCTACGTGAAATATGCATATAATAGAAACAAAAATGCGCTGTCATCTTACTGGCATCGTTGAAAGCTATTTCTTCGACAGATATGTCGGAGTTGCATACTGATGAAATTTGTAGCTTTAACTACGGAACAACCATTACATCTGTGACAATTTTCAACGCTTGTCTGTAATGTCGGAAGAGTGATCAATTTAAAACATGAAAGCGACCAGGCGCGTGTTGCATTTGATTCCGTAAACCTAAACTTAAATATTATATGAAATTTGATTATTGTAAATTTTTATTGAATTTATTGATCTATGTTTCATGAAAAGTCATTTGTCAGAGTTCATTTTTCATAAGAATAAAATAAATTTAAATCATTATATGAAGTAATGGGTTATCTGGAAAGTCAATCATCTCAATATTATTCCAATTCTTAAAGATAAAATTTTGATCAATAAAAATAAGATAATTATTTACTATTGTTTAATAAAAACAAAATAAAATTTATTATTAATTGTTTGATCATTGAATTAGATGATTTTTATGTTAAGAAGTGTGAAAATAGGGAGAACAATGGATAGAGTGTAATGAGGTTAGTATATTAACAAAAAATATTAAAAAGATGATGTAAAAAGAAAAATACAAAGCAAATAAAATGTTTGATCTACGTAAAAATGCAATAACCTATAAAATTATTCTTATTTTTATTTAATTATAATAAATAAATATAGAAAATAGCTATGTACTTTAATAAAATAGTAGATATTACTCCTAAACTAGTTATATAATGATTAATTTATTTCAAAAAAAAATAGAGAAGTAAAATATCTAGTTATTTAAGTATGTGTTGTAAAATCTTACAAATCTCAAAGATTGGAAACAAGCACAATGAAACAATATTGCATATAATCAACCAATGTATTAGGAAAACCATACGTACATATAAAGGAGGAAAAAGACACCTAACCTCCATGAAATGAGGATAGGACTCCTCACACATGGAGTGGTGGTGAGTTTCCTACCATTAAAGTAACATGAGGTGTCAAGAGTAAGTGGACACCTCTATGAAATCCCTAACTAACTTGACACCTCGTATGAGAAAGTGTCAAGGACACCAAGTAGGTGGGCGACTAAGTAAGTGGATACCTAAGTAGGCTTAAAGCCTAAGTGTATTAAATATATACACTAACACCCCCCCTTAAGCATAACTTAGGTGGGCATAAAATAAATGGGTCCCCAATACTAGCCTAGTGAGGTACCCATGTATAATGTAATCTCTCTAAAAATAGAGGAAGATAGAAAATCAAGTGGGAAAAAACAATCCTCCAAAAAGAGAGATGAGTAGAAGACTAGAATCCCCCCCCAAAAGGATGATGTTGTTGCTGATGTAGACCAGACACCAAAAAGAGCTAGTAGATGAATGAAATTTCTCTCATAAAGGGTTTGGCGAAGATGTCAACAACTTTCTCAAAAGACTAGCAAAAGACTAAGTCAATCTATCCATGATTCAACTCTCAAACATAATGCATATGAGTCTCTATGTGTTTGGTTCACTGATGTTAAATATTCTTGCATATCTGAATGGTACTTTGGTTGTCACAATCGTGATTGTGGGCTGCCTAAAAGGGATGTACCAAACTCAAAAAGAATGTCTTGAACCCATATAGCCTCAATACCTGAGTTAACAACCCCCTCTAAATTCAAACTTTGTGGATGATATAGCAATAGTATTCTACTTCTTGCTCGACCAACTAATATGACCTAAACCAAATGAAAAATTATAACTTGAAGTGGACTCGTGATACCTAGTATCATCACACCAATCTAAATTTGTAAAACCAACCAAGTCAATTGATGAACCAACTCTATAATGAATCTCAAAACCCAAGAGTACCATTAAACTAATGGGTGTGTGCACTTGAAGTTGAGTCCACTTTTTGGTCAAAAAGAGGAAGTATTTTCCTTAATTTTTAGAAATTATCACATTTGACCTTAAAATTTTAAGCACTTAGAGATGGAACCTTAAGAAAGCCACTAATCATAAAATGTAGTACTCAAGTCTAGTTTCCAAATATATAATTTATTATAATACCCAAATGATATAAATTGATTTTCAATAGGCATGTCTAAAACCCACTATTTAAAAGTCATTTTTTTTACCATACCATGCACGCATACGCCATCAATATTTTGAACTAAATAGTCATATTTTTTTTAATCCTTTTAGGAAAAGATTTGTAACACATTGAGGAATGATCGTGATATTTTTTTGAAATTTTCTTGAATTTTTTTGTTAATTTTTTATTTTCCATATTTGTTGTTTTGAAAAATCGTCATGTACGTCACAAATAAGTTGATCTAAACTTATCATTTTTTGATTTTTTTTCAAATTGAGAGTAATATTTCGAAGATTGCCTACGTATAGTTCATTTTTCAAAATATTATTTTAATAAAGAGTTATTAAAATACTAAAAAACTTTGATATTTCAAGTTTATGGACTAGTTTCATCAAAAATTATTTGAAAAATAGAAAAAATAATCCAATGGTAGAAAAATTACATATTTGGAATATACATAGTCTCATCTATAATGAGTTTTAATTTCAACAATTTTTTTGCAAAAAATTCTTAAGACATATGTCCAAATTCGCTCTTTTCTTGTGACATTGACATGACCTTGAAGTTCCACATCAAACCAGGTCTAAAGCTTAGTTTCAGGTCTCCAAGCCTTTTCTCAAATAGAAAAGCAAAGCAAAAACCCATCCAAAAGTTCAATTTTTTTAAAAATGGGATCCTGCTTTAGGAATGAGATCTCATTTCCTAAATGGGATCCCATTTGCTTTATTTAATAATATGAAGGTTGGAAAACAAAATGTGATCCCTTTTAGTAAATAGGATCTCATTCACTACAATATCTCATTTAGTAAATAGGATCTCGTTCACTATGAGATCTCGTTCAGTAAACAAGATCCATTTCACTACAAGATCTCGTTCATTAAATGAGATCTTGTTCACTATGAGATCCCATTTAGTAAACAAGATCCTATTTTATAAATGAGATCCTATTCCTCTTTTTGACCATATTTTATTTTTATTGCTAAACAATTACCATCAATTCTACAACATGACAGTGTACAACCAATAGCGATTACTTCTATTTTCTATGAAATTTTATCTTGTATAGGCTCTCAAACTTTCAATTTGATTTGAATTTTGAAAGAATGCATCATTGGGATAATTTTGGAGTGGAATTATCTTCATTTTCTACTCATTTGAAGGAGGAACAAATAAGGAAGACTTTTACTATTGACATTCATTTGTACTTTAGAATTTTGTAGTCATGGAATCACAATGTTGTAATAAGAGGAAAGATAGAAAGCTATTGACCCTTAAATAAATTCAAGCAAAGAGATATCAGGAAAAAAGACAAAGAGATAGAAGAATGGGGATTTGATCAATGAATAATGTTGAAGCATCCAATTCCATGACTATTGAAGATAAAAATATTGAAGAGACCATGGATGTAGATGATGCAAATTTGCAAGAGGTGAATGTGGAAAATAATACGATTATACAAACTAACCCTAGTATGTCTTCAAATCCATCTTTAAATACTATGGAGAATGTGAAAATAGCCATGAATTCAAGTACAACTTCAAATCCACCTTTGAATGATATGGAAACTTTAGTTGTAGAAGATTTAAAACAAGCTAGATTTAACAATGTTCAGATCGATAATATTCACAAAGATAATGAATTTAAACTTTTTGTTGATGAAAATAAAAATGAAAATCATTTTTTTGTTGAAAATGAAAATGAAAATCCTTTTGAAGTTGAAAATGAAAATGATTTTTTTTTTGTTGTTGAAATTGAAAATGAAAATGAAAATCCTTTTGAATTTGAAAATGAAAATGAGAATCCTTCTGATGTTGAAAATGAAAATAATTTTTAAAAATTAAAAGTATTCTTCTGGATAATCTTCTTGGTAAGATTTTTCGAAGACAAATAAGAACACATGCCAATAGATTTTACAAACAATTTTTTTTATCATGAAAAACTATCATTTCAATGTCAACTCATGATGTAATTGATGAGAATGTAGAAAATGAGAAAATTAATGAAAAACTTAGGCACTTTTGTTAAACCAAGAAGAAAAAATGAATCACTTAAACATGTTATATCTACTATTGCTAGTGCCATTGAGTCTATTGAAAGGAATAGTTGATCTAAAGATAAAAATGCGACACAACATTTTCATTTGAAAGTTTTCATCAACTTTAACATTTGTAGTTTCAACTATCTTTCCAACCTCTTGTTGTAACATATGTAAGCTTTACTCCTATACTAGCTATATAATGATTAATTTATTTCAAAAAAAATAGAGAAGTAAAATATCTAGTTATTTAAGTATGTGTTGTAAAATCTTACAAATCTCAAAGATTGGAAACAAGCACAATGAAACAATATTGCATATAATCAACCAATGTATTAGGAAAACTATACTTACATATAAAGGAGGAAAAAGACACCTAACCTCCATGAAATGAGGATAGGACTCCTCACACATGGAGTGGTGGTGAGTTTCATACCATTAAAGTAACATGAGGTGTCAAGAGTAAGTGGACAGCTCTATGAAATCCTTAACTAACTTGACACATTGTATGAGAAACTGTCAAGGACACCAAGTAGGTGGGTGACTAAGTAAGTGGATACCTAAGTAGGCTTAAAGCCTAAGTGTATTAAATATATACACTAACACCCCCCCTTAAGCATAACTTAGGTGGGCATAAAATAAATGGGTCTCCAGTACTAGCCTAGTGAGGTACCCATGTATAATGTAATCTCTCTAAAAATAGAGTAAGATAGAAAATCAAGTGGGAAAAAACAATCCTCCAAAAAGAGAGAAGATGAGTAGAAGACTAGAATCCCCCCCCGAAGGATGATGTTGCTGCTAATGTAGACCACACACCAAAAAGAGCTAGTAGATGAATGAACTTGCCCTCATAAAGGGTTTGGTGAAGATGTCAACAACTTTCTCTAAGGACTAAGTCGATCGATCCATGAATCAACTCTCAAACATAATGCATATGAGTCTCAATGTGTTTGGTTCACTGATGTTAAACTGAATTCCTGCGTATCTGAATGGTACTTTGGTTGTCACAATCGATGATTGTGGGCTGCCTAAAAGGGATGTACCAAACTCAAAAAGAATGTATTGAAGCCATATAGCCTCAATACCTGAGTTAACAACCCCCTCTAAATTCAACCTTTGTGGATGATATAGCAATAGCGTTCTACTTCTTTCTCAACCAACTAATATGACCTGAACCAAATGAAAAATTGTAACCTGAAGTGGACTTGTGATACCTAGTATCATCAGCCCAATCTAAATTTGTAAAACCAACCAATTCAATTGATGAATCAACTCTGTAATGAATCTCAAAACCCAAGAGTACCATTAAGTTAATGAGTGTGTGCACTTGAAGTTGAGTCCACTTTTTGGTCAAAAAGTGGAAGTATTTTCCTTGATTTTTAGAAATTATCACATTTGACCTTAAAATTTTAAGCACTTAGAGATGGAACCTTAAGAAAGCCACTAATCATAAAATGTAGTACTCAAGTCTAGTTTCCAAATATATAATTTATTTTAATACCCAGATGATATAAATTAATTTTTCAATAGGTATGTCTAAAAACCACTATTATAAAGTCATTTTTTTACCATACCATGCACGTGTACGCCATCAATATTTTGAACTAAATAATCATATTTTTCTGAATCCTTTTAGGAATTTTTTTTTAACACTTTGAGGAATGACCGTGATATTTTTTGTAATTTTCTTGAATTTTTTTGTTAATTTTTTATTTTCCATATTTGTTATTTTGAAAAATCGTCATGTACGTCACGAATAAGTTGATCTAAACTTATCTTTTTTATATATTTTTTCAAATTGAAAATAATATTTCGAAGATTGCCTACGTATAATTCATTTTTCAAAAAAATATTTTAATAAAATTTTATTAAAATACTAAAAAACTTTGATATTTCAAGTTTATGGACTAGTTTCATCAAAAAATATTTGAAAAATAGAAAAAATAATCCAATAGTATAAAAATTACATATTTGGAATATACATAGTCTCATCTATAATGAGTTTTAATTTCATCAATTTTTTTGTAAAAAATGCTTTAGACATATGTCCAAAGTCACTCATTTCTTGTGACATTGACATGAACTTCAAGTTCCACGTCAAACCAGGTCCAAAGCTTAGTTTCTGGTCTCCAAGCATTTTCTCGAATAGAAAAGCAAAGCAAAAACCCATCTGAAAGTTCAATTTTTTTAAAATGGGATCCCGCTTTAGGAATGGGATCTCGTTTCCTAAATGGGATTCCATCTGCTTTATTTAATAATATGAGGGTTGGAAAAAAAATGTGTTCCCTTTTAGTAAATAGGATCCCGTTCACTACAATATCTCGTTCAATAAATAGGATCTCGTTCACTAAACAGGGTCTCATACACTACGAGATCTTGTTCAGTAAATAGGATCTTGTTCACTACGAGATCTCATTCACTATGAGATGCCATTTAGCAAACGAGATCCTATTTTATAAATGAGATCCTATTCCTTTTTTTGACCATTTTTTATTTTTATTGCTAAAAAATTACCATCAATTCTGCAACATGATAGTGTCAGACCAATAGTGATTACTTCTCCTATTTTATATCAAATTTTTTCTTCTATAGGCTCTCAAACTTTCAATTTGATTTGAATTTTGAAAGAAGGTATCATTGGGATAGTTTTGGAGTGGAATTATCTTCATTGTTTACTCATTTGAAGGAGGAACAAATAAGGAAGACTTTTACTATTGACATTCATTTGTACTTTAGAATTTTGTAGTTATGGAATCACAATGTTGTAATAAGAGGAAAGATAGAAAGCTATTGACCCCTAAAGAAATTCAAGTAAAGAGATAGGAGGAAAAAAGACAAAGAGATAGAAGAATTGGGGATTTGATCAATGAATAATGTTGAAGCATCCAATTCCATGACTATTGAAGATAAAAATATTGAAGAGACCATGGATGTAGATGATGCAAATTTGCAAGAGGTGAATGTGGAAAATAATACGATTATACAAACTAATCCCGATATCTCTTCAAATCCATCTTTAAATACTATGGAGAATGTGACAATAGGCACGAATTCAAGTACAACTTCAAATCCACCTTTGAATGATATGGAAACTTTAGTTGTAGAAGGTTTAAAACAAGATAGATTTAACAATGTTGAGATCGATAATATTCACAAAGATAATGAATTTAAACTTTTTTTTGATAAAAATGAAAATGAAAATCATTTTTTTGTTGAAAATCCTTTTGAAGTTGAAAATGAAAATGAAAATCCTTTTGTATCTAATGAAAATGAAAATCCTTTTGAATTTGAAAATGAAACTAAAAATCCTTGTGATGTTGAAAATGAAAATAGTTTTTTAAAAATTCAAAGTATTCTTTTGGATAATCTTCCTGGTAAGATTTTTTGAAGACAAATAAGAACACATGCCAATGGATTATACAAACAATTTTTTTTATTATGAAAAACTATCATTTCAATGTCAACTCACGATGCAATTGATGAGAATGTGGAAAATGAGAAAATTAATGAAAAACTTAACAATTTTGTTAAACCAAGAAGAAAAAATGAATCACTTAAACATGTTATATCTACTATTGCTAGTGCCATTGAGTCTATTGAAAAGAATAGTTGATCTAGAGATAAAAATGCGACACAACATTTTCATTTGAAATTTTTCATCAACTTTAACATTTGTAGTTTCAATTATCTTTCCAACCTCTTGTTGTAACATCTGTAAGCTTTACTTCTAATAGAATATCCAAGGAGGATACCTTCACCAAACCTTGCATCAAATTTTCCTAAGTTTTCTTCTTCTCTTTTCATGTAACATTTACTTCCAAATACTTTAAAGTACTTCACAGTAGGAATCCTTCCATGTCATAGCTCACAAGGATTCTTTGTTTTGTTAGTTTTAGCTTGAAATATATTAAGTTTGTAAACAACAATATGAATAGCTTCTCTCCAGTAGACGTTCAGTAGATTTTTCTCTTTCATCATAGTCCTTGCGACTTCTAGAATAGTTTTTTTTTTCCTTTCAACAACTCCATTCTGCTGAGGAGTTCTAGGGGTAGAAAATTGCCTCTTTATTCCATGGAATTCACAAAGCATGCTAAACTGATTGGTGATGAATTCACCACCTCTATCAAACCTCAAACATTTTATTTTCAAATCGATTTCATTCTCAATTATAGCTTTAAATGCCTTGAATTTATCTAATGCGTCACATTTCTCTTTGTGGATCGAAAAATCCTTAGATCTCCCTTCGGGTTGATATTGATATTTTTGCATAGGCCCCAAGCCATGACTTGTATCTTTAAATCATCACTGACCCATTTTCCATTGCCCTTGCACGTGTTCTCCATGTGCCCACCGCACGCTCATTGAAGGGGATTATTCTCTTGCTTCTATTTTGAGCTCCGTCTCTTCACCATGTGTCAAAAGCATGCACTTTTGGAGTCCTCTCTCCTTTGTTTTTCCTCTAAGCACTACTCGTGTGCCACATCATATCATTCCATGGACAAATTTTTGGTGGTCCCCACAGCCAGTGTTCGAATGCAGAGCTCTCCGTGGGGATTTTATTCGAAAGGTTGGAATGAATGAGTGAGAAGCTTCGTCTCTTCCCCACGTGTCTAACCAACTCTATGGGTGAGTGACACGTGTCACCCGAAGAGTTTCGTTGCTTCTTCCCTAGGACCAAAACCATCATTTGTTGGGGAGCGAATCTTGTTCGAAGGCGTATACTGAGGATAGTGCTACATGGGAGGATTTTGAGATGATTGGCCATCATTTTCCTCATTTTCTTTCATAGATTAGTATTTTATTTATGCGGAGATATTGATACTTTGGTTTTTGATTCACATGTTGTGAAATTTGATAGCGTGGATGCTACTATGATTTGTTTATGCTTATTTTTTTGAGAACTATGTTGTTAGCTACTATTGCATTATGATGGAGATACTATGTTTTACTTATTAAGATACTATGTTTTATTCATTGAGATGCTATGCTTATTGAATGATTAATAAGACATCGAGACGATGTCTCTTCCAAGAGGGGAAGGATGTCACGTCCTAAATTTATTAATTATTTAAATGCAATTATTAATCATGAGATTTTTAATGTTTATATAAGACGATTATTTAAAATTGAAATTGAAATGAAATTGAAAGTGAAATTTAAATTGAAATGCAAATGCACATTCAATTGAAATTATTTGAAATGCATTTTTATTAAAATCTGGGGTTTTTCATTACTGATAAAAATTCGAGTGCAAGTGAACGTAGGAACAGGTGAACGTGAGTGAAGGTGAGAACATCGATCAGGTAGAGTCATTTTAGCCATTAGACGTTTATGAGGATGATGGAATCTCACAAACACACTTAGTTATTATTTTAATGTATTTTTGTGATGATTATACTTGCAAGTTTAAAATATGTTTAAATGATTTCTCAAATATATGTGAAAAGAATATGTTGCTTTAAATGACGATTTGATTATTTTTGTGAAGAAATTGATGTTATTTAAATAAATTGAATTTCTTGTGTCAATATTCTATTATTAGTTAAAAATAATAATGTTGTTCTTTCAAATTAATAGAATAGACTTTTAATTGTGAAAATTTATTAAAATGTAAAATAGTGTTATTAATATTGGAAAGATTTGTTGAAGAAATAAACAAAAATTAAAACAAGTTATTTAATGAAAATTAGAAAAACAAATTACGTTCAAATTTGAATTGGAATTTAAATTGCAGTTAACAAATTGAAGAAAATATCTTTCAATCAATTGAATGCAATCAAAAATTCAAACTTGGAGTTTTGATAAATGTTGACTGGAGATTAAAGCTATGAAAGTGGATCTGGCTTTGTGGATAACTCCATCATCTTTGCATGAGAAAAAAAAACAGAGAAGAAATTTGAAATTGGAAGAGGAGAGTGAAAATTTGTTTTGGGAGTTGGACAAAAAACACAGTTTGATTTATATTTTGATTGGATTTATTTGGCTTTGGGAGGGGGGGGGGGTGGCGCAACCAGTAATAGAAAAGGGAATTTGATATCATTTTTATGTTGATCACCTTGCATGTGTGGACACAAGGGAGGACAGGGAGAGGTGGTGAGCCAAGAGTCTGTTTGTTTTATTTATAAGTTGTTGTTGATTCTTATGCCAGAAAGTAGCTTCCATTTAACTGTAATCTGAATGAGGAGAGTTGACTTTCCCCACACGCGGCTAGTATGAAGAGGAGAAGTGAAGGACAATACTTAGTTTGATTTCTATTTATCTTTAAGACATTTATCTCCCTCATGCGAGGCCAGAGGAAGGAATGGTGATGCGCCCAGGAAGGAAAAGAGAGCTCAAACAATGAAGTATTAATTAGTTTGGAGATTTGCTAGTCTTCCAAGCACGCAAGGAGAAGGGAAGGAAAGGGTGTGGGTTGAAGAAGGGATGCATCCAAATAAAGAAAGACAGAACAAAGAGTCTTTGTTTTTGAAATTTGATTCTTATTTACCTCATGCGCAAGGGAGATAGAGGGAATTTATAGCAAAAAGTATCGAACAAAAAGAATAGAGGAGATAAATAATCATTTCCAGATTCAGGAAATTGCCAGGTAGATATAATGAAATAAATTCACAGTCAATTTAATAATGAGTTAAAATTCTTTTCTAATTATTGTATCTTAGTTTTGAATTGGAAAGAAAATCTCTGTTTTTATAAAATTTAGGAAAAAATCAAACACCAGATTTTATTTTTATGTTATCTATTAAAAATTA
The DNA here is from genome assembly GCA_007115665.2 of Sequoiadendron giganteum. NCBI lineage: Eukaryota > Viridiplantae > Streptophyta > Pinopsida > Cupressales > Cupressaceae > Sequoiadendron > Sequoiadendron giganteum. The sequence continues at coordinate 196,310,624 of CM021107.1, read as the reverse complement.
TCACTATTTCCATTAAATTTTGATGAAATTTCAAACATAAAACTGTGATTTTACTAGAAAACCATTGAACAAATTACAAACGAAAAATTGTAGAATAAATTTGAATATAAAACAATCAAAGACAGTTGATTATTATTCTGATTTAGAAAAGATTCACAAAGAAAAACGCATATTTCATTTAGATTTAGAAAAGCTTTAGAAAAACCAAACAACAACAGATAGATTTAAATTTCACAATGAATGAAACAGAAAAGATAAAGATTATGATAAAATACTTTTTGTATATTAAATGTGTTTGCAAAATAAAAGTTACAATCAATATTTTTTTTAGAACGAAACTCAAATTATTATGAAAAATAAATAAAAATGAGTTATTAAACATGCTTTTGAAAAAGTAATTATTTTATTTTCTGGAAATGTGAAAAACATAAAATAAATCAAGTAAATTAAAATATGAAATATTTGGAAACAAAACGAATTAGAACAGGATTATTTCGAACTGAAAATAAATTTAATGAGTAAATAAACTGAAAGAACGTGTGCTCATTTATGCCTGTTTAAATATGTATTTAATTTATATACTCGAGATACACCTTTTTTTTTATTTTAATTATTCAATTTAAATATTAATTTAATGATGTTTGTATTTTAAAATGATGAAAATATTGCATTAGAACCGTTTTAGCTTGAAACAAGATTGTCATTAAAGATCTTTGTGAAAGACTATATTTATTTGAATGGAACCATGCATGCTTGATAAATGAATGTGCATGTCATGTGTTTGGAAAGTTACCTTCTGGGATGGGTGTCAAATATGGGTTATTAGAGAGTGTAGTTTTGCTTTTCCAAAACTTCTTTTATTTTTCGTGCATGAAATTTTACTTGGCCAATTAACTTAAGGACCATTGAAATAGATGGAATGAATGAACTTTATACCATATCCTAGTATCAAACTTGCTTGTTTCTTAAATTTTTTAGAAAAATGAAAATGCTTGTGGTTTTACTAGTTATACTAGGCACGCACCAGATTCCATATTGCTTGTCGATTGCTTTTTGCTAAGCAATTTGTGTAGGGTCAGGTATTCTTTGAATGACTAAGGAATTCTGAGGAAACGTAAGCTTCGAGGTTGGGCGGAAAAAGCACCTGATTCTTGTTGTTGTCTTCATTATTGAAGATATGCTATTGGATTTAAGAACAAAGGATGTTTTCTTCATTTATGTATTATTTATTTCTTGAAATATGTATTGTAGAGCTTAAGGTGATAGAAAGCCTAAGTCTCGAATTGTAAAGTTATGTTACAAATACTTTTGTATTATTATCAATGTCGTGTAATATGACACGTGTTTGAATTTAACTAGAAGTACTATGAATCTATTTATTGACTTTAAGTCATTGTTTTGAAATCTTATGGATTTTATGAGGTCTAATGAATGATGTTTTGACTTTCTTTTGAATATAAATGAATTCATTTAAAGTATTGTCGATGTTTTGAATTAAAGAGTTTCGCTCTTTACAGGAAAATAGGCATGCAACTCCATACAAGATCGCACAACTAAACAATCATTATCTTAACAATTTAGTAACAAGAAAACTTATCGAGAGAAATATTTTAGGAAAAATATTCTACTCTAACATACCCTAGTGGGGAGCAAATTATAGAATTTCAAGAATACTAATAGAGTTGCAAATTATAGAATTGCACAAATTAAGATTAAGGATAAACTCTAAATAATTGCATTCGAATAATAGCTTAAGAATGAGTACAATATATAAAGCAAGAGATGAGCCATCTAGAATAAGAACTGTTAACTAGAAAATAGGCATGCAACTCCATACAAGATTTCACAACTAAACAATCATTATCTTAACAATTTAGTAACAAGCAAACTTATCTAGAGAAATATTTTAGGCAAAATATTCTACTCTAATATACCCTACTGGGCGAGCAAGGAATGCGATTAGATCAGGATGATGGATAACGGTCACACCCATCCAATACTCCTCTATAGGTCCCCGTGGTTATTGGAATAGGTGGGTTAGAAACACTTCTCCAAGATGTTGGTGATATTTGAATGCCGATGGCTGTGCTGGAACATGTACAAGTGCCTACCGAAGTCATGGTTCAAATTCTCCAACGACATGAGGGATGGGATCATCTTGCCATAAAAGGACAAAAGATGGATAAAGATAAAATGCTTTGATTAAATTTTTTTACAGAAATACATCATCTTCACATTACTTCTATATCTACTTGCAAGAATCACAAAATCAAACTCTTCCTCTTGCCCATCTATGAAGTTGGCTCCACAAGATGTGAAACTTTCTACTATTGACAATACCTCTAAAAATATAGATTTGTAAACCATTCCACTGCTCCTTATGCCACAACTATAAAAATCAAATAATCAAAGAGAGACATGGACATTTTGTGTACCTTGGTCTGCCTATTATCACACATTTATTTTTGAGCTCTAAAGGACCCATAGCAGGCCTTCTGAGACCTTATTTGAAAGTGTCACCCAACATCACCCAAACCACCAAAAGCAACAAAAAATCCACCACCCAAAGCAATAGCCATTTGAGAAGCCACATTCCCACTTCAAATGTTGATCTCCCAAGCATTTCTCGTGGTAACATATAGACCTGAATAATCGAAAACCAAAAAAATTGCAGCTTGTTCATAAGATCATCATAACAAACATAAAATCATTGTCGTCCACCAAATTATATAACCCATTTTGCACTTATAGAGCTTCAGGTGACAATGGAGTGGATGGTATTGTGCTTTGATAGGTCAAGGAACATTTCCATGCTCAAATTCCCACATCCATCAACCAACACATTTTGTCCTTCAAATTCCTCCCTGAAAAATGTGTCCCTTGTCAAAATTTTGTTGCAATTACTGATTATTAATCTCCTATCTATAAAGATTATTTGACTGCCGAAGATTAATTCATAGCAAATACTGAAAAATAATACAACTGCAACATCACAACTAAAACTCACAGGAATAGAAAACATGCAAAATCATAAACACAATATTTTTGGACAAATTGTCCTTGGAAAAACCCTAGAGGGAAAACCAGTACTGTAGATGAGGAATTATATTAATCTTCAGCAAATCAAGAGATACTAAAAAAAATGCTTGCCTCTTACTGACAAGGCTCCGACAATATTCTTCACCAGAAATTCTTCTCTCAATTTCTCCTGCTGAAATTTCACTGTTGCTGCCTCCAACACTATCACTGCGCCCTTGCTATCACTACAAGACTATTTGATATCATTGCAAATTTATTTGCTAACACTGCAAATGCTTCTCCAACTTGTGTCTATCAGTGTGTTCTCCAAATGCACAATGACCCCCTTTTAAACTATTCTCATTGGAAAACCAATGGCCATGATTTAATCTCAATCAATGGCTAAGATTAATTAGACTCTAACAAACCCTAACTAACTGGTTTCTAGAAGTCTCTAGAGGAATCAATTATTTAATTAATTAATTAAATATCTTGACCTAACTAACTTCTATCTAGAAGTCTCAAGAATTAAATACTAATTCTTGGAATTGGAGAATAACAACTGTCGAAGCTACAATATTAAATTAATACTCCCTCTTAGTTAGGAAGGTGTTCTGCATAACACCCAACCTATCTCTGAAGAAGATGAATTTCACCTTCCCCAATGCCTTTGTCATAATGTATGCTACCTGCTGATCTGTAGGTATATACTATAGCTAAATAATCCCCCGTTGTACACAATCCTTGATGAAATGATACCTGATGTCTATATGCTTAGACCTATCATGAAACACCGGATTCTCAGACAACCTAATGCAACTCTGATTGTCACAGTGTATCACTATAGTCTCAACCCTCTGACCTAACAAGTCTACCAGCAACTTTCGAAGCCATATTGCCCCACATGTCACCATGTTAGCTGCTATGTATTCTGCCTCTACAGAACTCAGAGCCATAGACTTCTGCTTCCTATTGTACCAAGAGACAACTCCTGATCCCAAGCTAAAGCAACACCCTGAAGTGCTTTTCCTATCCGTTGTACTGCCTACCCAATCTGGGTCAGTATAGCCTATCAACTTGATACCATCACCTCGAGCATATTTGATCCCATACTCGATTGTACCACATAAATAATGCAACACATGCTTTGTTGCTGTCCAATGCACTCTATTTGGCTCAACCATGAACTGACTAAGATAATTTACTGCAAAGGATATATCTGGTCTGGTGTTGACCAAATAGATGAGACACCTAATCAACTGCTTGTATAAGGTGGGGTCTACATCCTTCTCCCTAGATGAGTCTACCTTCTTCCAATTTGTGATCATAGGAGTAGACATGGTTTTGCAATCCTCCATCTCGAACCTCCTCAAGATTTCAATGCAGTATTTTCCTTGACCAAGGAAAATCTCACTATTTGTCTGCCATACGTCCATGCCTAGAAAGTAGTGCACAAGCCCCAAATCCTTCATCTTGAACTCTGTTGCAAGGTCCTTCTTGCACTCCTCTATGAGCCCCAGTGAACCTGTTAAAAACAAGTCGTCCACATATAGAACAAGAATGAGAATATCAACCCCAACCACCAAGTAGTAGAGATTAGCATCCGCCTCACTCTTCACAAAGCCCAATCCCTGCAAGTATTCATCAATGTGCTCATACCACGCTCTGGGAGCCTGCTTGAGTCCATACAAAGCTCTCTTCAATATGCACACATGGGTTTCACTGATGTGTGCTACAAAGCCCTCTAGTTGTTCTATGTATACCTCCTCTTTCAATTCACCATTAAGAAACGCTATCTTGACATCCATTTGATGGATCTTCCATCCCATCTGTGCTGCAAGAGAGATCACAACTCGTATAGAAGTATACCTGGCCACTGGAGCGAGTGTCTCCTCATAGTCTATTCCCTCCTTCTGAGAGAAACCCTTGGCCACAAACCTTGCCTTATATTTCTGGATGCTAACATCTGTACCATGTTTGATCTTATAGATCTAGTGAGATCCAACCACTGCCCTATCTGTTGGTCTAGGCACAACCTCCCACACATTGTTCTGCACTATTGAGGTATATTCCTCAACCATCGCATCTCACCACACTTGTTGTATGGCCTCCTAATAACTAGAAGGCTCACTATCTACCAACTGACTAACTAAAGCCATATAGTCATTATACCTGGTTGGTTGTCTCCGCTACCTACTACTCATCCTAGGAGCTCCCACAAACTCTTGAGTATCCTATTGGTTACTGGTACCAACTATAGAGGATAAAATATCAACCTCCATATGTTCCTGATGCATCTCTAGGATCTGCTGCATCTATTGCTCCATACTCTGCGAACTCTCAGCACCTAAGCCTGTGATTGTACTAGTCACTATACTCGAGCTTCGTTGTCCCTGATCTGATTGTTCAATCCTTCGAGCTTCTGTTGGCTGCTCACTTTGATCATCTGCTGGAAAATCTCTGGACCTTCTAAATGCCTTGTCCTCCATGAACTTGACATCATGCCTAACTATAATCCTCCTGGCCCTTGTAATAAATATCCGATATGCCTTTGAGGTCTTGTTGTACCCCACAAAGTACCCTCTCTCTGCAATCTGATCTAACTTAGAACGTGTAGCACCTGGAATGTGACAATATGCCAAACTCCCAAATATCTTGAAGTGGCTAACATTTGGCTTCTTCCCTAAGAACGCCTCCTCTGTTCTCATCTTGCCCAATACCTTATGTGGAACCCTATTATGTATGTCTACTATTGTACTGCATGCCTCTGCCCATAAGTAACGTGGCATATCCTGGTCATACAACATAGCCCTTGCCACCTCTGATATAGACCAATTCTTCCTTTTAGCAACCCCATTCTGCTGTGGTTTGTAAGGAACAGTCCACTCTCTCTTGATTCCTTCCCTGGTACATAACTCTTGGAACTCTTTCCCTTTGTACTCGCCTCCCTTGTCTGACCGAAGAACCTTTATCTTCCTGCCTGTCGAATTCTCCACAAGAGCTTTGAACTCTTGCAAATGACTGAAAACCTCATTCTTGGTCTTCAAGAAGTATATCCAGGTCTTCTTGGAGAAATCATCAATAAAAATAACAAAGTACTCATATCCTCTAAGAGACTTCGTTGACATTGGTCCACATATATCTGAATATATTAAATCAAGAACACCCTTGGATCTGGTGTCACTCCTTGGAAAAGATGCTTTCACAAACTTCCCCAACACACATCCCTTACATACATCATCATGCTCTGTGCTCACCTATGGAACACCTGTCACTGTCTCAAGAAGCAATTTAAGTGCTCCATGATGTATATGGCCCATCCTCCTATGCCATAGCTCTCCTTGATCTCTAGAATTAGCATTGCTCATCAGTGCCTTATGAGTATCAAACTACAACCTGTAAAGTTGGTCGCTCCTAACTCTAATAGCTATGGGTGATTTCCAATCCTTGTGCTTGATTAACACATGTGCCCCTCTAAAGAGTACATTGTAGCCTTTATCCTGAAGGACAGATACATAAATCAGATTCATATCCAAGCTTGACACATGCAACACATCATGAATGTAAATCATCTTGACATTCTCCCTCTGAAATAGAAGAGTCCCTTTCCCAACTGGATTTAGTTTGGACATGTTCCCCATAGAAATTTGGATTATGATGTCCTCCTCCCTATAATTGGAGAAGTATTCTCTAACTCCTATCATATGAAATGACGCCCCACTGTCTATATACCAAACACCCTGTGAGGTTGAGCTAACCATACAAACTATGAGTGCAAACTCATCTTCCATTCTGCTAGAGAGCTCATCTACAGTTGTTGAAGCTGACATCTGCTTCTTGCCTTTCTTCCTATGTGGGAAATTGCTAACATAGTGGCCAAACTCGTGACAACAATAGCACTTGACTTTAAACAAGTCCTTTTTCTTCTCACCTTTAGGATTTGATCCTTTGCTAGACCCCTTCTTTTCTTTCCCTTTACCTGCTAGGGCACGTTTTCCTGTTCTGCCTCACTTTTTTGACTCTTACTGTTGGCACCACTGACAAGGCTTAGTTTAATTTCCTCCTGAGTGAAGTCACTCCATATTTGATCCCAACTCGGTAAGGTGCCTCGTCCATTAATAACTTGAACAAAGACATCCCACTACTTAGTAAACCCATTTAGGGCTCCTTGTACTAGCTCGTCATCATCTGGTTTATCTCCAACAACTGCCAACTCATCCTTGACAAGTCTAAGTATGGTGAGGTAGCTTGTAATGTCCTCTCCCTTGTTCATCCGGGTATTCCTCAACTTTTCTCTGAGAATCGGCTTCCTATTAGTGGTAACATTCTCGTACAAATTCAAAATGGCGTCCCACATCATCTTCATTGTATCCAACTCTGTGATATGCGAAACAATATGATCCTTAACACCGTCAAGAATCAACCTCCTTGCCTTGGTATCTTCCTTCTTATATGCTAAGAGCTGCATTGGATCTGTAGGTACAGCTACAACACTGGTAACATATTCCTTGATACCATTCTCTTCCAACAATAAAGAAATTTTGGCTTTCCAGACACCAAAATTTGAGGCTTCATCCAATCTGTCCCGATCTCTTAAACCTGCTAAGGCCATCTCAACCAAAGATAATAATAAAAATAATAATACTGAAGAGGTAGAACTGGGTTTTATAAACCCTCTATTTTTCTTTTCTTCCTATGCCTGCACTGAGCTATTTTTGCCCTTAGATTTTCTCTGATACCATGTGAAAATTCTATTACAATTACTGATTATTAATCTCTTATTTATAAAGATTATTTGACTGCCAAAAATTAATTCACAGTAAATACTGAAAAATAATACAACTGCAACTTCACAAATAAAACTCACAGGAATAGAAAACATGCAAAATAATAAATACAATATTTTTGGACAAATTGTCTCTAGAAAAACCTCAGAGGGAAAACCAGTACTTCAGATGAGGAATTATATTAATCTTCAGTAAATCAAGAGATACAAAAAAACTGCTTGCCTCTTATTGACAAAGCTCCGACAATATTCTTCACCGAAAATTGTTCTCTCAATTTCTCCTGTTGAAATTCTACTGCTGCTACCTCCAACGCTATCACTGCGCCCTTGCTATCACTGCAAGAGTATTTGCTATCAGTGCAAATTTATTTGCTAAGACTGCAAATGCTTCTCCAACTTGTGTCTATCAGTGTGTTCTCCAAATGTCCAATGACCCCCTTTTAAACTATTTTCATTGGAAAACCAATGGCCATGATTTAATCTCAATCAATGGCTAAGATTAATTAGACTCTAACAAACCTTAACTAACTGGTTTCTAGAAGTCTCTAGAGGAGTCAATTATTTAATTAAATAATTAAATATCTAGACCTAACTAACTTCCATCTAGAAGTCTCAAGAATTAAATACTAATTCTTGAAATTGGAGAATAACAACTGTTTGAGCTACAATATTAAATTAGCATCCCTAGATACACTCGCTGTAGGAGAATTCAGATGCTACATTCTACGAGTTGGCCACAATCAACCAGTGGCAGATATGCTTAGTTAAATTCTTTTTTTTTCTTGAAGCGGCGGCCATGTATTCTAGCATCAGGGATGCGGTTATTCTCTTTATGAAATGACATGTCCATCGTTCTAAAATTACCGATTTTAAAACTCCTGCTCTTTTTTAAAACTTTTGAAACGTCCGTCTGTCTCCGTCTGTTTACTTCTTCATCTAATCTGCCATATCATGTCATGGTATGGGGATGGTAACATCATGTTATGGTATCTTAGATCAGTGATAAACTATACATCTTCTATGAAGGAATAGTCATATTTTGCAAAGCTTAAAGTGGGACCATTTTTTAATGTGGTCATATCTTCGTAAAGATCCTCTAGCCATTTCCTAATGATTTCCTACAAATGTTTTCAGACCCGAGATGTCCTCGGTAGGGCAGAGGAAAGGATCTAAAGTTATATATATATTTCAACTAGGACTAATTGTACCTACGGGCAGATCTTTAAAGCCATAACAGTAATCCTTTGGGCACTCCAAAGTTGTGCTTGAAGAGAATGCAATTTATCTTTACACGTTTTGAACTAGTTGGTATTCCAATACAAGTGCCTTTAATCGACCCACACGGCTATCCGGGAAGGAGACCCTGCCATTACTATATTAATATCTACGTAATAGAAATCCACGGAAGCTTCTTTCCTAATAAATCTTTTGGCTTTAATGGTTCAGCAGCATCCACGACAACTATCCCACGCATCTCATTATTCTAATAACTTGTCTCTAATGTCGGAAGAGCTATGGTCTTCTTCAAATTTGGTGATAAAAAAAGCCTGTCAAGATTATGACAATTATTATAGTACAATATGTACTTCTATACAAAATTGACAGGAGTTGTGAATTTAAGATGAGACAATTAAAAGAAAAATTATATATCTAAAATCAGTTTTTGGGTAGACAATTGTAATTTTAAAATTAAGTATGGAGGAGATATTATTGAATGTAATTTTAAATATTCATTCAAATATTTAAAATTTAAACATCGTTTTTATTCCAAAATTCGATAAATAATTATAATAAATAATAAAAATATTATTTTTGAAAATATTGTATTAATTATAAATATCAAAAACATTGGAAAGGGCTATCAAATTTTAAAAATGATTTTTTTCATATAAAGTTGTGGGAATAGAGACTTCTGGATTTTTAATTTGACATTAGTCAATTGTTATTAATAAAATTTTGTGAGCATTGTTTCTCAGAAATGCTTTTCATAAAACGTAGAGTTGTGTGTTTCATAATAATGAAAAGGGACTACTTTTTAGCATTCTTTCATAAGTGGTTCCCTAATATATTATATAGTGTTCTCAATTCTAGGAAAATTCACCACCAACAATTCACCGCCAACAAAATCACCTCCATCAATTCATCGCCATGACAAATTCATCTTGTGAAAAAATCACCTCTAGCAATTCACAACAATTCATGGAGGTGAATTTTCCACAAGATGAATTTGTCACGGCGATGAATTGTAGGAGGTGAATTTGTTGGCATTGAATTGTTGACGGTAAATTTACCTAAAACCACTGTTCCGTATTAAAATATTTGAAAATTGAACTTCTAAGGAAATGTAATAGTTAAAATTTTGCAATTTCTCCAATACAAGCACCAACGAACAACTAATATCTTAGAAAATGTCATAAAAATGTTATTTCAGAGGTTGTTCTTTAGACTTATGTAAACATTCCATTTTTCAATGCATGTGGACTGTGAGACTACAAGTTGTAACACACAAAGCACAAAACAAAGTTCAATCTTTAATTTTTTATTTCATAAAAAATTATATGGATTCTAGTTTTAAATTGGCCTCAACATCCAATGGTACGAATAAAAATGTTTGACCTCATAAAACACCACACCACTGTTGGTGTGATCTCAAATGTTATTAAGATTTGCACTAATTATTAAAATTAGTGGTCTTAAGTCTACCCAGTAAACACTCTTACCTTTTTCACAAAATATGTTATAATTGTTCTAATAGTTGTTATACCATTTATTGATTTAATGTTCAATATTTTTAATAATATTGAACTAGTAGTTGTGATTTTAAAGTAGTTAGTGTTGATGATGACTACCCATAATTGAATGAAATGTATTTTTTAGATCTACAACAAATCATGTGATGTCACATCAATGCGCCAATAATACATGACTTAGTGCTCAACTATTGGTCTCACTTTTTTTTAAGTCTTTTTTAACACCTCGACAAAAACATACTGATGTAACATCATATTCAAAGATATGATCCTTAAATATTAATTATAAGCAAGTGACTTGTCAAACACGCTACTCTCAGAAATAAAAAGTGATTTAAAATTTTATGTAAAATTTTTGAGAAGGGCCAAATTAAAGTGCTAAACTACCGAGAGATCTTTGTCACGGAATTTCGATTGAGACATGACGGGCTGGAACGTGACGGGGTCAGGCCGAGAGTTTCGCTCTGGTGTTGACATTTTCGAAAGGCCCACGATTAACCACACAACAAGAAGGGTTACGCCGACAGTTTCGATCTGGTGTTTGACATTTTCTAAAGGCCCACGATTAACCACACAACACGAAGGGTTACGTTAAAACAAACCAGTCAAAGCGACAGCCATTTGAGAAGCCACATTGCCACTTCAAACGTTGATCTCCCAAGCATTTCTCGTGCTAATATACCGACCTGAAAAATCGAAAACCAAAACAATTGCATCGTGTTCATAAGATCATTATAACAAACATAAAATCACTACCATCCACCAAATTATATAACCCATGTTGTACTTATAAAGCTTCAGGACATTTCCATGCTGGAATTCCCACATCCAACAACCAACACATTCTGTCCTTCAAATTCCTCCCTACTTTTATACTCGCTTACATGAAAAATGTGTTCCTGGATACACTCGTTGCAGGAGATTTCAGGTGCTACAACCTCCGCATTCTACCAGTTGGCCACAATCAACCAGTGGCAAATATGCTCAGTTAAATTCTTTGTTTTTTCTTGAAGCACCATGGATTCTAGCAGTAGGGACGCGATTATTCTCTTTACGAAACGGCATGTCCATCATTTTTAACTTCCCGATTTTAAAACTCCCATTCTTTTTTAGAACTTTCGAAACGTTCGTCTGTCTCCGTCCATTTACGTCTTCGTCTAATCTGCCGTATCATGTCATGGTATGGGGATCGTAACATCATGTTATGGTATCTTAGATCAGTGATAAACTATACATCTTCTATGAAGGAATAGTCATATTTTGCAAAGCTTAAAGTGGGACCATTTTTTAATGTGGTCATATCTTCGTAAAGATCCTCTCGCCATTTCCTAGATTTTTCTTTCAAATGTTTTCAGACCCAAGATGTCCTCGGAAGGGCAGATGAAAGGCCCCGAAGTTATATATATTACAATAGATATCTCAACTAGTACTAACTGTACCTACGACAGATCTTTAAAGCCATAACAGTAATCCTTTGGGCCTCCAAAGTTGTGCTTTAAGAGAATCCAATTTATCTTTTACACGTTTTGAACCAGTTGGTAGCCTTCCAATACAAGTGCCTTTTATCGACCCACACGGCTATCCGGGAAGGAGACCCTGCCATTACTAAATTAATATCTACGTAATATAAATCCACGGAAGCTTATTTCGTAATATTTGTTTTGGCTTTAATGGTTCAGCAGCATCCACGACAACTATCCCACGCATCTCATTATTCTAATAACTTGTCTCTAATGTCGGAAGAGCTATTGTCCTCTTCAAATTTGGTGATCAAAAAAGCCTGTCAAGATTACGACAATTATTATAGTACAATATGTAGTTCTATACAAAGGCACTGAGGACGTGGCTAGAGCATACGCAGATCAGTCGCAGAAGGATCTGCGTGGATTCTTTCGATGGCGAGGACAGGAAATGGCAAGTGGGGGCGTCATGTTCATATGCGCAATGGGGCGACCCAATGGAGTGAGTGCAGAGCACCAGGTTACATCAGAGGGTGAATACTGTGGACCCGACTTTGAAGCAGCTTGGGACGACCTTATTTCAGAGGTGATCAATGCAAATTTCATTATAAATGGGAATCCAAATTAGTGATCAATATGATTAACACCTTATCCATGTTATCCACGTTTCCTCTCTCAATGGGTATAAAAGAAAGCAAATCAACCGAGCTATCAATCACGCCAAAGCTAGGTTGACCGGCCACCCTAAGCCCTCCCTCCCTCCTTTCCAACATTCCACCACCCTTCACTATGTCGAAGACATCTCCTACAAAATTGTTAAGATCCTCCTCAAAAAGGGCTTAGTCTGTTCTTTCAAACCCCTCTTCACCTTAAAAAATTACTTTCTTTCCTCCAAAGATTCTCTAGACTCTTTCTTTAACTATGATGTCTATAAAGTGACATGTTCTTGTGGTATCCCTTACATTGGGAAAATTGGTCGTTCATTTACCACGAGAATCAAAGAGCATGTTGTTGACATTAGGCACGATCGGGTCATAAAATCGGTCGTAGCCGAGCACTCATCCAAAACCAAGCATCACATTTCCTTAGAAGACACCAAAATCTCGTTCAAAGAAGACAATTTTTTAAGAGAAAGTTCAAAGAGGCGATTGAAATCAACAATCACCCCTCCAACCTCAACTGAGATGGGGATTGGAATTTAAACCTCTCTTGGAAACCCCTTTTGAACAACCTTTTAGTTCCCAATCTTGGTAGCTCGAGTGGTTCCTCTCCTCAGTAGTCTTTTTCTCGCCCTCTCCTCCCCCTCCTTCCTCTATTCTTTCCTCGGTCTTGTGTTCCTCTTCATCTCCTTGGTCTTGGTTGTCTATTTTGCTTCGATGCGCAGGTCTTCCTTCCTACCCGCTTGTTCTCTTTCCCCTATCTTTTGGTCTATTTTAGTGTGGTTTTTTTCGATTTTTATTGTTTTATTCTTTTTAGTTTCTTTTAGTTTGTAGTTTTCTCATTAATTGGCTTTGAACTTTTTGCTTCTCCTTTTGTTACCTTTTTTAGTTTTCCTTTATTGTCTTTGTCTTTTTGCTTCTTTTTTTGAATTAGTAGAATTTGTTTTATTTAATGTTCTTTTATTCTTTTATTGTCCTTCTTTTTGAAATCTTAATTTTTTATTTTATTAGCATTCTTTTTAATGTTCTTGTTATTTTCATTTGTAACCTTTTTTTAGTTTGTTGATTTCTTTTTTATTTTTCTTTTTTCTGTTTGGATTAGTTTCTTATAAGTAGGCTTTGCTCAAATTTTCCTTCCTTGTTGGTATTTTATTTTATTATTTGGTTTCGATCTATTTTATCTTGAAGTATTATTTTATTTTTCTTATTATTCATCTTCTTCGTTTAATTTTTAATTTTTCATTATTTTCTTTTTGTATTGCTAAATTTTTTCTATCTTATTTTCTTTTGTTAATATTTAATTTGATTTTCTTTTTCTTTTTTGTTCGTTTCTTTTTTCCTTGATTTTTTATTTAATTAGTTATTTATTTGATGGCTTTGTTCATTTTGTTTCTTTTTTGTATCCTTAATTAAGATTTTTAATTTGCTTTGTTCTTTTGGTGTCTTCTGTTTTCTAATTTGTTCTTTATTGTTTTTTGAATATTTCCTCCTATTTATTTAAATTATATTACATTACTTCAATTATTGTGATTTTTCTTTTGTTCTTTTGTATTCTTTATTATATTTCTTTATTCTTATTCTATTTTTTTCTTCTTTGTTATTCCTTCATTTTGATTGAGTGTTCTTAATTAGTGTGCTTGGCCCTTTTTGTTTTTCTCCCCTTGCAATCTCAATTAGGTTGTTTCTCTTTCTTTTGTTTTTTGGGTTTTCTATTCTTTTTGTTTCTATTTTATTTTGAAATAGTTGTCTCTTATTACTAGTATTTTTAGTATTTCTTTTAGTATTAATTATTTTTTCTAATTATTTTCTTTGGTTTTCTTTTCTTTGATTTTGTAGATTTATTGATTATCTCTTTACTCATCCTTTGAAATTAATTTTATTATCTGTAGTCCTTATTTTTCGGAGTCACTTCTTTTGTATTCTTAATTATTAGTTGATTTATTCATTTTGGTTCTTTTTGATTATTTTGTTTTTAGTATTGTAGTAGTGCTCTCGTTTAATTTATTTATTTTCATTCTATTTTGTTGATATGTTTAATTTGATCTCCTTAGTTTCCTTTTTAACATTAATAAGAGTTGGTTTTTGTTTTATTTTTATTTTTATTTTTTTTGGTCTATTCTAACTGTTGATCTCTAGCTCTCTCAACCCCCACCTATTTATCTTTCTAAGTCTGTTATCTCTCTTTCATTCTTTTCTCTTGTTGCATGCTTAATACTGATGATGGATCATGGAATGTGATCCAAAACGTTGATTTTAAAAATTTACACAGTTTCAATCCAAAAATTTTTAACAAAAGATCAATATGATTTTCAACAGTCAACTGTCTCTGAATTATTATATTTATAGTTTCACTCAAACTACAATTAAATCCCTGCATAATTAGATGTAGTGAATGAGTACAGATGGTATTCAAATCTAAGTTTAGTTTGAAGTGTTTTGAAATTTGCTGCTTCTTTTAATAGGGAATTGTGAAGCCTGAGACGAGAGACAGTTTCAACCTGCCATGGTATTTCCCCAACACAGACGAAATGAGAGAAGTTGTTGAAGCATCTGGTGCATTTGAGATTGTGAAGTTGGAAGTGTGTAGTGGAGTGTGTTGTATGGGGGAAACAGAATTTGAGGAATGGGTGAGTGATGTGGAATCTTTTGGGAAGAAGAAGGCGAGGCTGGTGAGGAGCTTTGTAGGAAGCCTTGTTGAGCACACAATTGGACTGGAGAATTGCAATGCACTATTCGAGAGAATGGAAAGGAGGTCCAGTGAAATGTTAGAGAAAGGTCTCCTCCAACCTTCCAGACTTGTTTCTTGCATTGTATCTGCTCTCGTTAGAAAATGAAAGACAGTGTTCTGGATACTTAAATTGCTCTCTTGTATTTTCTATCTAATTGCACCTAGTAAAGTAAAATTGATCTTTAGGAAGCTTTTTTTGACTATACATTTTTGGACATAAAATTGTCGTAGTCAAGAATTTGCTGGCAAAACGTCCTTTTTCTATGCATAATTCATTGTCCTAATCATATGTGAAAATATCAAATAAAATTGAGGACGGCTATAATTTTTATCATAAATTAAATAAATATTTTTTTCTATCAGTATATTTTAGTCTTATATTAAAATATCAAATAAAATTGATTGTTCATGCATTACATTAACACAAGTTATTATCTAGCATTAATTAAGATGAATTTTCATTCAATTCTTATTATAATTTAAATGAATAATCCTTTTTTCATGAGTACATTCTAGTCTTATTTGAAAAATAAATAAAAAAATGATTGGCCATACAATATATTAACATAACTTATTTATCATCTAGTTTTATTTAACATGAGTTGTCACTCAATCTCTATTATAAATTAAATGAATAGTCCTTTCTCCATTAGTACATCTAATTCTTATGTGAAAATATCAAATAAAATTGATTGGTCATGCATTACATCAAAACACCTATCTTATCATCAAGTCTTAATCAAAATGAATTGTCACTCAATTATTATTATAAATTAAATTAATAGTCCTTTTTCTATAGGCATCTTTTAGTCTTGTTTAAAAATAACAAATAAAATTGATTAGTCATGCTTACATTAATGCGACTAACTTATCATCTAGTCTTAGTTAGCATGAATTGTCATTCATTTCTTATTGTAAATTAAATGAGTATTCCTTCTTCCATATATACACATACATATATATATGTACATATACATATATATATATATACATATATACAAATATACATACATGTACATATATTATTTTGGTCTTCGTTCTAGAGAAGACTATAGTAAAAACCATCACCTTTAGCTTGGTTCTCATTTTGTACATGAATACATTTTTTTCCTTTCTAGCTATTGGTTGTTATATGTGCCCATGTTTCACAAATATATTTTTGCATACACATCCTAGGCATGGAATGCAAATAAAGTTGTTTTGCATAGATTATTAATTTATTGTTCATGTATTATTGTTATATGTTTCTATCTTGGCATTACACCCATTTTACAAACTTTAAACATATTATTTGTCTATTTTGGATGGACAAATTGTAGTTAAAATGAGAGATTGTTGTAATATTTTTGCCCTTGGTTTATTGTTTTAGTTATCTTTGTGCATCTTTGTGCACCTTTTAAGTCATTATACAGTCTTTATAGTGTACATAATGAAGCTTTGTGGATGGCTCTCCAGTTGAAACAAACGAGAAAAAAAAGAATATCATGAAAAATATTGATACAAGATTCGAGTTACGTTCTTTGGTAATGAATATTGAAGACAAGTAGATAAATGGTATAAGAGGTGTTAGAGTGACTAATTTATTATTCAACCAAAAATAATATATGTACATGTATGTATATGTGTATATATGTATATATATATATGTATATGCATATATATGTATATGTATGTATATATATATATATGTATATGTGTATGTATATGTATATGTATATGTATATGTATATTTCTAGCCTCTTTTATGGTAGATCTATATGATTTCCTTTATAATGTTGCACAGATACAATAGGTATCCAAAAAAAAATAATGCACTCTAAACTGTCTATTTCAAATTGTCTAATGCTCCAATTCAATCCAATGTTTCTCACGATTGTTAAACACTATGAACAATACATGTAAGTACATAAATTTTCCATTATCAATAAATAGATTTGGTGAACCAATTGTAAATATTATTGATTATTTCCAATTTCATATTGTTTATATTGATTCTACTCATATACTTACTAATTTTTTATGGTTCTTGATCTTGCTTTCCCGTCCACTAACATACCCCTCTCTTCTATTTGCAGGTACTAGGCTAAAGCATGCAAAAGCATCCCAAAATCATGATGTTTATTTTTTACAAACTTACCACAACAAAAAAATACTCCAATATGAAAGATCATATATGAAAGCATTAGATTTTTCTCAAATTTGATATTGTGTGATGTATAATGGAACTCCACAAATTTTTCCATGGACAGTTCATACTTTTCTTGCTCAGGGGTTTGGCTAGAGTCCCCGAGGCTCCATGATGCCAATATAATAGGGTGGATAATGAGCGTGGGTTTTGTGTTTTTTATTTTGATGCCATATGTTTGTTCTTACATAGATTACTGCCAAATAATGTTGCTTGAATTTAGAATTGAGAAGCCATATATTTGTTCTTTTACAATTTACCTATTTGTCTATAGTGTTTACTACCAAATAATGTATTTTGAATTTATAATTGAGAAGCCACCTCTCACATAGATTGTTTGTCTTGTATCAATATGTTTCATTATATTTTTTTTACCTCATCTGTTTCAAGCTCCTTGTAACAAAGTGTTTATTGTCATGGTTTAGCTCTTGTAAATTTTGAAATTTTGTAGATTGCTAGAAACTACAATCATGGCGTTGATCTATACCTTGGATTTGAAAAATAATTTATAACATGTTTCTTATGCCATAGGAAGTGGTAGGGAAGCACTTGAGAATTTTTCCATGTCACCTCAAAGAAAAGAATGTATTTTATTCATTTATTCTAACAATCCAAATAAAATTTATTTTGTCATCACACTCTTCTTTCATGAGATCTGTTTATTTGTCTATGATCAAAGATGGTGTCACTGAGTCTTCAATTGCACTATGAAGTAATTCATTAAAAAATGATATTTTTATTCTCAATTTCCTTCTAATTGACTACTTTTGAATCCTTTATACTTGTCTCCATTTTATTTTACTACTACTAACCCAAAAAACACATGCATACTAAAACTTTAATTTACAAAATTATGCACTAAATAGTAATTATAATAAGTATCTAATATTAAACATCTTTGTTTCTTCAAAAATATGTGATACAAAAATTTATCGACTACCTTTGTTAAACAATAATTTTTAATGCAATATTAGTAATTAAAGGCATGGATAATAACTCTTTAAAAAATCTGCCTTGTATTTGTATGCATATGTATCTAAACATAATTAAATAATAATGAATTAATTGATTGAATAACCTAGACAAAAAGTTAAAATATACATGTGCATCTAGGGCTAATAAATATAAAACTAAAATATAAATAAAATTATCTCATACCTTAAATTTTGGTGTGAAACTATTGTTAGAAAAAAAATTATTTAAAAATTTAAATTTAATTTATATTTTTTAGTTATCGTTTTTAAAGAATAAATTTATTAAAAAATTGTATTTATTGAGAATTAATTTACTATATTCCTAACATTATTAAGTAAAATCGATTTTTAATAACTATTGTAACTAAAATTATTAAATATTACATATTAATAAAAAATGAGTTATTGATGATCTTACTTGCTTAAAATTAAAATTAATGGATACATTGTAACTAATTAGATTCATTCAAAATGGCCTATAGTTTTATTTTACATTTTCATTAATCAATTTTCAACTAGTAATTTTTTATGTGGAGATGCACAAATCAATTTCTCGTCTTTGTCGAAAAGGTTTGTAATCTCCCACCCATAGCCAATGAGATATGAACTAACCTCATGTTGCTTCCTATTGACTAATTAACACACTTTTTGTTTCTCAACTCAATCAAATAATTATAAATATTATCGTGTTTTTGTATTTCACATTCCATTCCACAAAAAACATTTCCTACTTCTTTCCCGCTAAATAGCCATTTGCGGTGCACCCCTATCGGTTGATTGCTACATGTTTGTGCATGTGACTGCTAGTTATATAGCACTATTAGTTATGAAATTAAAGTTGTTAGTTTTGATCATGAGTACTCATAATTGAATGAAATGTATTCCTTAGATCTAAAAAGAAACAAATCATGTGATACCACATTAACACACAAATAAAACATGACTAAATGCACAACTACTAGTCTAACACTTTTGGGGGGCCATCTTGGACACCCCAACAAAAAGCATGTTGATGTGATTTCATAATTGATGATGTGGACATGAAACCTTAGTTATAAGTAGGGCACTTGCCAAGTAAGTTTCTATAAAAATTGGGAGTGATTTTAAAGTACAATATATGGTTTTTAGAGGAACAAAGTTAGGGTGCTCAACTAATGGGTCCTCTCCCCTAGAAAAAATTTCTCCTTGAATGACACTAGGAAATATTAAAAGTGTCATTCAAATCTATATGTTTATTTATAGTGAAGTAAAATCTCATATTCATTTTAAGATGAAATGGCATATATATTTTTAGATAAAATCTTGTTATTGAATTGAAATAATAAAGTTTTTTTCTCATGAAAAACCACATAATTAAAGAAGAATATGGTCACGAGTAGTGTCAAAAGGTGGTGATGAATGACAACTTATTTTTGCTATGCAAGCAAACGAAGTATAATTAAAATGGGTAGATGTCAGATTATCTATACTCCACCATACACATTATTTTATTTCCTTTTTGGTTTGTTTTCCTTTTGGATTCAAAGAGTAGGATCAAATAGAATTATAACTGAATTTCATAGTTCTCAACTTGAAATTCATTAGCATGCCAATTATTTTTTAACTAAACCCTTGGCATTTTTATATTTTTTTGTCAGTTAATGTTATTTTCTTAGGATTGTGAGGTTATATTTTCCTTTTTAGTTAACTATTTTTATTTCAATCCTTATAATAATGATCTTTAGTCAATTATTTTTATAATGTTCCTTGGAATTGGTGATGTCAATGCAGTTATTAGCATTATGAGATTTTCTTAGTAAATAGTTGTATTTTTGGAGAGAATTTTGAAGCAAATATGGAAACATGGAGGGCTAATGTTTTTGTGTTTAAACTTATTTTGTGCTTATCTTAAATAAGTAGTGGCTTAATTCTTAGTCTTCCTATCTTAAGATTTAAGACACTTTTTAGAAAATTCTTGTATATTTGGTTCATTTTGGTTGTATAGAGTTATGTTCCTTATTATAACATGAAAAATATGAAGAGATAATTATTAAAGTTTATTTTTATATTGATATATGCATGACCACAATACTTTGTCTACATATTGTATGATTTTCTTGATGTTTTTTCTTAGTTCTTTTGCTCTCATATTTTAACATGAAAACTTTCAATAAAATATAGGACACATATTTGCATCTAGAACTAATGTATCTATATCCACCAACAACTTGGGTTCTATCATATTCTTGCTAGATTTTGACTATGGTGTGGATAACATTTTTTCTACATAACTTCATGGAGATATTTCTTTAGAAGGTTGATATCTAGAATTTTATTCCCTACTAGTTTTGTTCCTCATAGCAATATGAAAAATGTAAGGATATTTCTCTTAAGACTAATATATTTATATTCACAATATATCTATCTCCTAGAACTTTTTTGTGAGTCTCATCTTGGAGTCTTTTAATAATGTTTAATGAATGTCCATTCTTGGTAAGAGGATTATCTAGGTTGAAATGGTGATAGTTAGAAGTATGTTCATGTGAAATATGTTGGGTTTATTGGTTATTCCAGGGGATGTGAGATGTTGGTGTTGATGGTATGTGTGACCTAAGGTAATAAAATTGATAGTAGGAAGGGAAATAGGGATGGTAATTTGGGAAATTGGTATATATGATGTTTGTGGGTTGATTAGGATTGACATGTATTTACCTTGTGAGCTTTGTTTTTGGTATTGGATTGTGTGTCAATAGTGGATGTGGTTTCATTAGTGGATGGGGGATTAATGGAGTTTTTAATTAGGGGTTTATGTTGGCTATTGGGTATGATTTTTATGGGTGTTCTTTCCATTGATGGTGATGGGACATTTTGGTTAGGATGTAGTGTTATGCTCTAAACAAAATTTTGTATGTGTATGATTTAAGGGTTAGCATACACTCTATTGCTGAGGTTGGTGAGGTCATAATAATATGGAAATTTAGCCCTTGATTTTATGACTTTTTAAAGAATAAAATATTTCTTTATGGGCAAGGGCACAAAGACGAGGGGCCAAAAAGGGGTCTTAAGTGGCCACTTTTTTTTTAAATCAAGAAATATTCAACTTGGATGAGCAATTGAGGATCGTTACAATAAATTTTTTAAGATGCAACAAAAAAAAGGACTAAAGTGCTCCAAATGTACTTCCTAAACTATTAATTTTATTTGAAAATGGTAGAGATTAAGGGGTTCTAAAAAGTTACCTACACAAATTGGTCTTGTTTTTTTCAAAAAACCATAACATAGCATGTATTGTGGGTAAATCAAATGTTAATTTTTTTTAGTATTTTTAAAATCACTTTGGTGAGAAATTAGCCAATAGCATGTATGTAGACCCAATTTTTTAAATATTTTTTTAATGAATATATATATATATATTTACTAATTTTCAAACTGGACAAATCTTGAAAGAAAAAATTGACTGTGCTACTCCTATAATTTTTGAAAACTTATCAAAATAAAATAAAATTAATATGTGTAGAAGGGAGTCTAGTCTATAAAAATGTAATTTATTTGAAATTTTAATAAACAGTTAAAAAAAAAAGTAAAAAATACCAAACATTAGTTTTTGACAAAAAAAAGATACACCAACAGAATAAATTAAAGATGAAAGTCTTACCATAATGAAAATGTGAAAAAATTACATTTATTTTCTTTGATTTATGGATTCAATTGTGTAATAATTTTTGCATCAACATTTTGGATCACACTTTGTGATCCATCATCAGGATGATAAGCCAAGAGCTCAAGGAGAAATGATAAGTTGATGCAAAATTATTACATTGTTAAATAGCTAAGAGAGAGCTTAACATTACCTGAGTGTTTGTTTTACTTGACCTTGAAACATGTGTGAACCTGATGGTTAGCAAAAATAAGATTATGTGAAATTTTGTAGAATATGCAAAAAAAATTATATTGTTAAATAGCTAAGAGAGAGTTTAACATTACCCAATTGTTTCTTTTACTTGACCTTGAGATACATGCAAACTTGATGGTTAGCACAAATGAGATTATGTGAAATTTTTTAGAATATGCAAAAATGTGCTTTTGAGCATTGGAAATGCAATCCAAGCTTTGGGTTGGAAATCCTAAGAAAATACAAGCCAAAGGCTTGGGGATTCCAAAAGTAGGACAAAATATGAACACATTATAACATGCTCATGTCATCTAAATGTATTGAAAAAATATGAGCGTGTTATTACACACTCACATTATGGTTTATATTGAAAAAAATTCCTTCTTTTTTCTTCTTTCTTGTCCTTATGCTTCAAGGAAACTATGTACATGAAATAAAAATTTAAGTATATGTTGATATTTACACATGGATACTTATTTTTTTATACTTTATGTTATATCTCATGTATATAGTTTCAAGATGTTTGAGAGTAGTTTTGAATCTCTAAGAGTCATAATGCAAATTCCAATTTTTGAAAGGTCTTATAATTTTTCAGACCTAGTCAAATTTCAATAATTAGCATGTGAAATTTTAGTAATAAAGATGTCAAATTTTAGTAGTTAGGAATTTGTATCATCTTTCTCTCTCACCCTCTCCTTCTCTCTCTACTCTCTATCTCTCACACACACACACACCTCTATCTCCTCCCTACCTCTCCTTCCTTCCCTCCCTCCCCTATCTGCTTCTCTTTATCTCTCCTCTCTCTCTACCTCTCCTTCCCTCTATACTTATCTTTATCTCCCATCCCCCTCTCTTTACCTACTTCTCGCTCCATGACTCTCTCTATCTCACCTATTTCTCCATCCCTACATCTTTCCATCTCTACTCTTTATCTCTCCTCTCCCTCCCTTTAACTCCCCCCGATCTCTCTCTCTCTCTCTCTCTCCATCCTATCCCTCCCTCTCTCACTCCATCTCTTTTTCTCCCTACCACTATCTCTCTCCCTCTCCCTCTTTCTCTCTTACTCTCTCCTTCCCTCTATACTCTCTTTCTCGTATCCCTCCCTCTCTCTCTCTCTCTCTCTCTCTCTCTCTCTCTCACACACACACACACACACACACACACACACACACACACATATCTCCTCCCTACCTCTTCCTCTGTACTTCTTCATTCCTCCCTCCCCTCTCTAATTCTCACTATCTCTCCTCTCTCTCTACCTCTCCTTTCCTCTCTACTTATCTTTATCCTCCCTGTCCCTATATCTACCTACATTTCCCTACATCACTCTCTCTATATCTCACCTATGTATCTCTCCTACCTCTTTCCCTCTCCATTCTTTATCACTCCTCTCCCTCCCTCTACCTACCTTTCTCTCTCACTCTCTCTCACTCTCTTCCCCCCACTTTCTCTCTCACTCTCCTCTCTCTCTCGCCTCCCTTTCTCTCTACCTCTCCAAGTCCCTCTCTACTTATCTTAATCTTCCCTTTCCCTCTCTCTAGCTACCTCTCCCTCCATCACTCTTTTTGTCTCTCTCTCTCTCTCTATCTCTCTCTATCTCACCTATGTCTCCCTCCCTACCTCTTTCTCTCTCCACTCTCTATCTCTATTTTTGTTTCTCTCTACCTCTCTTCCCCCTCTTTCTCTTTCTCTCTCACTCTCTTCTCTATCTCACCATTCTCTCTCTCTCTCTCTCCATCTCTACCTCATATCCCTCCCTCTATTCTTCCCTCTCTACTTCTCTATAAATTCCCTCTCCCTATCTCTACCTAATTCAACCTCTATCGCTCCCTACAATTCTCTCTCCCTCCCCCCTCTCTCTCTTCCCCTATTTTTCTATCACTCTCTCCTCTTTATTGCAACTCTCTCTCTCACACACACTCACATCTATCTCCTCCCTACCTCTTCCTCCCTACTTCTCCATCCCTCCCTCTCCTCTCTACTTCTAGCTATCTCTCCTCTCTCTCTACCTCTCATTTCCTCTCTACTTATCTTTATCCTCCCTCTCCCTATCTCTACCTACATTTCCCTACATCACTCTCTCTCTATATCTCACCTGTCTCTCTCCCTAGCTCTTTCCCTTTCTATTCTCTATCACTCCTCTCCCTCCTACCTCTATCTCTCCCACTCTCTCTTCCCCCCTCTTTCTCTCTCACTCTCCTCTCCCTTTCTCTCTACCTCTCCTTCCCTCTCTACTTATCTTGATCTCCCCTTTCCCTCTCTCTAGCTACCTCTCCCTCCATCACTCTTTTGTGTCTCTATCTCTCTCTATCTCATCTATGTCTCCATCCCTACCTCTTTC
The DNA here is from genome assembly GCA_007115665.2 of Sequoiadendron giganteum. NCBI lineage: Eukaryota > Viridiplantae > Streptophyta > Pinopsida > Cupressales > Cupressaceae > Sequoiadendron > Sequoiadendron giganteum. The sequence continues at coordinate 196,285,852 of CM021107.1, read as the reverse complement.
CCTCTCTACTCTATATCTCTATCTCTCTACCTATCTTCCCCTTCTTTATCTCTCACTCTATCCTTTCTATCTCACCATTCTCTCCCTCCCTCCCTCTCACTCTCTCCTTCTCTCTATCTTATCATTCTCTCTCTCTCTATGTGTGTGTCTCTCTTTGTCTCTGTCTCTCTCCCTCTCCCTCTCAAGTATCTCTCTCTTCCTCTCTCCCTCTCAAGTATCTCTCTCTTCCTCTCTCCCTCTCTCTCTCCCTCTCTCTCTCTCTCTCCCTCTCAAGTCTCTCTCTCTCTCCCTCTCAAGACTCTCTCCCTCTCTCCCTCCTCAACTCTCTCTCTCTCTCTCTCTCTCTCTCTCTCTCTCTCAACACTCTCTCCCTCTTAGATATTTCTCTTTCTGTCTCTCCCTCTCACTCTCAAGTCCCTCCCACTCTCTCTTGGGTCTCTCTCTCTAAAGTCTCTCTCTCTCAAGTCTCTCGCTCTCCCTCTCTCCCTCTCTCTCTCTCTATCTCTCCCTCCCTCCATCTCTCTCTCTCTCTCAAGTATTTCTCTCTTTCTCTCTCCCTATCAAGTCTCTCTCTCTCTCTCTCCCGCTCTCAAGTCTCTCTCTCTCCCTCTCACATCTCTCTCTCTCTCTCTCTCTCTCTCTCTGTTTTTCTCCCTCTCAAGTGTCTCTCCCTCCCTCCCCTTAGTTCTCTCTCACTCTCGGGTCTCTCTCTCATGTCCCTCCCACTCTCTCTCTCTTGTGAATTGGCCACACATTAATAGATATATAATATATACTATGTATTATATAATATGTAATATAATAATATAATAATATATAATATAATAATATATAATATAATACATAATATATAACATATAATATATATAATGTATATTACTATATTAGTATATATTAAAATATTAAATATTATGTATTATAAATAATACAAGTAACAAATATCTGTTTCTAAATGGATATCCATTATGAACGAATATATCCATTTTTTTTAAAAAAATCAGTAGACTCGAGATTTGGCTCGCAATTTGGCTCAGGATTTGGTTTGAGATTTCCCTAACCTGGAAAGTCAACCCAAAAAATGTGTTTAAATTTTTTTCTTAGTTTTCTGAAGTTCACCCTTGTGCCTATCAACTTTTTTTTATCTGAATTTCATGAAATGAAAAGGGTTTATAGAAAAAAAAAATTGCTTTCCACCAATATAACATATGCCTTATTTGAATTTAATAAATAATTGTTACTGATTTTCTACATACATTACGACTGAAGTCTTGATTGATAGGTTGACAGAAAAACTTCTATATCTTTCAAACTACCTAACATTTTTCAAACTTGCAAGATGCGTCACATTTTATGTTTCACATAATATAGGATAAAAAAAATGAATTTCATAAATTTTTTACCAAGTTATGGTGGTTAGACACACATTTTAATAATTCTAAAATGTTCTAATAAGAAAGAATAACTAATTATTTACATGGAAAAAATAAATTTGGCATATCCGGGTATGTGTCCTCTACATATACTCAAAGATTTAGAAATAAAAAATAAAAAAATTCTTGTACTTAGGGTGGTCAGACATAGACCCGTTTCTTATCTTTTTCTTGAAAATTTAGTACCGCTGCATTGAAATCTCAATATTTTGCAAAACAAATTTACTTTTTTCCAAAAAAGGACTAGTGCCCTAGAAACTACATTCAATTTTCTAAAAACTTTTTTCCTTGCATATTTTCAAATTATGTTAATAACCTATTCAAATTTTTATTTCAAGTTGTCTAACTCTGTTTTTCTAGATTTTCATTTCCATTTAGAGGCCTAGTTTGGACCCCCATGATCTTGCACTAACCCATATAAGAAAAGTGTTGAAGGAGAAGAGTCTGTCAAAAACATGCAAAATTTACACCAACAAATAAGGGAAAAACTTGGTTAAAGCAACCAATAGTATAAATAGAAAGATGATTTGAAGAGAGAATTTTTTTTTGGAGTTAGAGATATGGTATTGTCTCATTTACAAAAGGAAATATTTCCTAGCCATACCTACAACAAGCTCAAGTGGAAGAAAATTGGATCATGTAAGATTATCAAGAAGTTTTCACCAAATGCCTATGAATTGGAGCTACCTCAACGTTTAGAAATCTCACTCATTTTTAATGTTTCAGGTTTGCATAGTTCTTATGAGGGGGGGAATTCACAATAACAAGGAAAGGAGAAAACATAATTAACTGAGAAGTGGATGGAGTAGTTACTCAAACGAGAACAAGAAGAAATTGAATGCATTTTGGATTCTAGAGTGATTAGAAAGACAAGGGGAAAGGTGTATAGTGAGTATTTAGTGAAATGGAAGGGTAGACCAGTGGAAGATGTAACGTATATAAGCCCACCAGAGTTGGAATCATTCGAGTTACACAAGATGATAGAGTCGCTGACCTACAACAACGAGACCATTAACCCACAACAATACAAAGTTTTACTCAATGAGTAGGGGCTCACAAAACTTATATAGCCCGATAGTTTGATGCAGGGGCATCGAAGTATATCTTATCCTTTTATTTTCATCCACCACCACCGAATTGAATCGTTGGGTTTTTTATTTTTAAATTTAATTTTTGTTTCCCAAAAGCCCATTTAATGAGCAACAACAAGAGGAATGACAAAGGGAAAATGTGAGTGGCAATTTTGAACCAAGAAATGAGTAGTTAAGGAATTTATGGAAGGTTTTAAATGTTGCGAAAGTTTAGGTGGGATTTTTGGGGGGAAGTTTTCAAAATTTTGGCCATTTTTTAGGAGAAGAACAAAGCAAAAAAAGGGAAAGGATAGAAAAAGAAGGGGTTAGAATAGCAATAAGCAAAGAAGAATAGAAGAGACAGAGGGAATAAAAGAGAGTGCAACTAAAAAATAAGCAACATAGGATAGTAAGAGATACGTAGGAGACAAAGAGGAAGGAAGAAGAATAACAGAGGGAACTCTGTTCTACAAACATTTATGTAACTGCATGTAAAAGAATGTAAAAAGGAATGTTTTAAATATAATATAATAATATTCTCTTCATAGTTGTTGTCTTTTGTACTTTTGTTTATGAGTAGTATTTGTTATGAGCTTGTTGTTATGAAAGTGTGCACTTTTGTTGCAAGTTTAAAGTGTTTTATGATGTTGAAATCGTGAACAATCACCTACAGCCATTATTGCAACTACCTGCAACAACAATTTGTTTTTTTTCAGCAATATAGTTATTTGTTCTACAATTTATTTTATGCCTCTAAAACCTTTTATTGGACCTATAGCTAGTGTATAGACCTCTTAGAAGTTGTTTGAAGTGTCTTACAACAAAACAACCTCTCATTCTCCACCTGTTAGCACTTGTTAAGTGGGTTTTTGAGTGCTTCCAAGGAGGTGGGTACTATCACTTCTCTTGCTATCTCATTGTAATAATGGATTATAAGATGTGATCCAAAAAATTGATAAAATTTATTTTTACATATTTTAAATTATTTATTGTATGATTTCATAAACTTGTAAATAATATTTATTTTTCTAATAGCAACTCTTTCCATACATTTATGTGACTAAGTGATCAAACAATCTAAATCACCATTCTTTCATAATTTTATGGATTAACCATATGGTCAAATCTCAAAAGAACAATATGAATAAAGCAATAAAATTATTAGATAATTTGGTCTTTTTTTCTATACTCCTTTGTCTCATCTACATTAAAAAATTAATATAAACTTTACCATATTTTTTATAATTTCTTTTTGAACCTGCTAACATATCCATTAAACCTTTGAATACAATTGCTAATTTATAAAAACAAATTTCCTTGATGTGAGCTTTTTATGGCGGTCTTCATGGTTGTGAAAGTTTAAATCATGATTGCAGATATAAAAATGGGCATTCTGTGATTGCAGATTTGTTAAAGAGTGACCATTACCATTATCACCAAACATAACATCATAAATGTTGGGCATCATAAAGTGATACTTTGGATAGTAAGATTAAAATGATTATTCTCAATCTCTGCACACTAGCAGATATAGTTTATGCACTGAACAAAATGCTTGCTCACTTTAAGCTCAATTATCTACAGAGAGCGTAGGATTGCAATTCTACTTTGGTCCCCCGCCGAGGTTCGAACTCGCGACCTTCGGCTACTTCGAATGCAGTCGATCATAAGACCAACGCTCTAACCAACTAAGCTATGGGACCACCCATGTAAATTCTTCCAATTTTGAAATCCCTCTAGTTTTAATTGAGAATGCTAATTCATTGTACCTCTACATCCTGAATAATCTTTTCCTTGCATTCTACCAAGTGAAAATAACTCCAAACAAGTGTTTTCCAAGTATAAAACATTACAAGCCTTGCCACCTTTTCAAGTTTACTCTTATCACAGCTGGCCATCACTGTACCGCTTGGCCATCAACAGTGTTTGACTAAAAAATTCACTAGATAAAACCCGATGTTGGAGATCCGGGGAAACTATAGTATACAGAGACCGAAAGAAGACGGCAGAGCAAAATGCACGAAATAATTGTAGATTTCAGAATTACACAGAATAAAAGAAAAAGACTTAAAATAAACAGCAAAAACTATTTAAGACATCCACACAAGTTGAGAACACAGATTTAACGTGGTTCACCATGTTAATGGCTACGTCCACCAAAACAACAGAAACTATTTAAGACATCCACACAAGTTGAGAACACAGATTTAACGTGTTTCACCATGTTAATGGCTACGTCCACCAAAACAATAGGGGATTCTCATTAAGTTTTCTCTCTGTATGTTTTTCATACACAACAGTAGCAACATATACATGCAAATCAAAAGTGAGTGATTAAAGTCCCAGCCCTCACTATCTTCCAGAAAAAGGAAATCATCTACACAGTTCGCAGACTGTTACAGACAAAGACAAAGGCGTTACATTCAGAGGCACAGGGGAATAACAGAGAGGTAGGACTAAGCCGTTACATTGGGCTTCACCTCTCCACGTGCCCAACAATCTCCCACTTGAAGGCCAATGGGATTGGCACACGAGCTGCTCAGAGAAATCCCCCACAAGAGACTCAGTGTCACATCAGAATGAAACCGAGAGAAGATCTACAGAGTTCAAACTTCTCTTGTGGTACAATCTTGGTTAATGCATCTGCAGTGTTCACTCTAGTGTGAATTTTTTGCACCTGGAGTTTACCTTCGTCAAGAGCTTGGCGTATAAAATGATATCTCAGCTCAATATGCTTTGTCTGACTGTGAAATGTGGAATTTTTGGCCAAGTGAATAGCACTATTGCTATCACAAAACAAAATAAAAACTGCTTTAGGACACCCCAGTTCAGCCAACAAATGTTGTAGCCATATCATCTCTTTTGCTCCTTCAGTGAGAGCAATGTATTCCGCCTCAGTTGATGTGAGAGCAACAACCTGCTGCAAACATGAAACCCAACTAATGGCAGCCCCGGTGAAGATAAACACATAACCATTCATAGACCAGTGTTTATCTAGATCTCCAGCCATATCCGAATCAAAATAACCTCTTAACTGAGTTTCATGACCACCAAAACATAAAACATAATCAGATGTACCCTTCAAGTACCGTAAAATCCACTGAACAGCTTGCCAATGCAATTTACCCGGATTACTCAGGAATCTGCTCACAACTCCCACTGCATGAGCAATGTCTAGACGAGTACAAACCATAGCATACATCAGGCTCCCAACTGCAGATGAATATGGAATATTTTTCATTTGTGTTTGATCGTCTAGAGTTTTAGGACACATAGCTGAAGATAGACGAAAATGATCAGCCAATGGTATACCAACAGGTTTAGCATTGGACATATTGAACCTATCCAGAACCTTTAAAATTTATTTTTCTTGAGATAATCGAATTTGTCTCTTATTTCGATCCCTTATTATATGCATCCCAAGAATCTTCTTCGCTACCCCTAAATCTTTCATGGAAAAACGAAGAGCCAAATGTTGTTTTAACTCATGAACAATCTGCACACAAGAGCCAGCCACCAACATGTCATCCACATAGAGTAAAAGAATGACAAACTCACCATTTGCGAGCCTCTTAAGATAAACGCATGGGTTTGATTCACAATGAGTGAAGTGTTGTTGAATCATGAAGCTATCAAATTTTAAGTACCACTATCTCGGGGCTTGCTTAAGCCCATACAAGCTCCGCTTCAATCTGCAAAACAAGTGCTCTTGACCCTGGCTAACAAAACCTTCAGGCTGCTCCATGTATAATTCCTCATCAATATCCCCATGAAGGAACGCTATTTTAACGTCAAGCTACTCCAATTCAAGATCCCAAACCGCTGCCAAGCCCAACACGATACGAATTGTATGCATCTTCACAATTGATGAAAAAAATTCATTGAAATCGATCCCTTTCTGCTGAGCAAAACCCTTCACCACTAATTTGGTCCTGTACCTTTGACTCCCTCCATCTTCATCTTTCAAATGATAAGCCCATTTGTTTTTCAGAGGCTTTCAATTTGGTGGAAGGGGAACTAGATCCCAAGTATTATTTACTCTCAAAGACTCCATCTCTTCTGTCATTGCTTCCATCCACTTCATAGAATTTGTATCGTTACAGGCTTGTTTGAATGTCAAAGGCTCATATTGATCTGAAAGTAATAATTCATAATCATCAAATTTTGATGGTCTTCTTCTTTCCCTGGTGGATCTTCGTAATTGAGAGCCCTATTCTGACTGTAAAGGTGTGTCCAGATGTAATCTATGTAAAATATTTTGAACATCATCAATGTCAGACTGTAAGTTACCCTGTGGAAAACTCCCCTGTCTCTGCACACTGGTCTGTGCACCTATATTGTTTTGCTCAGGCACACTACCTTATTCTATTTCCCCAAATTAGGCTTGTTTGGAAATTAAACGATTCGAAAAATATTCACCAAGAGTGGGCTCATGTGGAAGCTGCGAATTGATAGAGATAGGCAGCGACATATTAATTTTGGGCTGGTAAGCATGAGGCGCAACCTCTAGAGAGGACTGCGTGGCCTGCCTTAAGGCTTGCGCAACCTCTAGAGAGGACTGCGTGGTGTGTTCTAAGGCTTGCGCAGCCTGTGGAAAGGTCTGCACAACCTCTCTAGGGGCTGGCGCAGCCTTTACCAACTGCTGCGAACCATCTGCAATAGCTTGCACAAGAAACAAGGGAGGTAACATTTGAACTTGTGGTGACAGCGTTGAAAATTGCAAAGGGAGGGATTCACCTGGGATGGGTTGGGTTGCAATGTTTTGAGAAGACACATCATTGGGAAATAAAGGCAACATTTGAACATGAGAGGTGTGTACATTACAGTAAACAGGGGCACCAATTTGGGAAGGCAGAGAGGCTATGTTGGATGGCTAAGAAGCAATAATTAAAGGCTGAGAAAAAGAAATAGAGATTTTCCTAGCCTTGCCATTATCAAACAAATCAATGTCAACATAGTCTTTTGAAGATGTACTTTGAGGTTGCAAACCTGGAAAGTTTTTTTCATTAAACACAACATCTCGACTGTGGATGATGGCCTTTGCAACCGGATCCCAAAGAGGAAAACCATATTGATCTACACCATAACCAAGGAATATACACCTTTTTGACTTAAAATCTAACTTTATTCTCTATTCTTTCGAAATATGAACAAAGGCTTCACAGCCAAAAATACGCAAATGATTGTAAGAAATCCATTTGCCGAGCCATCTTTCCTTCGGAATGTCAAAATCTAATTGAGATGAAGGAGCTTGATTTATTAGATACATGGCAATATTACATGCCTCTGCCCAAAACTGTTTACCCAAACCCACATTGGAGAGCATACATCGAGCTCTCTCAAGAATTGTACGGTTTAACCTCTCAGCTACTCCATTCTCCTGAGGTGTGTAAGGAACTACCTTTATCTGATGAATACCATGATCTGCACAAAATGTATCAAACTCCAAAGAGCAATATTCTCCACCATTGTTTATTTGTAAACATTTAATTTTATGTCCACTCACGTTTTCAGCCATATTTTTGAAAATTTTGAATTTAGAAAAAACCTCTGACTTTCTATGCAACATGAAAATCCAGACTTTGCGAGTACAATCATCAAGAAATGTCACAAAGTAGTTAGCACCCCCAATAGAAGTTACCTCAGTGGGACCGAAAACATTGGAATGAACAAGCTCCAACGGAGTGGTCTTCGAATCATGGCATGTCCTGATGAAGCTGGTCCTGCATTGTTTGCCATAAACGCAATGCTCACATAAGTCGAAATCAACCGATGTGAGACCTAGTAGCTGATTCCGTTGAAGCATAACTTGTAGTCCTTTTTGGCTCATATGGCCGAGCCTCTTATGCCAAATTTCTGAGCCACTGTCCATAGCCGGCAAAACAATTCCCACTTCATTTTGACATTCTAAAATATAAAGATTTCCAATTTTCTTTCCTTTGGCAAGCACTAAAGCCCCTCCAAGTATCTAAAGAAAATTTAACATTACACCCATGAGCAATAAGCTGACTAACGGATATTAAGTTTCGTTTCAATAAAGGAACATATCTAACATCGTGTAAAATCCATTTTTCTCCATTTTTCAAATGCAAAATTATGTCACCCTTACCAAGAATTTCACATTCTTTGTTGTCTCCGAGAAAAACCTTACCGAAAGTACCTTCTTTGAAATTTGTAAAAACATCCAGACATGAGGTAGCATGAAAAGAGGTGCCGGAATCAAGGACCCACGAATTTGCATTTGTGTTACTAGCTGCTGCAACCAAAACATCATCACAGGCAGTGTTGACTTCATTGTTGTTACTCACTTTGTCTTGAGCCTTCTTGTAGTTCCAACAATTTTTCTTTGTATGTCTAGGTTTTCCACAAAACCAGCAGGCACCATTTCTGCCCCTTGACTTCGATCTATGAGCAGATTTTGATCTTCTTCTATTGTTGTATCTGCCTCTTTCTTGACTTCTTCCCCGATTGCTGGTGCTAACAGCAGTCAAAGCATCACCCGAAGAAGGCTCTGAGTGTTTGCATCTCATATCTTCGCTAAGAAGTGTAGCTGCTACATCATCAAGAACTAATTTACTTTTAGCTGCTACTGAAGTGCTCACGGCCATTACAACACCTTCCCAGCTACTGGGTAAAGAACATAACAGCAAAATTGCTTTGATCTCATCCTCCAAATTTATTCCTACTGAGATCAATTGAGTGACTAAAGTGTTAAATTCATTTAAATGATTTGACATGATCCCATTTTCTTTCATCTTTAAATTGTACAACTTTTTCATAATAAAAACCTTGTTGGATGCGGATGCAATCTCGTACAATGAAGACAATTTAGCCCACAGTTCTTGTGTTGTCTTCTCAGCTAAGACATTGAAGAGCATGTTGCTGGACAGCGAAAGAAAAATGGTGGCTTTCGCTTTCCTATCCATTTTTTCCCATTCTTCATCCGATAACGAGCCTTTTCCTTTGGCTTTTCCAAGTAAGGCGAATGAGAGATCCTGCTTGATTAATAACGATTCCATCTGTACTTTCCACAAGCCAAAGTTCTGCCCTAAGAACTTCTCGATCTTCCATTTGTCTGTGTTGTCCATGCTTTTGAAAATCTTCACCGATTTCAATCAGCTTCACAAGATGAGCTTCTGGACTGAGCTTCTAACCAGAGCTCTGATACCAATTGTAGATTTCAGAATTACACAAAATAAAAGAAAAAGACTTAAAATAAACAGCAGAAACTATTTAAGACATCCACACAAGTTGAGAACACAGATTTAACGTGGTTCACCATGTTAATGGCTACGTCCACCAAAACAGCAGGGGATTCTCATTAAGTTTTCTCTTTGTACGTTTTTCATACACAGCAGTAGCAGCATATACATGCAAATCAAAAGTGAGTGATTAAACTCCCAGCCCTCACTGTCTTCCAGAAAAAGGAAATCATCTACACAGTTCGCAGACTGTTACAGACAAAGACAGAGGCGTTACATTCAGAGGCACAGGGGAATAACAGAGAGGTAGGACTAAGCCGTTACATTGGGCTTCACCTCTCCACGTGCCCAACAATAATTGCATTAAAACCAGAAACGTTCGTAATAATGTATGAAGGTTTTGAAAGCTTTGGAGCATCGGCGCGGGGAGTAGATAAACCGATCTAAATCCAATGGACTGCCTATTTAGGGAGGAGTTGCGATCATAGGTGCAGAGATCTGATTAGAAGCTAAGATTTGACGGGATGTTTGTGTTTGGCGAACGCTGTAAGAACGGTGGCAAAGGTGGAAAAGGTGAGGCGGTCAGGTTAGACACCAGTTCGTTGCATTTCATTAAAGAATGTCGATGTTTTTTGAGTTGGAGTAGTATTTGAATGGGTAAATTCTGGGAAGTCTAGTGTTTCATCTCTTGAGTATCATTTGGATGCAATGAGTGGTAACTCCATCATTGATTATCTTGAAAGATGGGTTGCTGTGAACCACTGCTCATGAAACATGGATTAATGAATTTGACCGTAAAATTATATGATTGAATCTTAATAACAATATCACAATAATAATCATATTCCATGAGAAATTGTCTCGTTTTGTCATTTATCATCTGCTCAAAAACTTTACGAACATCCACCAAACAACTGCATTTCACACACGTGTTCAGAACATTATTTTCAAAAAAAGTATGTGAAACAAACCAAAATCCCCTGTTACCGGTGAGAGAATGGATTTGCTTACCCTCCGAAAGAACCACCTTGGGAATTGAGGCCTGGAACAGTTGAAGATATGCACACGGATATAGAATGGGCAGTGCCTCTATCAAGCTACTATGGAACATTGACACCATCTTCGTCCTCAAACATGGCACCGTAGCCATTTATTTATTTCTATCAATCACACTTCCCTCTTTCCCAAAAGGTAACAACGGTTTGTTCACACTACTCATTATCAGAGCTAAAGTTACACATCCCTCAAAGCAAGCCACAGGCGCTCCACTACAATAGAGATTTTTTCTTCAACATATCTGTGGCGCGCCATCAATTATGATGTTCAAGCAATTGTCACTTTTTTAATTAAGTGTGTCTGAGGTTATTTTTGGAGCTATGAAAAAAAATTATGTTTGAGACTCCTTTCGTTTGGCCTTCCCTTTTGTCAGTAGGTTGGGTTTGGGTTTCTATTGATGTCAATGATTAACTTGATTTGTTTGATCAAACAAACATGTTCCCTCATGTGTTGACGAATAGAGAGAGGGGCGAAGCCATCAACAACCAAGGACCTGAACCCTTATACATACGCCAAAAAATCAAATAACACAGATCACAAAACATAGCAGTGTAAAATCTTAATACAGCTGCACAAACATAGTTGAATCTAGCTAGAAAAGAAAGATCAAAGCTTGCATAACAGAAAAAATTTAGAGCAAGGAAAAAATAATTTATACATTATTCACAATGAAAATACATATATTTACAATGATAAAGCTAACCGTAGGAATAAAGCTTGGAAAAGTTACGAAAGAGCAAAGAGGTTTTCTTTAGTTAGCTTACAATAAAGCAAAGCAACAATAAGTTAGAAAGTTGTTAAATTACGCTAGCACCTCCCCTTAAGTTTAATTAAGGAGACAAAATCTAAGGAAAGGAAAGATGAAAGAGGGAAAACCCTGTAGAAACAAAACCCTCTCTCAAACAGAATGCTAATAGTGCATAGAAGTAACTATGCTAAGGTGTCTTTCACCCCAAGGTCTTGTAGAAAGTGAAACTTCTACTTAGTGAAAGTCTTCGTGAAGATGTCGACAATATGTTTAAAAGTGGGACAGTACTACAAGTCGATGAAGAATGCCTAAAAATAAAAAATGGCTCAGTGTCTACAAGAAACATGTCTTCTCTTGGAAGAAACAACTCCATAGACTGATGAAGAAGCCACTTCATGTCCAACTGAAACAAGGAAGGATGAAGTCTCAACATGTGCCTCTAATAACTGAGTAGGATTCTCTAAGATTGAATAAGCCACAAAATAATCATGGAAAAAATCAACCAAGAAACATGATAAATCAAGCGAATGAGGAAACTCATGAATGTCAATCTCCACAAACAATGTAGATGGGATAACAATTGTGTTGAAACTGCTAGCAAAAAGAGAAACCCCCTCAAGTGTGTCATCCAAATCTACAATATGAGACTCCACAAACAAGCTAGAAACCCCTATCAAATTTTCATCTCACAAAGCAAGATCTAAAAAATTATGATCAACCTACTGAATAAAAGCACTGAAAGCTGAAGAAGGAGGTGGACAAGTTGGAAGCTCAACACTAGTCTCTACAATACCAAGGTGTATATGACCAAACTTCTCCTCACAAACATGATTCACACTTGATGAATGAGTGTGATATGTAATGAAAGAAACATTATCTGCAACAGAAGCAAAATTTGAAAAGGAATACAAATGAGATGAATGATCAACCAACCCGATAACAATGATATCCATAGTCTCCAAGTCCCTTATGTAGACTCCATTAAGAGTGAACTCAACTATCTTACCTCGTCCACTATGAGTAACTTGATAAATAGAAAGGATATTTGATGTCAAAGAAGGAACACAAAGTACATCATTAATAGTTCCATCCTCCATATCAATTAAACCTTTCCCACATACCTTCATATATGTATTGTTACCCATCAAAATATTAGGTGAACCACAAGGCAAAAACAAAGAGAAGATACCCTTAGAAGATGCCATATGATGCGAGGCACATGAATCTAGAATCCATTTGCAAAATTGAGGATGTGTGGATGCAGTGAGTGCATATCCTTTCATCTTGTCTAATCCATGCACCATAGTGCCTGACCTTGATTCTGAAGTAACTATAGTGGATGTAGAGGATGAACCTAAAGACATGGATGAATGCAACTGAATATGATTATTTTGCAGAAGATGTTTCAGCTCATCAATTTGCTTGGTATAGCGCTTATGCTCATCATGTCTTGGCCTTTTGCAATATGCACATAGTGGGCATTCCTTCTTTTCTTTTCCTCTAGATTACTGATTGGGTTTTGAACTTTTCAAATTTCAAGAATACTAGTCAAGATGCAAATTACACAATTGCACAAATTAAGATGAATGATAAACTCTAAATAATTACATTTGAATAATACCTTAGGAATGAGTACAATATATAAAGTAGGAGATGAGCCATCTAAAATGACAACTGCCAACTAAAAAATAGGCATGCAACTCCATGCAAGATTGCACAACTAAGCAATCATTATCCTAACAATTTAGCAACTAGCAAACTTATCTAGAGGAATATTTTAGGTAGAATATTCTACTCGAACATACCCTAGTGGCCGAGCAAGCAATGAGATTAGATCAAGATGACGGGTAGGGGTCACACCCATCTAGTAATCCTCTATGGGTCCCCGTGGTTATGGGAATAGGTGGGTTAGAAACACTTCTCCAAGATGTTGGTGTTAGTTGAATGTTGTTGGTTGTGCTAGAGCATCTGCAAGTACCTACCCAAGTCATGGTTCACATTCTCCAACAACATGAGGGGTGGGATCATCTTGCGATAAAAGAACGAAGGATGGATAAAAATAAAATGATTTGATTAAAACAAATTACAAAAAAGACATCATGTTCACATTACTTGTATATCTACTTGCAAGAATCACAGTATCAAACTCTTCTTACCCATCTATGAATTTGACTCCACAAGATGTGAAACTTTCTATTGTCGTCAATAATCTAAAAATATAGATTTGTAAACCATTCCACTGCTCCTTATGCCATGACCATAAAAATCAGATAATGAAAGAGAGACGTGGACATTCTGTGTACCTGAGCTGCCCATTTTCCCACATTTATTTTTGAACTCTAGAGGACCCATAGCAAACCTTTTGAGGCCATATTTGAAAGTGTCGCCCAGCATCACCCATGCCACCAAAAGCAACAGAAAATCCACCACCCAAAGCGATAGCCATTTGAGAAGCCACATTGCCAGTTCAAACGTTGATCTCCCAAACATTTCTCGTGGTATCATATAGACCTGAAAAATCAAAAACCAAAACAATTGAAGCTTGTTCATAAGATCATTATAATAAACATAAAATCACCGCCATCCACCAAATTATATAATCCATTCTGTATTTAAGAGCTTCAGGTGACGATGGAGTGGTTGGCATTGTGATTTGACAGATCAAGGAACATTTTCATGCTAAAATTCCCACATCCATCAACAAACACATTCTGTCCTTCAAATTCATCCCTGAAAAATGCGTCCCTAGATACACTCGCTGTAGGAGAATTCAGATGCTACATTCTACCTGTTACCAGTGGCAAATATGCTCAGTTAAATTCTTTGTTTTTTTTGAAGCGGCGGCCATGTATTCTAGCAGCAGGGACGCGGTTATTCTCTTTATGACACGACATGTCCATCGTTTTAAAATTACCGATTTTAAAACTCCTGCTCTTTTTTAAAACTTTCGAAACGTCCGTCTGTTTCCGTCCGTTTACTTCTTCATTTAATCTGTCCTATCATGTCATGGTATGGGGATGGTAACATCATGTTATGGTATCCTAAATCAGTGATAAACTATACATCTTCTATGAAGGAATAGTCATATTTTGCAAAGCTTAAAGTCGGACCATTTTTTAATGTGGTCATATCTGCGTAAAGATCCTCTCGCCATCTCCTAGATTTTTCCTTCAAATGTTTTCAGACCCAAGATGTCCTCGGAAGGGCAGAGGAAAGGCCCCGAAGTTATATATATATATCAACTAGTACTAACTGTACCTATGGCAGATCTTTAAAGCCATAACAGTAATCCCTCCAAAGTTGTGAGTTAAGAGAATGCAATTTATCTTTTCCACGTTTTGAACCATTTGGTATTCCAGTACAAGTGCCTTTCATCGACCCACAGGGCTATCCGGAAAGGAGACCCTGCCATTACTATATTAATATCTACGTAATAGAAATCCACGGAAGCTTATTTCCTAATATAGTTTTTGGCTTTAATGGTTCGGCAGCATCCACGACAACTATCCCACGCATCTCATTATTCTAATAACTTGTCTCTAATGTTGGAAGAGCTATTGTCCTCTTCAAATTTGGTGATCAAAAAAGCCTGTCAAGATTACGACAATTATTATTAGCCGATAGGCTATTATACGTGGGAATCACACCGGCATTTCCAGCAGTCTGACATCGACGGGAACCCCACAAATTTTACGGCAGGGGAGGACAAGGCATTGATTGAAAGCAGCGTCCAAAAAATAAGTGAAGTGTAGATGTGTATGAAAAGAGACTGTCACAGAGAAAGTGCGCCCAAAAATTAAGTGAAGTGTAGATGTGTATGAAAAGAGTCTGTCAGAGAGAAAGTACTTGGCAGGAGACTTTTACAGCCTTGCTGACCTGTCGCATCTTCCACATACAGAGTATATAGTGAATGCTACTGATAAGACATATCTTATTAGGAATAGGAAACATGTGAATGCATGGCGGGAGAACATTTCTTCCAGACCTGTATGGAAGAAGGTTTTGGCTATGAAGTCAGGCATTCCATAGCTGAGCTTTCTAAATAATTAAATCTTTTCTTTCTCTACTTTTGCTGATTTTTGAAGAAAGAACATTTCATGTTTTGTTTTTGTAGAACAATGAAAAACACAATTCTTCTTTTACAGATGTAAAAGCGATTTGGGATGCTATTTCCAGACTTCAAGTTATTGCCACAGAAGGCAATATGCCTAATCTTATCTTAGCTGTAAGCTATTTTTTTTTTCACACATCTTTTGATGCTTCCTTTTCCGATCCGAGTAAGAGAAATGGATCTCAGAAGCACTGAATTATTGGGTTTTTTTGTTTTGAAAGTTTAAAATAAATAAATTAAAGAAATAACTTATATAATAAATAAAAATAATAATAATTTATATAATAAATCAAATAAAAAAGATTCTTTAAATAAAACAATATAATAATTTTTTAATAAAAATAAAATTTGTTCTATGTTATAAAATCCAAAAAATAAAAAAATAAAAATTATATAATAAATAAAATAAAAAAATTCTTTAAATAAAATAATATAATAATTTTTAAATAAAAATAAAGCTTCTTGTGTTATATAAAAGTTCAAACAATAAACAAATAGAAAAATGAAAAACTAAAGTTGTATAGGGAGTGTTGTTTTTGGAATGCATTAGAGAGGAGGGTAAAGAAGTAGAGAGGGAAGGATAGAGAAAGATAGAGATAGGAGGGAAAAGAAGTAGAGAGGGAAAGATAGAGAAAGAGAGAGAGAGAGAGATGAGGGAGAATAAGTATAGAGGGAAGGATAGCAAAAGAGAGAGAGAGGGTAAAGGAATAGAGGGAGGTAGAGAGGGATAAGTGAGATAGAGATAGGGAGGGAAAGAGAGGTGGGATAGAAAGAAGTAGAGAAGGAAAGAGAGATCCAAAGAGAGAGAGAAAGAGGGATGGAGGGAGAGGTAGAGAGGGATAGAGGAGATATAAAGAATTAGACGGGGAAGGAGAGAGAGGTAGAGAGGAATAAGTGAGAGAGAGGGAAGGAGAGAGTGAGAGAGAAATAGGTGGAATGGAGGGAGGGACAGGTAAAGAGGGATATGTGATATAGAGAGAAATAGAGAGGGAAGGAGAGAGAAGGGGGGAGGGATGGAGGGAGGAAGAGGTAGAAAGGGATAGGTGAGATAGAGAAAGAGAGAGGAGGAGGGTAAAGGGATGGAGGGAGGTAGAGAGAGGTGGGATAGAAAGAAGTAGAGAAGGAAAGAGACAGCTAGAGAGAGTGAGAGAGAGAGGAAGGGAGGGAGAGGTAGAGAGGGATAGGGGAGTTATAGAGAATTAGATGGGGAGGGAGAGAGAGGTAGAGAGGAATAAGTGAGAGAGGGAGAGAAGTAGAGAGGGAAGGAGAGAGAGAGAGAGAGAAATAGGTGGGATGGAGAGAGGGATAGGTAGAGAGGGATATGCGATATAGAGAGGGGGAAGGAGAGAGCAAGAGGGAGAGAGAAGGGGGGAGGGAGAGAGGGAGAGGTAGACAGGGATAGGTGAGATAGATCACTGCTTTCTTCACACCATCCACTATTTTTTCGCGATCATAAATAATGTGGGCTCAGCCTATCGACGTAAGTATTGCACCTTATTGGGGTGCAAGTGCTTGTAGTACAATATGTAGTACTAAACAAAATTGATGGGTGTTGTGAATTAGAGATGAGACAATTAAAAGACTCGGGTACTCAATTATGTTCTTAATTTGAATTCCCAATTCCGGTTCTCAATTCGGATTCTCAGTTCGGTTCTCAACTCAAGTTCCCAGTTCAGGTGTCTAGCTCAGATTCTCAATTCGGGTTCCCAACTCGGATTCCCAACTCAAATTCTTAACTCAAATTCCCAAATCGAATTCACAACTCGGGTTTCCAGCTCGGTTCCCAACTTGGGTTCTCAGCTCAGATTAAAATGAGTTTTTGAGTAGACAATTGTATGTTTAAAATTAAGTTTGGAGGAGAGATTATTGAATGTAATTTTAAATGTTCATTTAAAAATTTAAAATTTAAACATAGTTTTTATTCCAAAATTCATTAAATAATTATAATAAATAATAAAAAATATCATCTTTGAAAATATTGTATTAACTATAAATATCAAAAAAATTGCAAAGGGCTATCCAATTTTAAATATGATTTTCTTCATATAAAGTTGTGGGAATAGAGATTTTTGGATTTTTAATTTGACATTAGTCAATGGTTATTAAAAAAGTTTGGTGAGCATTGTTTCTCAAAAATGCCTTTCATAAAGCGCACAGTTGTGTGTTTCAAAATAATGAAAAGGGACTACTTTTTAACATTCTTTCATAAGTGGTTCTCTAATATATTATATACTGTTCTCGGTTCTAGGAAAATTCACCACCAACAATTCACCACCAACGAAATCACCTCCAACAATTCATCGTCATGACAAATTCATCTCGTGAAAAATTCACCACCAATGAAATCACCTCCAACAATTCATCATCATGACAAATTCATCTCATGAGAAATTCACCAACAATTCATCATGGAGAATTTTCCACGAGATGAATTTGTCATGGTGATGAATTGTTGGCGATGAATTGTAGGAGGTGAATTTGTTGCCACTGAATTGTTGGCGGTGAATTTGCCTGAAGCCATTGTTCCGTATTAAAATATTTGAAAATTGAACTTCTAGGGAAATGTAGTAGTTAAAATTTTGCAACTTCTCCAATACAAGCACCAACAAATAACTAATATCTTAGAAAATGTCATACAAATGTTATTATAGAAGTTGTTCTTTAGACTTACATAAACATTCCATTTTTCAATGCATGTGGACTGTGAGACTACGAGTTGTAACACATAAAGGACAAAACAATGTTCAATCTTTAATTATTTTTTTCGTAAAAATTATATGGATTCTAGTTTTTAATTGGCCTCAACGTTCAATGGTACGAATAAAAATGTTAGAGCTCACAAAACACCACACCACGGTTGGTGTGATCTCAAATGTTATTAAGATTTGCACTAATAATTAAAGTTAGTGGTCTTAAATCTACCCAATAAACATTCTTACCTTTTTCACAAAATATGTTATTGTTGCTATACCATTTGTTGATTTAATGTTCAATATTTTTAACAATATTGGACTAGTAGTTGAAGTTGTTAGTGTTGATGATGACTACCCATAATTGAATGAAATGTATTCTGTAGATCTAAAAAGCGACAAATCATATGATGTCACATCAATGTGTCAATAATACATGTCTTAGTGCATAACTATCGGTCTCACTTTTTAAGTCTTTTTTAACACCTCGACAAAAACATAATGATGTGACATCATATTCAATGACCCTTAAACCTTAGTTATAGGAAGCCACATGTCAAACAAGCTACTCTCAAAAATAAAAAGTGATTTTGAAATTTTATGTAAAATTTTGAAAAGGGCCAAATTGAAGTGCTCAATTACTGAGAGATCTTTGTCACCGAATTTGGATTGAGACATGACGGGTTGGAACATGACGGTGTCAGGCCGAGAATTTCGCTCTGGTGTACACATTTTCAAAAGGCCCACGATTACCCACACAACACGAAGGGTTACGACGACAGTTTCGATCTGGTGTTTGACATTTTTTAAAGGCCCA
>CM021107.1:196244839-196266628 GCA_007115665.2 Sequoiadendron giganteum | reverse complement strand
GATGGATCACAAAGTGTGATCCAAAATGTTGATGCAAAAATTATTACACAATTGAATCCATAAATCAAAGAAAATAAATGTAATTTTTTCACATTTTCATTATGGTAAGACTTTCATCTTTAATTTATTCTGTTGGTGTATCTTTTTTTTGTCAAAAACTAATGTTTGGTATTTTTTACTTTTTTTTTTAACTGTTTATTAAAATTTCAAATAAATTACATTTTTATAGACTAGACTCCCTTCTACACATATTAATTTTATTTTATTTTGATAAGTTTTCAAAAATTATAGGAGTAGCACAGTCAATTTTTTCTTTCAAGATTTGTCCAGTTTGAAAATTAGTAAATATATATATATATATTCATTAAAAAAATATTTAAAAAATTGGGTCTACATACATGCTATTGGCTAATTTCTCACCAAAGTGATTTTAAAAATACTAAAAAAAATTAACATTTGATTTACCCACAATACATGCTATGTTATGGTTTTTTGAAAAAAACAAGACCAATTTGTGTAGGTAACTTTTTAGAACCCCTTAATCTCTACCATTTTCAAATAAAATTAATAGTTTAGGAAGTACATTTGGAGCACTTTAGTCCTTTTTTTTGTTGCATCTTAAAAAATTTATTGTAACGATCCTCAATTGCTCATCCAAGTTGAATATTTCTTGATTTAAAAAAAAAGTGGCCACTTAAGACCCCTTTTTGGCCCCTCGTCTTTGTGCCCTTGCCCATAAAGAAATATTTTATTCTTTAAAAAGTCATAAAATCAAGGGCTAAATTTCCATATTATTATGACCTCACCAACCTCAGCAATAGAGTGTATGCTAACCCTTAAATCATACACATACAAAATTTTGTTTAGAGCATAACACTACATCCTAACCAAAATGTCCCATCACCATCAATGGAAAGAACACCCATAAAAATCATACCCAATAGCCAACATAAACCCCTAATTAAAAACTCCATTAATCCCCCATCCACTAATGAAACCACATCCACTATTGACACACAATCCAATACCAAAAACAAAGCTCACAAGGTAAATACATGTCAATCCTAATCAACCCACAAACATCATATATACCAATTTCCCAAATTACCATCCCTATTTCCCTTCCTACTATCAATTTTATTACCTTAGGTCACACATACCATCAACACCAACATCTCACATCCCCTGGAATAACCAATAAACCCAACATATTTCACATGAACATACTTCTAACTATCACCATTTCAACCTAGATAATCCTCTTACCAAGAATGGACATTCATTAAACATTATTAAAAGACTCCAAGATGAGACTCACAAAAAAGTTCTAGGAGATAGATATATTGTGAATATAAATATATTAGTCTTAAGAGAAATATCCTTACATTTTTCATATTGCTATGAGGAACAAAACTAGTAGGGAATAAAATTCTAGATATCAACCTTCTAAAGAAATATCTCCATGAAGTTATGTAGAAAAAATGTTATCCACACCATAGTCAAAATCTAGCAAGAATATGATAGAACCCAAGTTGTTGGTGGATATAGATACATTAGTTCTAGATGCAAATATGTGTCCTATATTTTATTGAAAGTTTTCATGTTAAAATATGAGAGCAAAAGAACTAAGAAAAAACATCAAGAAAATCATACAATATGTAGACAAAGTATTGTGGTCATGCATATATCAATATAAAAATAAACTTTAATAATTATCTCTTCATATTTTTCATGTTATAATAAGGAACATAACTCTATACAACCAAAATGAACCAAATATACAAGAATTTTCTAAAAAGTGTCTTAAATCTTAAGATAGGAAGACTAAGAATTAAGCCACTACTTATTTAAGATAAGCACAAAATAAGTTTAAACACAAAAACATTAGCCCTCCATGTTTCCATATTTGCTTCAAAATTCTCTCCAAAAATACAACTATTTACTAAGAAAATCTCATAATGCTAATAACTGCATTGACATCACCAATTCCAAGGAACATTATAAAAATAATTGACTAAAGATCATTATTATAAGGATTGAAATAAAAATAGTTAACTAAAAAGGAAAATATAACCTCACAATCCTAAGAAAATAACATTAACTGACAAAAAAATATAAAAATGCCAAGGGTTTAGTTAAAAAATAATTGGCATGCTAATGAATTTCAAGTTGAGAACTATGAAATTCAGTTATAATTCTATTTGATCCTACTCTTTGAATCCAAAAGGAAAACAAACCAAAAAGGAAATAAAATAATGTGTATGGTGGAGTATAGATAATCTGACATCTACCCATTTTAATTATACTTCGTTTGCTTGCATAGCAAAAATAAGTTGTCATTCATCACCACCTTTTGACACTACTCGTGACCATATTCTTCTTTAATTATGTGGTTTTTCATGAGAAAAAAACTTTATTATTTCAATTCAATAACAAGATTTTATCTAAAAATATATATGCCATTTCATCTTAAAATGAATATGAGATTTTACTTCACTATAAATAAACATATAGATTTGAATGACACTTTTAATATTTCCTAGTGTCATTCAAGGAGAAATTTTTTCTAGGGGAGAGGACCCATTAGTTGAGCACCCTAACTTTGTTCCTCTAAAAACCATATATTGTACTTTAAAATCACTCCCAATTTTTATAGAAACTTACTTGGCAAGTGCCCTACTTATAACTAAGGTTTCATGTCCACATCATCAATTATGAAATCACATCAACATGCTTTTTGTTGGGGTGTCCAAGATGGCCCCCCAAAAGTGTTAGACTAGTAGTTGTGCATTTAGTCATGTTTTATTTGTGTGTTAATGTGGTATCACATGATTTGTTTCTTTTTAGATCTAAGGAATACATTTCATTCAATTATGAGTACTCATGATCAAAACTAACAACTTTAATTTCATAACTAATAGTGCTATATAACTAGCAGTCACATGCACAAACATGTAGCAATCAACCGATAGGGGTGCACCGCAAATGGCTATTTAGCGGGAAAGAAGTAGGAAATGTTTTTTGTGGAATGGAATGTGAAATACAAAAACACGATAATATTTATAATTATTTGATTGAGTTGAGAAACAAAAAGTGTGTTAATTAGTCAATAGGAAGCAACATGAGGTTAGTTCATATCTCATTGGCTATGGGTGGGAGATTACAAACCTTTTCGACAAAGACGAGAAATTGATTTGTCCATCTCCACATAAAAAATTACTAGTTGAAAATTGATTAATGAAAATGTAAAATAAAACTGTAGGCCATTTTGAATGAATCTAATTAGTTACAATGTATCCATTAATTTTAATTTTAAGCAAGTAAGATCATCAATAACTCATTTTTTATTAATATGTAATATTTACTAATTTTAGTTACAATAGTTATTAAAAATCGATTTTACTTAATAATGTTAGGAATATAGTAAATTAATTCTCAATAAATACAATTTTTTAATAAATTTATTCTTTAAAAATGATAACTAAAAAATATAAATTAAATTTAAATTTTTAAATAATTTTTTTTCTAACAATAGTTTCACACCAAAATTTAAGGTATGAGATAATTTTATTTCTATTTTAGTTTTATATTTATTAGCCCTAGATGCACATGTATATTTTAACTTTTTGTCTAGGTTATTCAATCAATTAATTCATTACTATTTAATTATGTTTAGATACATATGCATACAAATACAAGACAGATTTTTTAAAGAGTTATTATCCATGCCTTTAATTACTAATATTGCATTAAAAAATATTGTTTAACAAAGGTAGTCGATAAATTTTTGTATCACATATTTTTGAAGAAACAAAGATGTTTAATATTGGATACTTTTTATAATTACTATTTAGTGCATAATTTTGTAAATTAAAGTTTTAGTATGCATGTGTTTTTTGGGTTAGTAGTAGTAAAATAAAATGGAGACAAGTATAAAGGATTCAAAAGTAGTCAATTACAAGGAAATTGAGAATAAAAATATCATTTTTTAATGAATTACTTCATAGTGCAATTGAAGACTCAGTGACACCATCTTTGATCATAAACAAATAAACAGACCTCACGAAAAGAAGAGTGCAATGAAAAAATAAATTTTATTTGGATTGTTAGAATAAATGAATAAAATACATGCTTTTCTTTGAGGTGACATGGCAAAATTCTCAAGTGCTTCCCTACCAGTTCCTATGGCATAAGAAACATGTTATAAACTATTTTTCAAATCCAAGGTATAGATCAACGCCATGATTGTAGTTTCTAGCAATCTACAAAATTTCAAAATTTACAAGAGCTAAACCATGACAATAAACACTTTGTTACAAGGAGCTTGAAATAGATGAGGTAAAAAAAATATAATGAAACATATTGATACAAGTCAAACAATCTATGTGAGAGATGGCTTCTCAATTATAAATTCAAACTACATTATTTGGTAGTAAACACTATAGACAAATAGGTAAATTGTAAAAGAACAAATATATGGCTTCTCAATTCTAAATTCAAGCAACATTATTTGGTAGTAATCTATGTAAGAACAAACATATGGCGTTAAAATAAAAAACACAAAACCCACACTCATTATCCACCCTATTATATTGGCATCATGGAGCCTCGGGGACTCTAGCCAAACCCCTGAGCAAGAAAAGTATGAAATGTCCACGGAAAATTTTGTGGAGTTCCATTATACATCACACAATATCAAAGTTGAGAAAAATCTAGTGTTTCCATATATGATCTTTCATATTGGAGTATTTTTTTTGTTGTGGTAAGTTTGTAAAAAATAAACATCATGATTTTGGGATGCTTTTGCATGCTTTAGCCTAGTACCTACAAATAGAAGAGAGGGGTATGTTAGTGGATGGGAAAGCAAGATCAAGAACCATAAAAAATTAGTAAGTATATGAGTAGAATCAATATAAACAACATGAAACTAGAAATAATCAATAATATTTACAATTGGTTCACCGAATCTATTTATTGATAATGGAAAATTTATGTACTTACATGTATTGTTGATAGTGTTTAACAATCATGAGAAACATTGGATTGAATTGGAGCATTAGACAATTTGAAATAGACAATTTAGAGTGCATTATTTTTTTTTGGATACCTATTGTATATGTGCAACATTATAAAGGAAATCATATAGATCTACAATAAAAGAGGTTAGAAATATACATATACATATACATATACATATACATATACATACATATACATATACATATATATATATATACATACATATACATATATATATATATATATATATATATATGCATATACATATATATATACATATATACACATATACATACATGTACATATATTATTTTTGGTTGAATAATAAATTAGTCACTCTAACACCTCTTATACCATTTATCTACTTGTCTTCATATTCATTACCAAAGAACGTAACTCGAATCTTGTATCAATATTTTTCATGATATTCTTTTTTTCTCGTTTGTTTCAACTGGAGAGCCATCCACAAAGCTTCATTATGTACACTATAAAGACTATATAATGACTTAAAAGATGCACAAAGATGCATAAAGATAACTAAAACAATAAACCAAGGGCAAAAAAATTACAACAATCTCTCATTTTAACTACAATTTGTCCATTCAAAATAGACAGATAATATGTTTAATGTTTGCAAAATGGGTGTAATGACAAGATAGAAACATATAACAATAATACATGAACAATAAATTAATAATCTATGCAAAACGACTTTATTTGCATTCCATGCCTAAGATGTGTATGCAAAAATATATTTGTGAAACATGGGCACATATAACAACCAATAGCTAGAAAGGAAAAAAATGTATTCATGTACGAAATGAGAACCAAGCCAAAGGTGATGGTTTTTACTATAGTCTTCTCTAGAACGAAGACCAAAATAATATATGTACATGTATGTATATTTGTATATATGTATATATATATGTATATGTACATATATATATGTATGTGTATATATGGAAGAAGGAATACTCATTTAATTTACAATAAGAAATGAATGACATTCATGCTAACTAAGACTAGATGATAAGTTAGTCGCATTAATGTAAGCATGACTAATCAATTTTATTTGTTATTTTTAAACAAGACTAAAAGATGCCTATAGAAAAAGGACTATTAATTTAATTTATAATAATAATTGAGTGACAATTCATTTTGATTAAGACTTGATGATAAGATAGGTGTTTTGATGTAATGCATGACCAATCAATTTTATTTGATATTTTCACATAAGAATTAGATGTACTAATGGAGAAAGGACTATTCATTTAATTTATAATAGAGATTGAGTGACAACTCATGTTAAATAAAACTAGATGATAAATAAGTTATGTTAATATATTGTATGGCCAATCATTTTTTTATTTATTTTTCAAATAAGACTAGAATGTACTCATGAAAAAAGGATTATTCATTTAAATTATAATAAGAATTGAATGAAAATTCATCTTAATTAATGCTAGATAATAACTTGTGTTAATGTAATGCATGAACAATCAATTTTATTTGATATTTTAATATAAGACTAAAATATACTGATAGAAAAAAATATTTATTTAATTTATGATAAAAATTATAGCCGTCCTCAATTTTATTTGATATTTTCACATATGATTAGGACAATGAATTATGCATAGAAAAAGGACGTTTTGCCAGCAAATTCTTGACTACGACAATTTTATGTCCAAAAATGTATAGTCAAAAAAAGCTTCCTAAAGATCAATTTTACTTTACTAGGTGCAATTAGATAGAAAATACAAGAGAGCAATTTAAGTATCCAGAACACTGTCTTTCATTTTCTAACGAGAGCAGATACAATGCAAGAAACAAGTCTGGAAGGTTGGAGGAGACCTTTCTCTAACATTTCACTGGACCTCCTTTCCATTCTCTCGAATAGTGCATTGCAATTCTCCAGTCCAATTGTGTGCTCAACAAGGCTTCCTACAAAGCTCCTCACCAGCCTCGCCTTCTTCTTCCCAAAAGATTCCACATCACTCACCCATTCCTCAAATTCTGTTTCCCCCATACAACACACTCCACTACACACTTCCAACTTCACAATCTCAAATGCACCAGATGCTTCAACAACTTCTCTCATTTCGTCTGTGTTGGGGAAATACCATGGCAGGTTGAAACTGTCTCTCGTCTCAGGCTTCACAATTCCCTATTAAAAGAAGCAGCAAATTTCAAAACACTTCAAACTAAACTTAGATTTGAATACCATCTGTACTCATTCACTACATCTAATTATGCAGGGATTTAATTGTAGTTTGAGTGAAACTATAAATATAATAATTCAGAGACAGTTGACTGTTGAAAATCATATTGATCTTTTGTTAAAAATTTTTGGATTGAAACTGTGTAAATTTTTAAAATCAACGTTTTGGATCACATTCCATGATCCATCATCAGTATTAAGCATGCAACAAGAGAAAAGAATGA
This sequence comes from Sequoiadendron giganteum, assembly GCA_007115665.2. Classification (NCBI taxonomy): domain Eukaryota; kingdom Viridiplantae; phylum Streptophyta; class Pinopsida; order Cupressales; family Cupressaceae; genus Sequoiadendron; species Sequoiadendron giganteum. Next base: position 196,259,164 of record CM021107.1, on the reverse strand, counting down.
AAGAGAGATAACAGACTTAGAAAGATAAATAGGTGGGGGTTGAGAGAGCTAGAGATCAACAGTTAGAATAGACCAAAAAAAATAAAAATAAAAATAAAACAAAAACCAACTCTTATTAATGTTAAAAAGGAAACTAAGGAGATCAAATTAAACATATCAACAAAATAGAATGAAAATAAATAAATTAAACGAGAGCACTACTACAATACTAAAAACAAAATAATCAAAAAGAACCAAAATGAATAAATCAACTAATAATTAAGAATACAAAAGAAGTGACTCCGAAAAATAAGGACTACAGATAATAAAATTAATTTCAAAGGATGAGTAAAGAGATAATCAATAAATCTACAAAATCAAAGAAAAGAAAACCAAAGAAAATAATTAGAAAAAATAATTAATACTAAAAGAAATACTAAAAATACTAGTAATAAGAGACAACTATTTCAAAATAAAATAGAAACAAAAAGAATAGAAAACCCAAAAAACAAAAGAAAGAGAAACAACCTAATTGAGATTGCAAGGGGAGAAAAACAAAAAGGGCCAAGCACACTAATTAAGAACACTCAATCAAAATGAAGGAATAACAAAGAAGAAAAAAATAGAATAAGAATAAAGAAATATAATAAAGAATACAAAAGAACAAAAGAAAAATCACAATAATTGAAGTAATGTAATATAATTTAAATAAATAGGAGGAAATATTCAAAAAACAATAAAGAACAAATTAGAAAACAGAAGACACCAAAAGAACAAAGCAAATTAAAAATCTTAATTAAGGATACAAAAAAGAAACAAAATGAACAAAGCCATCAAATAAATAACTAATTAAATAAAAAATCAAGGAAAAAAGAAACGAACAAAAAAGAAAAAGAAAATCAAATTAAATATTAACAAAAGAAAATAAGATAGAAAAAATTTAGCAATACAAAAAGAAAATAATGAAAAATTAAAAATTAAACGAAGAAGATGAATAATAAGAAAAATAAAATAATACTTCAAGATAAAATAGATCGAAACCAAATAATAAAATAAAATACCAACAAGGAAGGAAAATTTGAGCAAAGCCTACTTATAAGAAACTAATCCAAACAGAAAAAAGAAAAATAAAAAATTTGAGCAAAGCCTACTTATAAGAAAACTAATCCAAACAGAAAAAAGAAAAATAAAGAAGAAATCAACAAACTAAAAAAAGGTTACAAATGAAAATAACAAGAACATTAAAAAGAATGCTAATAAAATAAAAAATTAAGATTTCAAAAAGAAGGACAATAAAAGAATAAAAGAACATTAAATAAAACAAATTCTACTAATTCAAAAAAAGAAGCAAAAAGACAAAGACAATAAAGGAAAACTAAAAAAGGTAACAAAAGGAGAAGCAAAAAGTTCAAAGCCAATTAATGAGAAAACTACAAACTAAAAGAAACTAAAAAGAATAAAACAATAAAAATCGAAAAAAACCACACTAAAATAGACCAAAAGATAGGGGAAAGAGAACAAGCGGGTAGGAAGGAAGACCTGCGCATCGAAGCAAAATAGACAACCAAGACCAAGGAGATGAAGAGGAACACAAGACCGAGGAAAGAATAGAGGAAGGAGGGGGAGGAGAGGGCGAGAAAAAGACTACTGAGGAGAGGAACCACTCGAGCTACCAAGATTGGGAACTAAAAGGTTGTTCAAAAGGGGTTTCCAAGAGAGGTTTAAATTCCAACCCCCATCTTAGTTGAGGTTGGAGGGGTGATTGTTGCTTTCAATCGCCTCTTTGAGCTTTCTCTTAAAAAATTGTCTTCTTTGAACGAGATTTTGGTGTCTTCTAAGGAAATGTGATGCTTGGTTTTGGATGAGTGCTCGGCTACCACCGATTTTATGACCCGATCGTGCCTAATATCAACGACATGCTCTTTGATTCTCGTGGTAAATGAACGACCAATTTTCCCAATGTAAGGGATACCACAAGAGCATGTCACTTTATAAACATCATAGTTAAGGAAAGAGTCTAGAGAATCTTTGGAGGAAAGAAAGTAATTTTTTAAGGTGGAGAGGGGTTTGAAAGAACAGACTAAGCCCTTTTTGAGGAGGATCTTAACAATTTTGTAGGAGATGCCTTCGACATAGTGAAGGGTGGTGGAAGGTTGGAAAGGAGGAAGGGAGGGCTTAGGGTGGCCGGTCAACCTAGATTTGGCCTGATTGATAGCTCGATTGATTTGCTTTCTTTTATACCCATTGAGAGAGGAAACCTGGATAACATGGATAAGGTGTTAATCATATTGATCACTTATTTGGATTCCCATCTATAATGAAATTTGCATTGATTACCTCAGAAATAAGGTCGTCCCAAGCTGCTTCAAAGTCGGGTCCACAGTATTCACCCTCTGATGTGACCTGGTGCTCTGCACTCACTCCACTGGGTCGCCCCATTGCGCATATGAACATGACGCCCCCACTTGCCATTTCCTGTCCTCGCCATCGAAAGAATCCACGCAGATCCTTCTGCGACTGCTCTGCGTATGCTCTAGCCACGTCCTCTCTGCCCCCATTAATCCAAACCTTTCCTCTGTTGTACACACGCGATCCCTCATTCCCTACGCCTTCGGGAACCTGCAATTACACCAAACTGGTTAACAACATCGATACCCAGAGAAATCACGACAGAGACTTTCTCCCACTTGAATTACCTTCGAAAGCCAATGCAATGCCATAACAGAGAAGCATACGTGGATGCTGCCATGGGGAAACAGGGCTTGGTAGAAGTTTCCGGGCACTCCAGCTGCCATGTAATCGGGCTTCAACGAGTTCAACAGCATGAACAACCCATTAAAGTCGTTACAGGGTAGATCGTTGAAAAACACCTGCAGCTCAGGAATCGACAGACCCCGCTCAGAGCACAGCTCTTTTAAGGTCGTCACCACAAAATCCACTTGAGAAACGGTGTTCATTCCGGTGGCGCAGCCCAAGTCTGCAATTCGTAGCAAACCACTGGGATTTTCAATTGAGAGAGATCGAATTAGGCTATGGAAGGCAGGCTGCATGGATTTGAAGACGGAGCTCTGCCTGCTCGAGTTTTGGGCGTAGCTACTCTCCCCGCTACCCCAGCTCATGTGCAGCGCTTTGCTCAGATTATTTCCGCCATTCACAACTAGCCCATTATTCGAGCTGGGTGATTTAAATTCCCCTTTTGCCATGCTTGGTAAGCTTCCAATTGCCATTCGTGCTCTGTGCAAAGGAAATGAGAATGAACGATTATAAAAGCAGATTGTATTAGAAGTGCAGGTGTGCAGTGAAGCGTTCTGGCAGAGCTGGATTTGTATTTATAAATAATAATACCAGCTCCTCTGCCTTCTTTGAGTGGTTTGTTTTAACGTAACCCCTCGTATTGTGTGGTTAATCGTGGGCCTTTAGAAAATGTCAAACACCAGATCGAAACTGTCGGCGTAACCCTTCGTGTTGTGCGGGTAATCGTGGGCCTTCTGAAAATGTTAACACCAGAGCGAAACTCTCGGCCTGACCCCGTCACGTTCCAACCCGTCATGTCTCAATCCAAATTCGGTGACAAAGATCTCCCGATAGTTGAGCACTTTAATTTGGCCCTTTTCAAAATTTTACATAAAATTTCAAATCACTTGTTATTTTTGAGAGTAGCTTGTTTGACATGTGGCTTGTTTATAATTAATGTTGAAGGGTCACATCTTTGAATATGATGCCACATCAATATGTTTTTGTCGAGATGTTAAAAAAGACTGATAGTTGTACACTAAGTCATGTATTATTGGCGCATTGATGTGACATCACATGATTTGTTGCTTTTTAGATCTAAATAATACATTTCATTCAATTATGGGTAGTCATCATCAACACTAACAACTTTAAAATCACAACTACTAGTCCAACATTGTTAAAAATATTGAAAATTAAATCAACAAATGATATAACTATTAGGACAACTATAACATATTTTGTGAAAAAGATAGTCTGTTTACTGGATAGACTTAAGACCACTAACTTTAATTATTAGTGCAAATCTTAATAACATTTGAGATCACACCAACAGTGGGGTGGTGTTTTTTGAGCTCAAACATTTTTATTCGTACCATTAGACTTTGAGGCCAATTTAAAACTAGAATCCATATAATTTTTTATGAAATAAAAAATTAAAGATTGAACATTGTTTTGTTCTTTGTGTGTTACAACTCGTAGTCTCATAGTCCACAAGCATTGAACAATGGAATGTTTATGAAAGTCTAAAGAACAACCTCTATAATAACATTTGTATGACATTTTCTAAGATATTAGTTATTCTTTGGTGCTTGTATTGGAGAAATTGCAAAATTTTAACTATTACATTTCCCTAGAAGTTCAATTTTCAAATATTTTAATACGGAACAGTGGCTTTAGGCAAATTCAGCGCCAACAATTCAGTGCCAACAAATTCACCTCCTACAATTCATCGGCAACAATTCATTGCCATGACAAATTCATTTGGTGGAAAATTCACCACCATGAATTGTTGGTGAATTGTTGGTGGTGAATTGTTCATGAGATGAATTTGTCATGGCGATGAATTTTTGGAGGTGATTTTGTTGGCGGTGAATTGTTGGTGGTGAATTTTTCGTAGAACCGGGAATAGTATATAATATATTAAGGAACCACTTATGAAAGAATGTTAAAAAGTAGTCCCTTTTCATTATTATGAAACACACAACTGTGTGCTTTATGAAAAGCATTTCTGAAAAACAATGCTCACTAATCTTTTCTAATGACAATTGACTAATGTCAAATTAAAAATCCAGAAATCTCTATTCCCACAACTTTATATAAAGAAAATCATACTTAAAATTTGATAGCCCTTTGCAATGTTTTTGATATTATAATTAATACAATATTTTCAAAGATGATATTTTTATTATTTATTATAATTATTTAATGAATTTTGGAATAAAAACTATGTTTAAATTTTAAATTTTTGAATGAACATTTAAAATTACATTCAATAATCTCTCCTCCGGACTTAATTTTAAAAATACAATTGTCTACCCAAAAACTCATTTTAGATTATATAATTTTTCTTTTAATTGTCTCATCTTAAATTCACAACGCCCGTCATTTTTGTATAGAACTACATATTGTACTATAATAATTGTCGTAATCTTGACAGGCTTTTTTGATCACCAAATTTGAAGAGGACAATAGCTCTTCCGACATTAGAGACAAGTTATTAGAATAATGAGATGCGTGGGATAGTTGTCGTGGATGCTGCTGAACCATTAAAGCCAAAACAAATATTAGGAAATAAGCTTCCGTGGATTTATATTACGTAGATATTAATTTAGTAATGGCAGGGTCTCCTTCCCGGATAGCCGTGTGGGTCGATAAAAGGCACTTGTATTGGAAGGCTACCAACTGGTTCAAAACGTGTAAAAGATAAATTGGATTCTCTTAAAGCACAACTTTGGAGGCCCAAAGGATTACTGTTATGGCTTTAAAGATCTGTCGTAGGTACAGTTAGTACTAGTTGAGATATCTATTGTAATATATATAACTTCGGGGCCTTTCATCTGCCCTTCCGAGGACATCTTGGGTCTGAAAACATTTGAAAGAAAAATCTAGGAAATGGCGAGAGGATCTTTACGAAGATATGACCACATTAAAAAATGGTCCCACTTTAAGCTTTGCAAAATATGACTATTCCTTCATAGAAGATGTATAGTTTATCACTGATCTAAGATACCATAACATGATGTTACCATCCCCATACCATGACATCATACGGCAGATTAGACGAAGACGTAAATGGACGGAGACAGACGAACGTTTCGAAAGTTCTAAAAAAGAATGGGAGTTTTAAAATCGGGAAGTTTAAAATGATGGACATGCCGTTTCGTAAAGAGAATAATCGCGTCCCTACTGCTAGAATCCATGGTGCTTCAAGAAAAAACAAAGAATTTAACTGAGCATATTTGCCACTGGTTGATTGTGGCCAACTGGTAGAATGCGGAGGTTGTAGCACCTGAAATCTCCTGCAACGAGTGTATCCAGGAACACATTTTTCATGTAAGCGATTATAAAAGTAGGGAGGAATTTGAAGGACAGAATGTGTTGGTTGTTGGATGTGGGAATTCCAGCATGGAAATGTCCTGAAGCTTTATAAGTACAACATGGGTTATATAATTTGGTGGATGGTGGTGATTTTATGTTTGTTATAATGATCTTATGAACACGATGCAATTGTTTTGGTTTTCGATTTTTCAGGTCCGTATATTAGCACGAGAAATGCTTGGGTGATCAACGTTTGAAGTGGCAATGTGGCTTCTCAAATGGCTGTCGCTTTGGGTGGTGGATTTTCTGTTGCTTTTGGTGGCTTGGGTGATGCTGGGCGACACTTTCAAATATGGTCTCAAAAGGTTTGCTATGGGTTCTCTAGAGTTAAAAAAAAGTGTGGGAAAATGGGCAGATCAAGGTACACAAAATGTCCACGTCTCTCTTTGATTATCTGATTTTTATGGTTGTGGCATAAGGAGCAGTGGAATGGTTTACAAATCTATATTTTTACATGTATTGCCAACAATAGAAAGTTTCACATCTCGTGGAGTCAAATTCATAGATGGGCAAGAGTAGTTTGATACTGTGATTCTTGCAAGTAGATATAGAAATAATGTGAAGATGATGTCTTTTTGTAAATTTTTTTAATCAAATCATTTTATGTCTATCCTTCTTTCGTTCTTTTATGGCAAGATGATCCCACCCCTCATGTTGTTGGAGAATATGAACCATGACTTGGGTAGGCACTTGCACATGCTCTAGCACAGCCAGCAGCATTCAGCTATCACCAACATCTTGGAGAAGTGTTTCTAACCCACCTATTCCCATAACCACGGGGAGGCACAGAGGATTATTGGATGGGTGTGACCCCTACCCGTCATCTTGATCTAATCTCATTGCTTGCTTGCCCACTAGGGTATGTTAGAGTAGAATATTTTGTCTAAAATATTCCTCTAGATAAGTTTGCTAGTTGTTAAATTGTTAGGATAATGATTGTTTAGTTGTGCGATCTTGCATGGAGTTGCATGCCTATTTTCTAGTTGGCAGTTGTCATTCTAGATGGCTCATCTCCTACTTTATATATTGTACTCATTCCTAAGCTATTATTCAAATGCAATTATTTAGAGTTTATCATTCATCTTAATTTTTGCAATTCTGTAATTTGCATCTTGACTAGTATTCTTGAAATTTGAACAGTTCAAAACCCAATCAGTAATCTAAAGGAAAAGAAAAGAAGGAATGTCCAATATGTGCATATTGAAAAAAGCCAAGACATGATGAGCATAAGTGTTATACCAAGCAAATTGATGAGCTAAAACATCTTCTACAAAAGAATCATATTCAGTTGCATTCATCCATGTCTTCAGGTTCATCCTCTACATCCACTATAGTTACTTTAGAATCAAGGTCAACCACTATGGTGCATGGATTAGACAAGACGAAAGGATATGCACTCACTGCATCCACACATCCTCAGTCTTGCAAATGGCTTCTAGATTCATGTGCCTCTCACCTAATATTTTGATGGGTAACAATACATATATGAAGGTATGTGGGAAAGGTTTTATTGATATGGAGGATGAAACTATTAATGATGTACTTTGCGTTCCTTCTTTGACATCAAATCTCCTTTCTATTAATCAAGTTACTCATAGTGGATGAGGTAAGATAGTTGAGTTCACTCTTGATGGAGTCTACATAAGGGACTTGGAGACTATGGATATCATTGCTATCGAGATGGTTGATCATTCATCTCGTTTGTATTCCTTTTCATATTTTGCTTCTATTGTAGATAATGTTTCTTTAATTGCATATCACACTCATTCATCAAGTACGAATCATGTTTGTGAGGAGAAGTTTGATCATATACACCTTGGTATTCAAGAGACTAGTGTTGAGCTTCTAACTCCTCCACCTCCTTCTTCTTCAGCTGCCAGTGCTTCTATTCAGTAGGTTGGTCATAATTTTTCAGATCTTGCTTTGTGAGATGAATATTTGACAAGGGTTTCTAGCTTGTTAGTGGAGTCTCATATTGTAGATTTGGATGACACACTTGAGGGGGTTTCTCTCTTTGATGACAATTTCAACACAACTATTATCCCATCTTCATTTTTGTGGAGATTGACATTCATGAGTTTCCTTATTCACTTGATTTATCATGTTTCTTGGTTGATTTTGACCATGATTATTTTGTGGCTTATTCAATCTTGGAGACTCCTACTTATTTATTAGAGACACATGTTGAGACTTCATCCTTCCTTCTTTTAGTTGGACATGAAGTGGATTCTTCATCAGTCTATGGAGTTGTTTCTTCCCAAGGGAAGACATGTTTCTTGTAGACACTGAGCCATCTTTTGTTTTTAGGCATTCTTCATCAACTTGTAGTACTGTCCCACTTTTAAACATACTGTTGACATCTTCACGAAGACTTTCACTAAGCAAAAGTTTCACTTTCTAAAAGACCTTAGGGTGAAAGACACTTCAGCATAATTACTTCTATGCACTGTTAGCATTTTTGTTTGAAGGGGGGTTTTGTTTCTACAGGGTTTTCCCTCTTTCATCTTTCCTTTCCTTAGGATTTTCTCTCCTTAATTAGACTTAAGAGGAAGTGTTAGCACAATTTAACAACTTTCTAACTTATTGTTGTTGCTTTGCTTTATTGTAAGCTAACTAAAGAAAACATCTTTGCTCTTTCCTAACTTTTCTATGCTTTATTCCTAGGGTTAGCTTTATCATTGTAAATATATGTATTTTCATTGTGAATAATGTAAAATTATTTTTTCCTTGAACATCATTATTGATGGCGCGCCACAGATATGTTGAAGAAAATTTCTCTATTGTAGTGGAGCGCCTGTGGCTTGCTTTGAGGGATGTGTAACTTTAGCTCTGATAATGAGTAGTGTGAACAAACCGTTGTTACCTTTTGGGAAAGAGGTAAGTGTGATTGATAGAAATAAATAAATGGCTACAGTGCCATGTTTGAGGACGAAGATGGTGTCAATGTTCCATAGTAGCTTGATAGAGGCACTGCCCATTCTATACCCGTGTGCATATCTTCAACTGTTCCAGGCCTGAATTACCAAGGTGGTTCTTTCGCAGGGTAGGCAAATCCATTCTCTTACCGGTAACGGGATTTTGGTTTGTTTCACATACTTCTTTTGAAAATAATGTTCTGAACACGTATGTGAAATACAGTTGTTTGGTGGATGTTCGTAAAGTTTTTGAGCAGACGACAAAACAAGACATTTTCTCGTGGAATATGATAATTATTGTGATATTGTTATTAAGATTCAATCATATAATTTTTCGAGTCAAATTCATTAATCCATGTTTCATGAATAGTGGTTCCCAACAATTCATCTTTCAAGATAATGAATTATAGAGTTACCACTCATTGCATCCAAATGACACTCAAAAAGTGAAGCACTGGACTTCCCAGAATTTACCCATCATAATACTACTCCAACTCAAAAAACATCGACATTATTTAATGAAATGCAACGAACTGGTGTCTAACCTGACCGCCTCACCTTTGCCACCTTTGCCACCATCCTTCCAGCGCTCGCCAAACACAAACATCCTGTCAAATCTTAACTTCTAATCAGATCTCTGCACCGATGTTCCCAACTCGTCCCTAAATAGGTAGTCCATTGGATTTAGATCGGTTTATCTACTCCCCGCGCCAATGCTCCAAAGCTTTCAAAACCTTCATACATTATTACGAACGTTTCTGGTTTTAATGAAATTATTTTTTGCGTTTTGCTCTGCCGTCTTCTTTCGGTCTCTGTATACTATTGTCTCCCCGGATCTCCAACATCGGGTTTTATCTAGTGAATTTTTGAGTCAAACACTGTTGATGGCCAAGCGGTACAGTGATGGCCAGCTGTGATAAGAGTAAACTTGAAAAGGTGGCAAGGCTTGTAATGTTTTATACTTGGAAAACACTTGTTTGGAGTTATTTTCACTTGGTAGAACGCAAGGAAAAGATTATTCAGGATGTAGAGGTACAATGAATTAGCATTCTCAATTAAAATTAAAGTGATTTCAACATCGGAACAATCTACATGCGTGGTCCCGTAGCTCAGTTGGTTAGAGCGTTGGTCTTATGATCGACTGCATTCGAGGTAGCCGAAGGTCGCGGGTTCGAGCCCCGCCGGGACCAAACTAGAATTGCAATCCAGTGCTCTCTGTAGATATTTGATCTTAAAGTGAGCAAGCATTTTGTTCAATGCATAGCTATATCTGCTGGTGTGCAGAGATTGAGAATTACTCATCATTTTAATCTTACTCTCCAAAGTATTACACTTTATGTTGCCCAGCATTTATGATATTATGTTTGGTGATAATGGTAATGGACACTCTTTAACAAATCTACAATCACAGAATGCCCATTTTTATATCTGCAATCCTGATTTAAACTTTCACAACCATGAAGACCGCCATAGAGGGCTCACATCAAGGAAATTTGATTCTATAAATTAGTAATTGTATTCAAAGGTTTAATGGATATGTTGGTAGGTTCAAAAAGAAATTATAAAAAAATATTGTAAGGTTTATATAAATTTTATTAATTTTTTAATGTAGATGAGACAAAGTATAGAAAAAAAAGATAAAATTATCTAAATTTTCTATTGCTTTATTCATATTGTTCTTTTGAGATTTGATCATATGGTTAATCCATAAAATTATGAAAGAATGGTGATTTAGATTGTTTGATCACTTAGTCACATAAATGTATGGAAAGAGTTGCTATTAGAAAAATAAATATTATTTACATGTTTATGAAATCATACAATAAATAATTTAAATTATGTAAAAATAAATTTTATCAATTTTTTGGATCACATATTATAATCCATTATTACAATGAGATAGCAAGAGAAGTGATAGCACCCACCTCCTTGGAAGCACTCAAAAATTGACTTAACAAGAGCTAACAGGTGGAGAAGGAGAGGTTGTGTTGTTGCAAGCAACTTCAAACAACTTCTAAGAGGTCTATACACTAGCTATAGGTCTAATAAAAGGTTTTAGAGGCATAAAATAAATTGTAGAACAAATAACTATATAGCTCAAAAAAACAAATTGTTGTTGCAAGTAGTTGCAACGATGGTTGTAGGTGATTGTTCACGATTTCAACATCATAAAACAATTTAAACTTGCAAAAAAAGTGCTCACTTTCATAACAACAAGCTCATAACAAATACTACTCATAAACAAAAGTACAAAAGACAACAACTATGAAGAGAATATTATTATATTATATTTAAAACATTCCTTTTTACATTATTTTACATGCAATTACATAAATGTTTGTAGAACAGAGTTCCCTCTATTATTCTTCTTCCTTCCCCTTTGTTTGCTACGTGTCTCTTGCTATCCTATGTTGCTTATTCTTTAGCTGCACTCTCTTCTATTCCCTCTGTCTCTTCTATTCTTCTTTGCTTATTGCTATTCTAACCCCTTCTTTTTCTATCCTCTCCCTTTTTTTTTGCTTTGTTCTTCTCCTAAAAAATGGCCAAAAATTTGAAAACTTCTCCCCAAAAATCCCACCTAAACTTTCGCAACATTTAAAACCTTCCATAAATTCCTTAACTACTCATTTCTTAGTTCTAAATTGTCGTTCACATTTTCCCTTTGTCATTCTTCTAGTTGTTGCTCATTAAATGGGCTTTTGGGAAACAAAAAAAAAAAACCCGACAATTCAATATGGTGGTGGTGGATGAAAATAAAAGGATAAGATATACTTCGATGCGCCTGCATCAAACTACCGGGCTATATAAGTTTTGTTGCGGGTTAATGAGCTCATTGTTGTAGGTCAACGATTGTATCATCTTGTGTAACTAGAATGATTCCAACTCTGGTTGGCTTATATATGTTGCATCTTCCACTAGTCTACAATTCCATTTCACTAAATACTCACTGTACACCTTGCCCCCTTGTCTTTCTAATCACTCTAGAATCCAAAATGCATTCAATTTTTTCTTATTCTTGTTTGAGTAACTACTCCATCCACTTCTCAGTCAATTATGTTTTCTCCTTTCCTTGTTATTGTGATTTCTCCCCCTCATAATAACTATGCAAATCTGAAACATTAAAAATGAGTGAGATTTCTAAACCTTGAGGTAGCTCCAATTCGTAGGGATTTGGTGAAAACTTCTTGATAATCTTACATGATCCAATTTTCTTCCACTTGAGCTTGTTGTAGGTATGGCTAGGAAATATTTCCTTTTGTAAATGAGACAATACCATATCTGTAACCTCAAAAAAAAAGTCTCTCCTCTTCAAATCATCTTTCTCTTTATACTATTGGTTGCTTTAACCAAGTTTTTCCCTTATTTGTTGGTGTAAATTTTGCATGTGTTTGACAAACTCTTCCCCTCAACACTTCTCTTATATGGGTCAGTGCAAGATCATGGGGGTCCAAACTAGGCCTCTAAATTGCAATGAAAATCCAAAAAAATAGAGTTAGGCAACTTGACATAAAAAGTTGAATAGGTTATTAATTTGAAAATATGTAAGAACAAAAGTTGTAGCAAATTGAATGTAGTTTCTAGGGTACTTGTCCTTTTTTGGAAAAAAGTAAATATGTTTTGCAAATAAATGAGATTTCAATGCAATGGTACTAAATTTTCAAGAAAAAGATAAGAAACAGGTTTATGTTTGACCAACCTAAGTACAAGAATTTTTATTTTTTATTTTTCTAAATCTTTCAATATATGTAGAGGACACATACTCGGATGTGCCAAATTTTTTGTTCCCATGTAAATAATTAGTTATGATTTTTTATTAGAACATTTTAGAATTATTAAAACGTGTGTCTGACCACCATAACTTGGTCAAAAACTTTTGAAATTCAATTTTTTATCCTATAGTATGTGAAGCATAGAATGTGACGCATCTTGCAGGTATGAAAAATGTTAAGAAGTTTGAAAGTTATAGAAGTTTTTCAATCAACCTATCAATCAAAACTTCAGTCATAATGTATGTAGAAAATCAATAATAATTATTTATTAAATTCAAAATAAGGCATATCTTATATTGGTGGAAAGCTAAATTTTTTTCTATAAACCTTTTTCATTTCATGAAATTCGGATTAAAAAAAGGTGCTAGCCATAAGGGTGAACTTTGAAAAACTAAGCAAATTTTTTAAACACATTTTTTGGGTTGACTTTCTAGGTTAGGGCAATCTCGAACCAAATCTCGAGCCTACTGATTTTTTTAGAAAAAAATGGATATCGGTTCAAAATATAAATATCCATTTAGAAACGGATATCTATTACCTGTATTATTTATAATACATAATATTTAATATTTTAATATATACTAATATAGTAATATACAATATATATATTATATATTATGTATTATATTATATATTATATTATACATTATTATATTAAATAGTATTATATTATTATATTATATACTATATAGTATATATTATAATTTATTAATGTGTGGCCAATTCACAAGAGAGAGAGAGAGAGATAGAGTGTGTGAGGGACTTGAGATAGAGAGACTCGAGAGAGAGAGAACTAAGAGGGAGGGAGGGAGAGAGACTTGAGAGGGAGAGAGAGACTTTAGAGAGAGACATGCCCAAGAAAGAGAGTGGGAGGGACTTGAGAGTGAGAGGGAGAGAGAGAGAAAGAGAAATATCTGAGAGGGAGAGAGAGACTTGAGAGGGAGATTGAGAGAGAGATAGAGAGAGAGACTTGAGAGGGAGAGAGGGGGAGGGAGAGGAAGGAGAGAGGGAGAGAGAGAGACATAATCCACAAACCACTTGAGATCCAAAAAATACTTCATCCAAACTCGCATCATAGAAATACTTCAACCTAAAGAGAGAGAGAGACTTGAGAGGGAGAGAGGGAGAGAGTCTTGAGAGGGAGAGAGTGAGGGAGAGAGGAAGAGAGAGATACTTGAGAGAGAGAGAGAGTGGTAAGATAGAGAGGAGAGAGTGAGAGGGAGGGAGGGAGAGAATGGTGAGATAGAAAGGAGAGAGTGAGAGATAAAGAAGGGGAAGATAGGTAGAGGGATAGAGATATAGAGTAGAGAGGGAAAGAGGTAGGGAGGGAGACATAGGTGAGATAGAGATAGATAGAGAGACACAAAAAGAGTGATAGAGGGAGAGGTAGCTAGAGAGAGGGAAAGGTGAGATCAATATAAGTAGAGAGGGAAGGAGAGGTAGAGAGAAAGGGAGAGGAGAGTGAGAGAGAAAGAGGGGGGAAGAGGGGGGAAGAGAGTGAGAGAGAAAGGTAGGTAGAGGGAGGGAGAGGAGTGATAGAGAATAGA
>CM021107.1:195983450-196244819 GCA_007115665.2 Sequoiadendron giganteum | reverse complement strand
GGAGAGAGAGAGAGAGAGAGAGAGAGAGGGAAGGAAGGAGATAGTAAGAGAGAAAGAGGGAGATGGAGAGAGATAGTGGTAGGGAGCAATGGAGGAAGAAGTAGGTAGAGAGAGGGAGAGGGAATATATAGAGAAGTAGAGATGGAGTGAGAGAGGGATGGATAGGAGGGAGAGAGAGAGAGAGAAAAGGGGGGGTAGTTAAAGTGAGGGAGAGGAGAGATAGAGAGTAGAGATGGAAATAGGTAGGGAGGGAGAAATAGGTGAGATAGAGTGAGTCATGGAGGGAGAAGTAGGTAAAGAGAGAGAGATGGGAGATAAAGATAATTATAGAGGGAAGGAGAGGTAGAGAGAGAGGAGAGATAAAGAGAAGTAGATAGGGGAGGGAGGGCGAGAAGGAGAGGTAGGGAGGAGATAGAGGTATGTGTGTATGTGTGTGTGTGAGGGGGAGCTCAAAGAGATAGAGAGTAGAGAGAGAAGGAGAGAGTGAGAGAGAAAGATGATAAAAATTCCTAACTACTAAAATTTGACGTCTTGATTACTAAACTTTCACATGCTAATTATTGAAATTTGACTAGGTTTGAAAAATTATAAGATCTTTCAAAAATTGGAATTTGCATTAGGACTCTTAGAGATTCAAAACCACTCTCAAACATCCTGAATCTATATAAATAAGATATAACATAAAGTATAAGAAAGTAAATTTCTATGTGTAATTTGCAACTTATACTTAAATGTTTATTTCATGTACATAGTTTCCTTGAAACACAAGGACAAGAAAGAGAAAAAAAGGAGGATTTTTTTCATTATAAACCATAATGTGAGTGTGTTATAACATGCTCACATTTTGTCAATGCATTCAAATGAGGTGAGCGTGTTATAATGTCATCATATTTTGTCCTACTTTGGGAATCCCCAAGCCTTTGGCTTGGATTTTCTTGGGATTTCCATCCCAAAGCTTGAATTGCATTTCTAATGCTCAAAAGCACATTTTTGCATATTCTACAAAATTTCACATAATCTCATTTGTACTAACCACCAAGTTTGCACGTGTTTCAAGGTCAACTAAAAGAAACACTCGAGTAATGTTAAACTCTCTCTTAGCTATTTAACAATGTATTTATTTTTGCATTCTATAAAATTTCAAATAATCTCATTTTTGCTAACCATTAGGTTTGCACGTGTTTCAAGGTCAAGTAAAATAAACACTTAGGTAATATTAAGCTCCCTCTTAGCTATTTAAGAATGTAATAATGTTTGCATCAACTTATCATTTCTCCTTAAACTCTTGGCTTCTCATCCTGATGATGAATCATAGAGTGTGATCCAAAATGTTGATGCAAAAATTATTACACAATTGAATCCAGAAATCAGAGCAAATAAATGTAATTTTTTCACATTTTGACTATGTTAAGAATTTCATCTTTACTTTCTTTTGTTGGTGTATCTATTTTTTGTCAGAAACTAATGTTTGGTATTTTACCCATGTTTTTTAACTGTTTATTAAAATTTCAAATAAATTACATTTTTATAAGCTAGACTCCATTCTACACATATTAATTTTTTTTTTAGATAATTTTTCAAAAATTATAGTGGTAGCATAGTCAATTTATTCTTTCAAGATGTGTCCACTTTGAAAATTAGTAAAAAAAAATATTTAAAAAAGTGGGTCTACATACATGCTATTAGCTAATTTCTCACCAAAGTGATTTTAAAAACACTAAAAAAATTTCACATTTTGATAATTTACCCACAACACATGCTATGTTATGTTTTTTTGAAAAAACCAAGACCAATTTGTGTAGGTAACTTTTTGAACCCCTTAACCTCTATCATTTTCAAATAAAATTAATAGTTTAGGAAGTACATTTGGAGAACTACAGTCCTTGTTTTTGTTGCATCTTAAAATTTTGATTATAACATTCCTCAACTACTCATCCAAGGTCAGTATTTCTTGATTTAAAAAAAAAGTTGCCACTTAAGACCCCTTTTTGGCCCCTCATCTTTGTGTACTTTCCCATAAAGAAAGATTTTATTCTTTAAAAACTCATAAAATCAAGGGCTAAATTTCCATATGATTATGACCTCACCAAACTTAGCAATAGAGTGTATCCTAACCCCTAAATCATACACATACCAACTTTTGTTTAGAGCATAACACAACATCCTAACCAAAATGTCCCATCACCATCAATGGGAAGAACACAAATAAAAATCATACCCAATGGCCAACATAAACCTAATTAAAAACTCCATTAATCCCTCATCTACTATTGACACACAATCCAATACCAAAAAACAAAGCACACAAGCTAAATACATCTCAATCCTAATCAACCCACAAACATCATATATACCAATTTCCCAAATTACCATCCTTAGTTCCCTTCCTAATATCAATTTTATTACCTTAGGTCACACATACCATCAACATCAACATCTCATATCCCCCAATAACCAATAAAACCAACATATTTCACATGAACATACTTCTAACTACCACCATTTCAACCTGGATAATCCTTTTACCAAGAATGGACATCCATTAAACATTACTAAAACACTCCAAGATGAGACACACATAAAAGTTCTAGGAGATAGATATATTGTGAATATACATATATTAGTCTTAAGAGAAATCTCCTTAAATTTTTGATATTGCTATGAGGAACAAAACTATTAGGGAATAAAATTCTAAATATCAACCTTGTAAAGAAATATCTCCATGAAGTTATGTAAAACAAATGTTATCCACACCATAGTAAAAATATAGCAAGAATATGATAGAACCCAAGTTGTTGGTGGATATAGATCTACATTAGTTCTAGATGCAAACATGTGTCCCACATTTTATTGAAATTTTACATGTTAAAATATGAGAACAAAAGAACTAGGAAAAAATATCAAGAAAAGTATACGAGATGTAGACAAAGTATTGTGGTCATGCATATATCAATATAAAAATAAACTTTAATAATTATCTCTTCATATTTTTCATATTATAATAAGGAATATAACACTATACAACCAAAATGAACCAAATATACAAGAATTTTCTAAAAAGTGTCTTAAATATTAAGGTAGCCCTCCATGTTTCCATATTTGCTTCAAAATGCTCTCCAAAATACTACTATTTACTAAGAAAATCTCATAATGCTAATAATTGCATTGACATCACCAATTCCAAGGTACAGTATAAAAATAATTGACTTAAGCTCATTATTATAAGGCTTGAAATACAAACATTAAACTAAAAAGGAAAATATAACCTCACAATCCTAAGAAAATAACATAAATTGGCAAAAATATATAAAAATGCCAAGGGTTTAGTTAAAAAATAATTGGCATGCTAATGAATTTCAAGTTGAGAACTATGAAATTTTTGAAATAGATGAATTTTAGTTATAATTCTATTTGTTCCTACTCTTTGAATCCAAAAGGAAAACCGACCAAAAAGGAAATAAAATAATATGTATGGTGGAGTATAGAGAAGTTGACATCTACCCATTTTAATTATAATTCATTTGATTGCATAAAAAAATAAATTTTTCATTCATCACCACCTTTCGACACTACTCGTGGCCATATTCTTCTTTAATTATGTGGTTTTTCATGACAATTTTTTTTTATTATTTCAATTCGATAATAAGATTTTCTCTAAAAATATATATGCCATTTCATCTTAAAATGAATATGAGATTTTACTTCACTATAACTAAATATATAGATTTGAGTGAGAACTTTAATATTTCCTAGTGCCATTCAAGGAGAAAAAATTTCTAGGGGAGAGGACCCATTAGTTGAGCACCCTAACTTTGTTCCTCTAAAAACCATATAGTGTACTTTAAAATCACTCCCAATTTTATAGCAACATACTTGGCAAGTGCCCTACTTATAACTAAGGTTTCATGTCCACATCATCAAATATGACATCACATCAATATGATTTTTGTTGGGTTGTCTAATATGGCCCCCCAAAAGTGTTAGAAGTTAGTAGTTGTGCATTAAGTCATGTTTAATTTATGGGTTAATGTGGCATCACATGATTCATTCTTTTTAGATCTAAGGAATACATTTAATTCAATTATGAGTACTCATGACCAACACCAACTTTAATGTCACAAATACTAGTGCTATATAACTAGTAGTCACATGCACAGGCATGCAACAATCAACTGATAGGGGTGCACCGCAAATGGTTATTTAGCAGGCAAGAAGTAAGAAACTTTTTTTGCGAAATGGAATTTGAAATACAAAAAATTGACAATATTTAACATTATTTGATTTATTTTAGAAATAGAAAGCGTGTTAATTAGTGAATAGGAAGTAATGTGAGGTTAGTTCATATCTCATTGGCTATGGGTGGGAGATTATGAACCTTTCCGACAAAGACGAGAAATCGATCTGTGAATCTCCACATAAAAAACTTCTAGTTGAAAATTGATTAATGGAAATGTAAAATAAATCCATAGGCCATTTTGAATGAATCTAATTCTAGTTACAGTGTATCCATTAATTTTAATTTTAAGCAAGTAATCATCAATAACTCTTTTTTTTATTAATATGTAATATTTAATAATTTTAGTTACAATAGTTATTAAAAAATGATTTTACTTAATAATGTTAGGAATATAGTAAATTAATTCTGAATAAATACAATTTTTGAATAAATTTATTCTTTAAAACTGATCACTGAAAAATATAAATTAAATTTAAATTTTTAAATATTTTATTTCTAACAACAATAGTTTCACGCCAAAATTTAAGGTATGAGAAAATTTTATCTCTATTTTAGTTTTATATTTATTAGCCCTATATGCACATGTATATTTTAGGATTTTGTCTAGGTTATTCAATAAATTAATTCATTATTATTTAATTATGTTAAGATACATATGCATACAAATACAAGGCAGATTTTTTAAAGAGCTATTATCCATGCCTTAATTACTAATATTGCATTAAAAATATTTTTTAACAAAGGTAGTTGATAACTTTTGGTATCGCATATTTTTGAAGAAAGAAAGATGTTTAATATTGGATACTTTTTATAATTACTATTTAGTGCATAATTTTGTAAATTAATGTTTTAGTTTGCATGTATTTTTTGGGTTAGTAGTAGTAAAATAAAATGAAGACAAGTATAAAGGATTCAAAAGTAGTCAATTACAAAGAAATTGGGAATAAAAATATATATTTTTAATGAATTACCTCATAGTGCAATTGAAGACTCGGTTGCACCATCTTTGATAAAAAAACAAATAAACAAGCCTCACAAAAAGAAGAGTGTGATGATGCAATACAATTTTTTTTGGATTGTTCGAATAAATGAATAAAAGATATGCTTTTCTTTGAGGTGATATTATGAAATTCTTAATTGCTTCCCTACCACTTCCTATGAAATAAGAAATGTGTTATAAAGTATTTTTTGAATCCAAGGTATGGATCAACGCCATGATTGTAGTTTCTAGCAGTCTATAAAATTTCAAAATTTACAAGGGCTAAACCACGACAATAAAAAATTTGTTACAAGGAGCTTGAAACAGATGAGGTACAAAAATTATAATGAAACATATTGATACAAGAAAAGCAATCTATGTGAGAGATGGCTTCTCAATTATAAATTCAAACTACATTATATGGCAGTAAACACTATAGACAAATAAGTAAATTGTAAAAGAACAAATATATGGCTTCTCAATTCTAAATTCAAGCTACATTATTGAGCAGTAATCTATGTAAGAAAAAATATATGGTGTTAAAATCTAGAACACAAAACCCGCGCTCATTATCCACCCTACCATATTGGAATCATGGAGCCTCGGGGACTCTAGCCAAACTCCCGAGCAAGAAAAGTATGAAATGTCCATGAAATTTTTTGTGGAGTTCCATTATACATAACACAATATCAAAGTTGAGAAAAATTTAGTGTTTTCAGATGTGATTTGTCATATTGAAGTGTTTTTTTGTTGCGGTAACTTTGTAAAAAACAAGCATCGTGATTTTGGGATGCTTTTGCATGCTTTAGCCTAGTACCTACAAATAGAAAAGAGGGGTATGTCAGTGGACGAACAAGCAAGATCAGGAAGGAACCATAAAGAAATAGTAAGTATGGGTATGTGCAGGATCATCATGGAAAAAACAGGCCCTTAAGTGGCCATAAAATTCAAAAAATCAGAGTTAGGCAACTTGGCGTAAAAATTTGAGTAAGTTATCTATATTATTTCAAAAATATGTAAGAATAGAATTTGTAGGAAATTCAATGTAGTTTCTAAACTACTAGGCTTATTTAAAAAAAATAAAAATCTATTTGGTGAAAATTTGAAATTTCAATGTAGTAATACTTAAATTTCAGAGAAAAATAAGAAGTAGGTGTCTGTCTGACCACCCTAACTACAATAAAATGATAATATTTTTTTATAAGATTTTAGATATAAGTAGGGGACTCATGCCCAGATGTGATGCATATTTTTTTGTAATTTTTTTGCAAGTAAATAATTAATTATGAATTTTTTATTACAAATTTTAAAAAATACAAAAGCTTGTATGTCTAACCACCTTAACTTGGTCAAAAATTCATGAAATTCATTTTTTTTTTTTAATCCTATATTATGTGAAGCATAAAATGTGACGCATGTTTCAGATTCAAAAAATGTGATATCGTTTAAAAGTTATAGATGCTTTTCAATCAGCCTATCAATCATGACTTTAGTCATAATTTAAATAGAAAATGAATAATAATTATTTATTAAATTCAAAGTAAAGGGTATGTGCAGGATCATCATGGAAAAAACAGGCCCTTAAGTGGCAATAAAAAGACAGAAAATCAGAGTTAGACAACTTGACATAAAAATTTGAATAAGTTATCTATATTATTTCAAAAAAATGCAAAAAAAGAATCTATAGAAAATTGAATGTAGTTTCTAAACTACTAGACCTTTATTTAAAAAAAAAATCTATTTGGTGAAAATTTGAAATTTTAATGGAGTAGTATTTAAATTTCAGGGTAAAAATAAGAAGTAGGTGTCTGTCTGACCACCCTAACCACAATAAAATGATAATATTTTTTTATAAGATTTTAGATATAAGTAGAGGTCTCATGTCCTGATGTAATGCATAATTTTTTATAATTTTTGTCCACGTAAATAATTAATTATGATTTTTTTATTACAAATTTTAAAAAATATAAAAGCTCGTCTGTCCAACCACCTTAACTTGGTCAAAAATTCATGAAATTCAATTTTTTTTTTTTTAATCCTATAGTATGCAAAGCATAGAATGTGACGCATGTTTTGGATTCAAAAAATATGATACCGTTTGAAAGTTATAGATGTTTTTCAATCAGCCTATCAATCAGTCCAGACTTTATTCATAATTCTAATAGAAAATGAATAATAATTATTTATTACATTCAAAGTAAAGCATAATTTATATTGGTGGAAAGATGAGAATCTCCTCTAAAAACCCTTTTCATCTCATCAATTTTGGGTAAAAAAAAGTCGTTAGCCACATGGGTCATCATATGGCTTACATATTGCCACTTTTTGGCCCATCATGATCTTGCACATACCCTAAAACATAATTTATATTGGTGGAAAGTTGAGAATCTCATTTAAAAACCCTTTTCGTTTCATCAATTTTGAATTAAAAAAAACCTATCAGCCACATGGGCCATCATATCACTTAGATATTGCCACTTTTTGGCCCATGATGATCCTGCACATACCCGTATATGGGTAAAATCAATATAAACAATTTGAAACTGGAAATAATCAATAATATTAATAATTTGTTCACTAAATCTATTTATTGATAATGGAAAAGTTATGTACTTACATTTATTTTTGATAGTGTGTGACAAGCGCGAGTAGCATTGGATGTAGTTGGAGCATTAGACAATTTGAAATAGATAATTTAGAGTGCACTATTTTTTTTTGGATACATATTGTATCTGTACAACATTATAAAGGAAATCATATAGATCTACAATAAAAAAGGTTAGACATATACATATACATATACAAATATACACATATACATACATATATATACATATACATATACATATATACACATATACATATACATACATATATTATTTTTGGTTGAATTCTCATTGCAAGGTTTTAACATAGATGTGGTCCGAAATGAGCAAGAAAATATATTGATTAAGTTGCATTGTTGAAAGATCCATTCTAGTTTTCATTCCAGACAAGACTATAGTAAAAGTTGTCACCTTTGGCTTGGTTCTCATTTCGTACATGACTACATTTTTTGCCTTTCTAGCTATTGGTTGTTATATGTGCCCATGTTTCGCAAACATATTTTTACATACACATCTTAGGCATGAAATGCAAATAAAGTTGTTTTGCATAGGTATTTTTCATAGATGATTAATTTATTGTTCATGTCTTCTTGTTATGTGTTTCTATCTTTGGCGTTACACCCATTTTGCAGAATTTAAACATATTATCTGTCTGTTTTGGATGGACAAATTGTAGTTTAAAAAAGAGATTGTTTTAATTTTTTCACCCTTGGTTTATTGTTTTAGTTATCTTTGTGCATCTCTATGCACCTTTTTAGTCATTATACAATCTTTATAGTGTGCAAAATGAAGCTTTGTGGATAGCTCTCTAGTTGAAATAGATGAGAAGAAAAGAATATCATGAAACATATTGATACAAGATTTGAGCTACGTTCTTTGGTAATAAATATTGAAGACAAGTAGAGAAATTGTATAAGAGGTGTTAAAGTGACTAATTTATTATTCCTTGCTATATGTTTGTATCTTTGATGTTATACCCATTTTCGAGACTTCAAAGAGATTATGCCTTTGTATGGATGGAGAAATTATAGTTAAATCTTCTTTACTTCACCAAAAAATATGTTTAGGGTTAGTAATTTTTTCGCCCATCGTTTATTGTTTGTAGTTATCTTTGTGCACCTTTGGTGTTATACCCATTAACATAGGAGAAATTCCAGATTAACATAGGAGTAATTGCATATATATATATATATATATATATATGCAAAGGGTTAGTATAAAAGCATAAACATTTTGGAGATAAAATTAGTTTAGTGGCTGTTAAGTGTTATTCTAATAGATTTTTTTAGAATTTCTCTATTCACCTATAATATTTAGTTGCAATTAATGAACCTCAAATTTTTAATTAAGTTTGTAATGTTATACCCATTTTGTACAGGGTATTGGAGCCCATTGGATTTACCACTTCTATTTAATGTGGGTTGATTTCCAAAGAATGT
Organism: Sequoiadendron giganteum; assembly: GCA_007115665.2. NCBI lineage: Eukaryota > Viridiplantae > Streptophyta > Pinopsida > Cupressales > Cupressaceae > Sequoiadendron > Sequoiadendron giganteum. Next base: position 196,235,558 of record CM021107.1, on the reverse strand, counting down.
AGCTCAAATTTTCAATTGACAACTCAACTCTAACAAAAACTAGCTATCTTGTATTAATATGTTTAATGTGGGTTTTCGATCATGTGCCATTTACCTATGATTCTTAAGTATTTTTATAATAGTTCTTTTACAATTCCTCTATTTTGTCTATAATATTCAGTACCAAATAATGTAGCTTGAATTTTGAATTGAGGAGCTGACTGTTACATAGATTGCTTGTGTTGTACCAGTATCTACTTGCCCATAACAAATTGTTCATTATTGTAGGTCACCTGTTCTATTCTCCATGGTGTTAAGGTCTATTTAATGTGGGTTTCTGACCGTTTGTGCTTTTCCTTTGATTATTAAGTGTCTTTCCACTTATATAAAAAGCATTAGAGTGACACTTATCGGGTGCTAAATATTATAGAGAAAAGCCACATTAAATAGTGTGAGCATAAAACCTGCATAGACTAACAAAAGATCAACAAAATGATGTTAAACATGTTAGTAACAAAAATCTAATGCTCCCTATGAGATTCTTCAAATAATTTAAAAGAAAACATGAAATAAACAAGGAAATAACACAAATGAAGCATGTACTCTAACTCAAACAAGCAAAACCTTCATCCCATAGGGGGATTGGTGCTGCTTTGATGTGGAAAGAAGCCCTTTCCCAATACCTTGATGAAAAATTCCAATAATGTTGCTATGGATGATGAACTTCTATGCTAAATTGGATGAAAATATGGATGATTATGGATAATGAGTCTACATAAACTCATCTCTTCAAAAATGCCTAAGATTGTGCATCCAAAATCAATAGAGAAGCTCTCTATTTATAGTAAAGAAGGATGGAGGAATGAGAAATAGGATGAATATGAGATAAAAGAATGAACCAATAACAATTTTCCACTTGTCAACATGCTATTGAAGGGAGGTTGTGCACATTTTGGTCAATGTGCAAATAAATGCCATTACGTGGAAATTTGATATTTGAAAGATGGCTTGTGGAAGAGGATGTGGAAGAGGAGTTAATGCCACTTGGCTCAAGAAAAAGGACTTGTAAGAGGCTTAAATGCCTTGTTTGGAGGACAAGTCCTTTTAGGAGGGAGATTTCAAATTGGAAGAATATTCCAACAAGATGCCCTTTTGAATGAAAATTGAGGATTTATTAAATCAATAAAAATGATTTACATGTGCAAGTTTTAAAATCTAGAGGATTTGATGGATTAGAGTTAGAGTTAATTAGGATTTAATTAACTTAGATGGAGATTAGTTGATTTTGAAATTTGACTTAGATTTTTAGATTTATTTAAATAAACTAAAAGGAATAATGGACATTTAATTAAATAGAGATTTATTTAATTAATTAAAAGAAGATGATGATTTAATAAAATAAAGTGATTTATTTAATTAAAAGAGGAAATATTATTTAACCAAATAAAATGAATTATTTAATTAAAAGAGGAACATTAGGATTTAATTAAATAAAGTTGGATTATTTAATTAAAAGAGGAAAATGATGAAATAATCTCATAAGATTCATTGTCTAATTTTAAGAGGAATTTTGATGAATTTAATTAAATAAAGATTATTCAATTAAATGGTTAGTAAAGAAATGATTAAGGAAGAATTGGTGTTAGTGGATCAGGATTGAGTGTATGATATCAATTAGGATATTTCAAGTGTCTACATTTTACCCCTCTTTGAAGCAATGTACCTACTACGTTGGTTCAAAGAATAACCTTGCTGAGATCAAACTTCAAAAAAATTCTGATTTTTTCGGATGCCTCACTGCTGCCCTAGTGGAAAGAAGTACACGGGTGCATTGGCCCCTCAAGAGATTAGGAAAAAAGTTTGATTTGAGGGTCGATCTCACGATAAAGATTCAAGATCAGTTCAACTCAAAGAGGACTAGAAATCTTGAATGTTTGATGTAGAAAAAATTGATGATGTATAGACAATCATCTGCCATGGGTAGCCTCATGTATATTTTGAGATATCACACAAATTTGGATAGAAATGGTAGTAAAGATAGAAGAATAAGAAGAATAAGATGGATGGATTAACCCTTGATTCGTAAAAGATGCAGGAGTCCAACAAGTCTATGATCTACGAGTCTTTATTAGAGACGATGAATGATAATGATGCTTTGCTTATCAAGAATTGGGATTATAAAAGGGCTTACTTACTTTATGTTTGATAAAAAACATAGGTACAGTGCATCAGGGTATAAAGAACTAGGATGGTGTTGCACCTAGTGTGATGGACTTTGACTCGATAATCAGATAGGAGTACTCCTATTCACACCTGACATATGGAAACCTTACTAGGATGTACTTTAGATATTTTAAACATCTCAAACCAAAACACAGAAAGGAAAAATGTAACAATGTAATAGTCAACAAGCTATTCAAAACACTTTCCATACACACCTAATAAAGCAATTATTCTCCAAGGTTATATTACAAGAAGGTCCAACAAGCACAACAAACGAAAGATAATGATCAATGCCCCATTCCTTTCCCTTTAAATAATTTTGATTAGAAATTATCGAGAGGTCATTGGAATGAGCACAATAAGATAAATCAAATAAAAGATGAAGTGAACAAACAAGCCAATGTTATTCATAACTCTAGCCAAGGGGATGTGTTTTGTTTAGGATAGGTATCCAAAGTGATTTTCCAAAGATAATGCCCATTGTAGGAAGAATGCATCCTAGGAAATGTTAGTGGATGGTGACAAGTTGATAGTTTGTTTTAAAGGTTGTTGATTTAAGGTCAATTGACATGTTTGCGAATGATCAAGAGTTTCATTTTGCATTTAAAAGTTTGTTGTTTTGATTTTGATCATGCATTTGAAGTTTGTTTTTGTTGATTAATTATGTGGTTGTTTATGTTTGTTTTTTTAAAGGATGAAGGCGACAATTGATTTATTATGGATGAGATTATTGCAGGTGAAAGCGAAATGGGACAGATGGATTTTTTCTAATGTTTTGATTTTCAAATTTTCCAATGTTTTTGTGTTTTTTGATATTTTATGAATGTTTTTGGATTTTTTATCTTGGGGGTCCATCAATAATGGCCTTTCCTATGTTTAAGCTCAGAGATGATGTAGTTCAGATACCATATTTTTGATGTTTTCTGACTTTTTGACCTATTTTTGGATTTTGATATATTTGAATGTTTTTGGATTTTGCATGATTTTGATAGTTTGGATATGGATATGTGATGATATCAGTGCTCTATTTTGGAATTATTTTAAAATTCAAGCTAAGGTTGATTGATTTGATTGATGTATTGACAATGATAACATTGGTGAGGATACACAACAATGCAAGGATAGTGTTAAGAAACACGAGGATTGGGAAGGATATCCTGAGATGATGATGGATTGATTGGATTTGATTGATCAAGATTTGGAAGCTTGGTTTGGAACGAAATCTGTTTGAATGATTTTTTGTGATGCTGAAGCACATGTTAGATGCAATTGATATTGACTGTTTTGATCGATGTTCAAATGATGAAAGATAAAAATTGATAAGGACTATCTTCTTGTCAAAATATGCCATGGGTTTATGATTTGGATTTTGGCTCACAAATGCTTGACCAATTTCATTTTACGTTTGCCAATGTTCGGATCATCACATAAGTTGGACGATATAGATCAAGATTTATTCTCAAAGCAAGATGTAAATATCTACCCCTAGTATCTAGCAATGTATGGAATGCCATGTGGGTGGATGCTTGGATAGATGTATGGTGGTTGTCGCCCACAAAAGGATTATAAAGTCACGAAAAATCCTAACCTGGGAATTGGACATTCCAGTAGGTGACTAACATCCTCTCATGGTTGTTCATTTACTTTGTCAAACTAGGGAACGTATACTTGAAATGAAGCGGCACTGTATGTGCACTAAGAACCGATTTTAGCCACAACCTACTAGAAGTAAATGCGTGAAAGGAATTCTACTTCTAATGCAGGAATGTAAAACAAAGTATTATCAATGTAAGCATAACTTAATTAAAGCAGAAGTCATGATAGCTATTACTGAGAAACAAACCATGAACTGGCCTTATGCTGCAGGAACAAACACAAGGATGGATTCCTTATGTTGCAGGAACAATACAAGACTAATTTTGTGCTAAAACTTCTTGGAATGAAATTCTAACTGATAAACAACAGGAAATAAACTACTAATGAAAGATACTTACTAAGTGGGCCCCCTTAGCAAGCATCAACCAACTATGCAAGAATTGAACTAAAAAATTCATCAGCTTTTATTCATAAACTCAGAATCATATACATGGTTGTTCTGCTTGTAAGAAAACTAACACAACACTCTGTTTATCATTATAACACTGCTCTTAACATACTCTATTTTGTTTCTACTCTCTATTCTAGTCTAATATCTCTAATCTTGTTCACTCGTGTAGGAGGAACATTTATTTATAGAAAAATAGCTAACTAACTAACTTAACAAAGAAAGATGCAAACATAGATGCTTCCTAATTCTGAGGAATAGACTTCCATAAATGAAAACATATCTATTCAACTGATTCAGAGAGAATCTATCATTCTGCTCTTCCTAGATTGATGACCATTTAGATCTCCTCCTGATGACCCGGACAAAGAGCCTTCGCTAGAATAACTTCCTCGATACCGTGGTGGAAATGGTCTTCACTTCAGAACTGAGGTTTGCTGTGCATTGACTTGTTCATACTATCTTTAACAGCCTGTGGAACACATGGCAACAAAGGCAAAAGAAAGCATACATATAATAGCACGATACTCATCATTAATCACACACATTAAATTCATCTCATTTATCCAAAAACCACACGTATCAAATAGGGCCATGAATATAGACATACAAAGATATTAAGCTGCAGGAATATAGGAATGCATTGTCATAGGATACTACCCGATTTAAGATAAAAGTTTATAGTCACAGAGTTTAAAACAACCATTAAAAAGAGTAAAGGTATTTAAAAATACATCATGACATTCAAATAATGAGCATATTTTGGGCTCATCATTTGCTCCCTACTTATGCTAATGCTGGTCCTCCAGCATTAACTTTCCTGGTTGTTTCCCTAAAGTTGGTACAAGTAATATGGCCTTACATTGAAGTCCCAAACTTGTAGTAGAAGCCTTTGTAATTCTGCCACCTTTCATACCTGCGAGCTTCATTAGTTTCATTAATATTTGTGGCCAGATAAGGATATAGTGGCCACATCAAAACAGGAGGGTGAAATGTTAATGGCAACCATAGTTCAAACCTCTCTTGGAGACCCAACTGTATGTACCTTTCTGATCTTCTGATGGCTGCTCTGAAATTCAAAGGACTATGAGGCTCAGACTTTCTTAGGCCAACTGTCAATTTCTCCCATCTAGTTCTAATTCTGGAAGATGAATGTTTCCAAAACAAGTATGGTTGGCCTTTAAATTCATCATATACCTGTTTTCTGAGATCAAATAATTTTATTCTTGCTGCAGAATCATAAAATCCATATGTAACTAAAAACCAATTCTAAGAACCGTTTGAGGATCTGAGCTTTCCGGTCTCAGAGGAATTGGTTCTTTCCTTTCAGCTTCCTCATAATCTTCTAATTGCTTCCCATAATTAATCTCATTAGCTGCCCAAGACATAAGTGACCTCAAATGAATGTCACCAATGTAAAGGAGCGGATTCAACTCTGTTTCAAAAGGTATTAACAAACCATGCAAATAAAATTCACACAAATAATTTCTTAACCAGTTAGGTGTTGTCTGATAGGCATCATAAAACTTTTTAGCAGAATGAATGACAGGATCTAGATTTTTGGAAATTCTTATTAATTGAAACCATAAAAACTACTCCTTTAGGCACATTGCATACACCCTAGGAGGTGGTCTACATTCCATATTTGCCCAGCTATTCTCATCATGCCATTCATTTTCTCCTTTATTTCCTAGATTTCCTGTCTTTGATTTTCAATTTCTTTCTTTAATTTCTTTTTCTCCTCTTCCAACAGACTTTGTTGCATTTTTGTTTTGGCCTAGGTGATGAAGACTTAGAGTTTGAAGTGTTATAGGCCTCCAAGAAATTTTAAGATACTCTAAATACTCAATCAGTAATGTTCTTTTGTATACAACCAATGCACAATAAGGTTCTGAGGGCAATGGTGTTTCATTGAATATCTCGGTTTGTTCAGGTTCTTCTTCTTGCTATTCAGGAAGGGATTATGCTTCTTTTGAAATTATCTCAACTGCATTTTCCAAATCATTAAGGCTTGGCATCCTCTTTTCATTACTACAACCCTGCTATATTTCCTCAACTTCCTCTATTTCTGTTTGTAACTCCCCAGGAATAACAGAGGAGCTGTGCGGGACATTCTCAGATACAATCTGAGAATCCTCTTGACCAAGCCCCTTAGACTCCTTTGAAATGATTATAATTTATGGTTGGACTGGTGTTGAGGTAGTTTTACCCTATTTTCTTGTTGAAGCTCTTCTAGGCAATGTAGTAGATGCAGGAGGTTCTTTTGTAGCTTTCCTCTTTCTAACTTGCCTAGGGGATTCAGACTCGCCAGGAGAGGACGATGACGAAACTGTGGTGACAACAGGTGTTGCTGCAGGAAAATGTTGGGTATCATGTTTTCGCTTTGTTGTTTGAGGGTTTTCTTCTGGGGTATGCTCAGTACTAGATGGTTCACCTACTTTTGTTTTACCCTTTTCTTTTCTTGTAGCAGACCTAGTTTTTATCTGGGTAGAGGGCTCGAGTGTGGAGGCTATAGGGCTAGGTGCTACAGGAGCATATGATTCTTGTTTTTCTTCCCTACTTGTAGTCTCTACTCTCTTTCTCTTTTTCTTGGGCTACGAAGGGAGTGTTCTGGGAGGTTCTAGAGGTTGCAGTACTTTCTGGGCAAAAAATTCTTGCCAAGAAAGGGGTGATACATCCCTCAAAGAACGTTCAATCAATAGTTTAATTAGGGCATGGTGGGTGATGGAATTATCTTTTCCTTTCTAAGTTTCACAGGCACTATGCTCCAAAATATTTAACAAGAAATTTGGGACGTTCACAACTAACCCATGCCTCATATGACTTAACAGTTTAAAATGGTAGGAATGCAAATAAAAAGAGTGTCCTTCACAAGTCAAATACCTGATTATGAAAGAAGTGTATTCTTAATATGGATAAGGCAATGGGATTCGTTTGCATCCTTGCTTTGAAACTTCCAAGGGTCCATCTATTGGCAATGTGAATTCTACCTTGGAAGAGACAACATCCCTTCCTGAAGGGAAATTCTCTCCTACTGCTGGAAGTCCAGTAACTTCAGCAATTCGTTCCTCTGTTACAACAACTGTTAAACCCCATACTGTAGCCTTTCCTTCCGAAAGAGTTCTCAGAAATTCACCTGCAACTTCTTCATTGAAAGAATCTATCCTTAGGAAATAGTTCAACCATCCACAAATACTGAATTCTTGAACTACCTAAGGATCTTATGTTAAGGCCTCATGAGCTACTGGCTCATGTCTTACCAGCTGACCACCCATATTCAAAAACTGACTCTGCTAAAAATCCCTGAAACTTAACCTCTTTTGAGAATTTGAAAAACACCTTTTCTTTGCTCTATTTCTTTTCTTTTCGGCTTGTTTTCCTTTCTTTTCTCTCCAAAAATGATATAAAAAACAATTGCATGCAATTATTTTTAGAAACTACTTAATTAAGCAGTTAACTTGCTGATCAAGGAAAAAACATGCATTCACTTGCATTCATTCTTGGGAAGTACAATTTAAAAATTGTTTTTATCAAACGTGGCATTGGCAATAGAAAAAGTTTTGAAACAAACAGTCCCCGCCCCCTACTTAAGATTTGACATGTGTCCTCACATGTGCAAAAGGATAGGCGAAGAAGGAGCAGTGATGACTGATAGACACTTGTAATAAATGAATAAATAAAATAAATGAATGATGTAACAAACAAAAATAATATCGTGTACCTTGTATTAAATGCTCGTGGATGTTGGGAGATATCATACCACAGCCGGAAATGACTGTTTGAAAAAGAAATCATAAATGGAAATGGTACGGTAGGATGGGTGACGTGGATGGGTGATGTAGAAAAGAAAGATGAAATGAATGATGGTGATGGATGGTGATGGAGAAAGTGGTTTTTGTAAGAAGAAAACCTTTATTATGGACGTACAACATAGTTTTCAAAGAGATGCTGCAGGAAGAAGACCAAAGCCTTTTGCTGCATGAATGTCAATGGCTACATTCGAAACAAACCATTTCATAAATTATTCTTTTGATGCAGGCTTATGATACAACCGCAAATGGTGTCCATTAACTAGCAGTTTGAAGCGGACTGGATCAATTGTAGCCAACTGAACCGAACCATTATCAAATACATTTTCAATTTCATATGGACCAAGCCATCTTGTTGTAAGCTTACCTTGATTCTCTTTATATCTAGAGTCATAGAGTAGCGCCCAATCACCAGCGGAGAAATGCTTAGTTCGGATATTGTGGTCATGCCATTTCTTCCTTTACTGCTGGATGGCTTCGGTGTACTGCAGGGTAGCCTTCCTCATTTCATCCAAAGCATTCAGTTGTAGGAGGCGTTCCTTTTGGGCCTCTGAAAGATCAATTTGAAGTTGAAGAGCAGTCCTTAAGGTTTTATGCTCAAATTCTATTGGCAACATGGTAGTTTTGCCATAAAGTAACTCAAAAGGGGTAAACCCTGTAGTTGTTTTCCACGTTGTCGTATAGGCCCAGACTGCTTCTAGAAGATGACTTCTCCAATCTTTCTTGTGTAACTAGACTGTTTTTGTAAGGATTGCCTCCAATTCTTTGTTAGTAACTTCTACCTAACCATTTGCTTGAGGGTGATAGGGGCTTGATTTCCTGTGCCTGATCTTGTAGTCATTCATCAATGCAGTGATTAGGTTTGAAGTAAACTAAGCTCCTTGATCAATACCAAGCTCTCTTGGGACTCCAAATCTAGTAAAAATATGTTCATAAAGGAATTCAACAACCTTATTATCATGTGCATGTGTCATTTCTTTCACTTCCACCCATTTGGTCACATAATCAATGCAAACTAAAATATAGGATTTTTCATTGGATGGAGGATCAATAGGCCCAACAAAATCCATTCCCCACTTATCAAAGGGACTAACTACCACTTGTGGATACAGGGGCATTTCATCAGACCTTCTTGGTCTCCCCATTCTTTGACATCTGTTACATTTTCTGGTGTAGGCCACAACATCCTTGTGTAGTGTGGGCCAACAATACCCTATATTAAGCACTTTCATTGATGTCCTTTTAGATGCAAAGTGCCCACCACATGGCTCATCATGAAAAGCATACAAAATGTCATATGTCTCATCTTCTCTAACACACCTTTGCATGACTTGGTCAGGCCATGTGTAAAACAAATAGTCTGCAATCCATGAAAAGTTAAAACTTTTCTCAATCAACAACTTCTTGTCCTTTGGTGAGAAGTGAGCTGGTATTTTGTTGGCTGCTAAATAATTTGGAATATCTACATACCATGATGTTTGAGCAGCAATAGAAAATAGATGTTCATCAGGAAAGCTATCATCAATTACCTCAGAGGTGGTAGGTGTAGTTGTTTGAAGTCTTGATAAGAAATCATCCACCACATTTGCCCTGCCTGGTTTGTTAATAACTGTGATATCAAATTCTTGCAACAATAGTAGCCTCCTTGCTAATCTACCAGATATGGCAGGCTTATTCATGAGGTACCTTATTGCTACATGATTTGTATGAAAAAATATTTGGTAACTAGTGACATAATGCCAAAACTTGTTCATAGCATACACAACTGCTAGCAATTCTTTCTCTGTGACGGTATAGTTTAATTCTGGGCCTTGAAGGTTTTTGCTAATGAAATAGATGGCATGTTCTATGGAATTCTCCTTCTGTCCTAACACTGCCCCAATGGCATAATCAGAAGCATCTGTGTGTATATGAAAGGGAATACTCCACTTGGGTCCTTGAAGAATAGGTGCTTTAGTAAGTAAGTTCTTAAGCTGCAGGAAAGACTTGTCACAGGCCTCAGTCCAGTTAAATTCACAATCCTTAGTCAGTAAGGCATACAAGGGACTGGCTATTTTGTTGAAATCTTTAATAAATCTTCTATAATATTTAGCATGTCCTAAGAAGCTTCTAACATCCTTTTGTTTCATAGGTGTTTGCAAAGTTAGAATGACTTCTATTTTTGCAGGATCAACTTGAACTCCTGCTGGAGAGATATGATGGCCTAAAATAATTCCTTCTTGCATCATCATAAAAAACTTCTCACTATTTAAAGACAAATTGTGCTCCTGGCATCTTTTCAACACTTTCTCCAAACTTTCTAATGCTTCTTCATAAGTAAATCCATAAGTGGTGAAGTCATCCATATAGATTTCCATAGAATCATGAGAAATATCAACAAAAGTACTAATTACTGCCCTTTGAAATGTTGCAGGTGCATTACACAGGCCAAAAGGTAGGATGGAGTAAGAAAAAGTCCCCCATGGACAGGTAAAGGTTGTTTTGTCTTGATCTCCAGGAGCAATTTTACTTTGATTATACCCACTATATCCATCCAAAAATGAGAAATACTTTTTACCAAATAATGAGTCTAGTACTTGATCAACAAATGGCAGTGGAAAGTGATCCTTTTTAGTTGCTGTGTCTAGCTCTCTGTAGTCTACACAAACTCTCCATTTTCCACCTTTTTTAGGAACAATCACCAATGGAGATACCCATTGACTGTCTGAAATGGGGTAGATAAAACCAACATCAAGCAATTTTTGGAGCTCATTTTTGACTATTTCCCTGAGTGTTGGGTTTATCCTTCTTTGAGGCTGCCTAACAGGTGAAAAATATTCCTTAATATAGATCCTATGGGTATAGAGTTGAGGATCTATTCCCTTCATATCCCCATAGTCCCATGCAAAAGCTTTGTGTTGATCTTGTAGCATTGTGACTAGGGCAGTTTGTTGAGATTGAGGTAGCTTATTATTGATGTTCAGACAGTGTCCTGGAGACAGCTCAATTTGCTTGGTAAGATCATTCATCGAGTCTACTAGTAAAGGTGGTGTCTATATTTCTTGTGGAAGCAAATGTTGATAGACTGTAGGGATTTTAAATGGTGGGCTCTTAGGATTTAGCTGCTGCAGGAAGCTTTGCTGAGTACAATTATCTAAAACAGATAGACTACTTATATCAGAATTGGACTGCAAAATTTGTAAAAGTAGGTCATCTTCACTTTGAAGTTGGGAAAACGGACTAGTTTGCAGCATCATTAAGTGAGCCAATGAACTGACTTCTTCAGTTTCCTCACCTAAATCTGACCAAATTGGCTGAGACAAGTCTGGCTGAGGCTGAGCAGGTGGGTATAAAGCCAATTTCTTTGTCGACTGACCATCAGAAATTTTCATGTTTCTTGAACGACATCCTATAAAAGCATCAGTTGTGGCTAACCATGGTCTACCTAGGATGATAGGATATCTGCCCAAAGTATCCTTTGTGGACAATATGGTGAAATCTACTGGGTATTCCCAAGACTCAAGGTTGACAATTATATCTTCTACCATACCATCAGGTGTGATAGTGGAGCTATCAGCAAACTGTAGGATGGTAGGTGTAGATCTAATGGTTAGGATATTCAAATAATCCATAGTATGTTTGGTCATTACATTAATGGCTGCACCAAGGTCAACCAAAACATTCTTTACCATCTGACCAATAATATTTATTTGTACCCAAGGACTTCCAGGGTCAGCATATTTTGGCATGACTACCTTCCCTAACATAATATCTATCAAATGTCCTAGAACATGGATAGTTTGGGGATCCTTTTTCTTTCTTCCAGGTTTCTTCAAACAAGACTCCTTAATGGCTTTCCCATAGATTGGAACATCTTTAATGGCTTGAAAAAGAGGGATTTGAATGTGTACATTTTTTAGCTGATCCAAAATATCAAAGGTAGGCTCTTCTATAGACTTGGGTGTATTGACTTGTAATCTTTGAGGAAAAGGTGGTTTTGCTGGATGTTGCAGGATAGGCTCCTTAGAGACAGTATCTAATATAGGTATTTGTTCTGCAGGATCAACCAGTTGTTCAGAGGGAAGGTTTGGAATTTTAGTAATTACTAGCAGTTGTGGAGTAGGTAGGGTGGTTCCAGACCTGAGAAGGATATCATTAATATTCAGGGCATAGACTGGATACTGATTGGCTTCTACAAAATACATAGGTTGCTATTGCTGCTGCTTATTATTAGGATTTGGCAATGGTTGAGCAGGCATAGGCATTTGTTTTGGAGGGCTAGTATTTTCTGTAGGTGCTGCAGAAGGTGGCATGAGGGCCTGAGTTTGTGGTTGTTGAAGCTGCAAAAAGCCAGGGGATTGGTTATGCCATTGTTGAGAACCTCTCCATTGAGGATTCTACTGCCAGTTACCTTGGGTGGAGCCCATTGTCCTTGTGGTGCTGCGAACCTCCTTGAGGAGATTTCCATTGTGGACTTTGATAGTGAGTCCATTGTGGTTGAGAGGTATTCCATGGTGGTGATGGGCCATATGTAGGTTGCCATTGGTTACTATAATTAGAGTAAGGATTACAAAAATTCAACGGGTCTTGAGGCATACCTTGTCTTTGAGCCCATGGGTGCCTTTGTGCAACGTAGAATACTTGGTCATCATCACCTTCTACTGCCTTAAAGTCAGCAGGTAATTGCTTAGCCTCCATGTTAGCCACCATCTTACATCTGTAGTCACGCTTCTTTTGTCGGCAATGTGGACATAACTTGACCAAGATGGCTTCAGCTTCCTCATGTTTCTTTCGAGCTTGCATAGTATCCAACTGTGTAGCCATATTATTTATGATATCTTGCTTGAAATCAGATAGTAAATTTGAAATATCCATCCATGAAACTCCATTAGTAAAGGACTTTCCCACCGTGCCCTGATGACCTCTTCCCTTCTTGACACTTGCTCGAGAGTAGTTGCAGCATATGTTCTTAATATCATCCCAAGGCACTTGGGTTATATCTCCTCCTCCCATCAGATCCAGAGCATCAATACATGAATCATTGATTCCCCTCAGAAAAATTAATTTTTGAGATTCTTCATTGAGAGTATGGTCTAAATTCTTTTTCAAGGAAAACAAAAACCTTGAGATATAGTCTTCCAAGCTTTCATCCTCCTTCTACTGAATTCAGAATATATCATCACCCTTACTAGCACTCTTGCAATATTCCTTATACTTCTCAAGAAACTTTGTTTGCATGAGTGCCCAACTATCAACAACATTCCTCCCCAAACTCATGAACCATCTTAGAGCTCCCTCCTTCAAAGTAGCAGGAAACAACTGCAGCTTGTGAGCATCTATGGTATAATCATAACTTCGACAGAGGACGTCGAAATCAAACAAGAAAGTGTCTGGGTCCTCTGTAACTAGTCCATAGAACTTGGGAAGTAATGAAGAAGGAATATTTTTGAGGTTATCATTATCTTGCTGGGCTATAAGAGGGAATTCAAAAGCAGGAGGTCGATTAGGTGGATTTTGTGCCATATCTACTTGATGAAGTATTAGAGAAAATGAATTTTCTTGGGGTTCTTCGTTAGCTAGGTCAAAGGGAAATTCAGCGAGTGGGTCTTCAACAAATGGATTGATATCTTGGTTTCCTTCTTCCTCAAATAGATTATAAGCTGGTTCAAAATCATTATCAATGAAGGAAGGGTTTGGGTCTTCCTAGAGCATCTCTTCTTCTATGCATGTAACGGACTTAACTGAAAATTGAAGGATTTGAAAATTCTTGAATAAGCACACTAAACTACTGTTAACAATGACTATGATAGGTTCTTAGCTTGACAACATCCTCGGCAATAGTGCCAAAAATGGTTGTCGCCCACAAAAGGATATAAAAGTCATGAAAAATCCTAACTTGGGAATTGGACATTCCAACAGGTGACTAGCATCTTCTCATGGTTGTTCATTTACTTTGTGAAACCAAGGAACGTATACTTGAAATGGAGCGGCACTGTATGTGCACTAAGAACCGATTTTAGCCACAACCTACTAGAAGTAAATATGTGAAAAGAATTCTACTTCTGATGCAGGAACATAAAGCAAAGTATTATCAACTTAAGCATAACTTAATTAAAGAAGAAGTCATGACAACTATTACTGAGAAACAAACCATGAACTGGCCTTATGCTGTAGGAACAGACATAGGGATGGATTCCTTATCTGCAGGAACAATACAAGACTGAGTTTGTGCTAAAACTTCTTGGAATGAAATTCTAACTGATAAATAATAGGAAATAAACTACTAACTAAAGATACTTACTAAGTGGGCCCCCTTAGCAAGCATCAACCAACTATGCAAGAATTGAACTCAAAAATTCATCAGCTTTTATTCATAAACTCGGAATCATATACATGGTTGTTCTGCTTGTAAGAAAACTAACACAACACTCTGTTTATCATTATAACACTGCTCTTAACATACTTTGTTCTATTTCTACTCTCTAGTGTAGTCTAATCTCTCTAATCTTGTTCACTCGCGCAGGAGGAACATATATTTATAGAAAAAAAGCTAACTAACTAACTCAACAGAGAAAGATGCAGACATAGATGCTTCCTAATTCTGAGGAACAGACTTCCATAAATGAAAACATATCTATTCAACTGATTCAAAGAGAATTTATCATTCCACTCTTCCTATATTGATGACCATTTAGATCTCCTCCCGATGACCCGGACAAAAAGCATTTGCTAGAATAACTTCCTTGATGTCGTGGTGGAAATGGTCTTCACTTCAGAACTGGGGTTTGCTGCGCATTGACTTGTTCATACTATCTTTAACAACATGTGGAACACATGGCAATAGAGGCAAAAGAAAGCATACATATAATAGCATGATACTCATCATTAATCACACACATTAAATTCATCTCATTTATCCAAAAACCACACGTATCATATCAGTCAATTGGGAGGTCAAATAGGGCAATGAATATAGACATACGAAGATATTAAGTTGTAGGAATATATGAATGCATTGTCATAGGATACTACCTGATTTAAGATAAAAGTTTATAGTCACAGAGTTTAAAACAACCATTAAAAAGAGTAAAGGTATTTAAAAATACATCATGACATTCAAATAATGAGCATATTTTGGGCTCATCATATGGATTGATGAATATGGTAAGCATGCAAAGCATGCCAACGATTATCTTGTGATAAGATAACAAGTTTGAACAAAGGGTGTTCATTTGGATAATTCTTCAAGGCTAAGATAATGATGGGTAGAATAGGATCAATGAAAATGTCCCATGTCAAGATGTCTACCATAAGCTAGTGTAAAGTGTGCACAAAAATTTGTCAAGATCAAGATAATTTGGAAGATGGATGGAGATGGATGAAAATTGATTAGATAAATGGTTCATGGATAAATGGATTTATTATGGATAAGATGGATGGAATGTTGGTTTTATTATGGATGTTATAAGATGCTTTCACCCAAAGTGGCACATGTAGATGCTTGATTCTACACATGATGCATGTTTTCCAGGTTTTAATAATGGTACCTGTCCAAAGCGCCACCATAGTGGTTTTCACTCGAGGACGATTTTTATTTTTACTATTTTCATGATTTTTTGATTTTTTGCTGAAAGATTTTATGCTCATGTTGAATCACCTGGTGGTGCCAATGTAGATGCTTTTGTCATAATGTGCCATTGATATCCTATTTGAAGAATCTTCTTTTCTAAGATACTTGCACTTGAATGCAAATTTTGAGATTCTTGATCTGCTTTGTTGATACCAAGGTTAACTTTGTTTCTGTGCACACATCACAATAGAATGCCTTCTGAATCTTTATGATGAAGGTTTGCTACCAATACATGGTCAATGTGAAAATTAGATATCATACGTGGAGGTGGGGATGGTGTTTTATGTTTAGGAATAAAAGATGGATTGGTTGATAGTTTGGAACCTTTGACTCTCCAAACTTGGGAAGATGAGAAATGATGGGTGGATATAGAAGTGTGTATGGAATTAGGACCAACTTCTTGATATACTTTGTATGTTTCTTGGGAAGCTTGATTTTTCCTTTGTGGACATCTTTGATGGATAAAAGTTTCCCTTTTTTAATTTTTCCCCATAGTTTTTTTGACTAATGGAGTTTGATAGGGATGATCTATCTTTGTATTCTTTGGTATCCATGTGTATTTTATTTGTCCTTCATTCTTTGTTGCTTCTTTTTCTTTCATAACTTTATTTGTGCTTTGATTCAAATCTTTCTTTTGATGTTGGTCCTGATTCATGGATGGGGTGATGGGTGGATGAAGATTCGTGGCGTGGCTGGTTGTAGTATTGGCATTTGTTTCATCATAAGGATTCTTTGTGCTCCCTATGTTGACGTTTGCTTGAGATGTAGTTTCCCCCAGTATTATAGAGGTATCACTGATATATTTAGATCCCTTAATTGTCAAATAACCAAGACCTTGATACTTAGGATTCCCAATAATTTGTACTAGTTCTAGGATACCTTGTTCATGTAGGCCTAATCCTCTTGCTTGATAATTCTTTTGTTGAAATATTTTATTTGCAATAGGATATGATTTACCTTGGAAATAAGGTGCTACTCCTTCTCTACTTTGTTGCAGATCTTCAAGGGTGATAACTTCTTCATCGAATAAAATAGCTTGCCCTAAAAAAGGTAAGTGATCCAAGTTTATAAGTGATAGGATCCTCCACAAGTGGAATAACTTCCTCATTCATATCTTTGGCTTGATCTTGTGAAATATCATATTTTAATACTTCTTCAAGAGGTCTTGATGATTCACTATCCATGTAAACATCTTCCTCATGATTCATTTTTGATATGCCTTCATAGGATATTTCTGATTCACAACTTTTGTAGAAGCCTTCTTTATGACCCGTTTCTGATATGTCGCTAGATTTTTCTATATCTTTATCATGTGTACAAATGTTAAGAGTAGGAGACTCTTTTTCCTTGATAATGATATCAAAAGTATGAGACTCTTGTTTTAAGTGAAGATCATCTACATTCCCATCCAAGGAAAGCATCTCATGGGTAGATGGAGGATTATGTGCTATATGGATATGATCATAATTTGCAACATCTTGTATTTATAGGAGAGTTCCCATTAGATCATTGTAGTATCTTGGAGATACAAATTCTTGATCTTGATTAATTTTGGAATTTATTTTGACATGCTTTGGATCAAGTTCTTGACATGGGCTAGTTTCAAAGGATGGATTGCTTGTAAAGGGCTCTTGGATATCTTCATTAGGAATGGGAAGTGGCTCAATATCCTATTGATCTTTGAGTGGATTTGGATCAAATGTTGAGTTGAGGATCCCTTCAATATACACAACCATGAGGTTGAAGGATTTCGATATGTCTTGGAAAGGACCATTGCTAGACTTTGGTGATAGATATTGATCATTCTTTGGAATAAATTCTTGATATATGTACTCTAACTCATTATGTAATGTGGATGCATTGTCAATACTATCATTCATGGATGAATCTTGGATTATGTCAATAGGATCAAATAATTTTAGCACATCTTGAAATAGATCATTGTTTGAGAGGTTTTGATCATGACTAAAAAGTGGCTCTTGATGTATGTTGATTTGATCATTGGATGAGGTGGAAAAATATTCAAGGTGCTCATTGATGGATAGATCTTGATCATTATTTTCAACAATTGTGGTAGAGAGATTGTCAAAATTTTCAACCATAGGATCAAATGATGTTAACATTTCTTGGGTTGGATCATTGTTGGGTATTGTTGGTGGATTTTGATCCTGATTGAAAAATGACTCTTGATATGTGTTGATTTTATCATTGGGTGGGGTAGAAATATCTTCAAGGTGCTCATTGATGGATAGTTGTGATTGATCTTGGAGATGCGATCACTGATCTTGAAGATGGGGTGATTGGGTTTATTTTTGATGTTGTTGACCTTGATACCCAACCTCTTGACATTGGAGATATTTTTATTGATGTGGTTGTGGACACAAATCAATGCTTTGATGACATGGTTCAACCAATGGAAGAGTGCATTGATTTTGAGGTGGAGATGTCTCTTGGTGATATGAATCAATGAATTTTCTAAATATATCAATTTGATCTTGTAAAATTTGATCTTGATTTTGATTTTGACACCCTTGATATAGTTGATTTGGTTTTTGTTCAAGCATATTTGGAATGTATACTTGTGGTGTTTGTATGGGATCATAGAAAAATTAATTTTGAACAATGTTCTAATTTGGGATGATGTTTAGATTTTGCATTATAGGTTGATATGAAATATTGTTGTGGTTGGGAAACACATTGCTTTGATTTGGGTAACTTTGATTTTGCATGAGGTTACCTTGACTTGGATCAATACATGGAGTTGCTAACATATTGTTTGGACTTTGAACAACATTGGTGTGATTCACAAACATATCTATCCCAAAGCTCACCAAGTGTGGATTTGATATGTTTGTGTTTGGTAATATTAAATTTGGTATAGTCAAATTTGGCATGCATGTATTTGGTGGGATAATATTGTTTGGAAGAAGACTCATGCATTGATTGTTTGGTTGATAGATTTGTAGTTTTTGACTTTGATTTAAATCTATCATAGGGAAAGCTAAGTTCCAAAATTTAGATTGGGCATACTCACATTTGTTGTACCATTGAGGTTTTTAGGAGATAATGATCCCATGTATGGATTGTATAAATGTTAGTTTTGATAATCATTCAACATTGTAAGGCTTTGATAGTTTGGTTGATCTAGATCACTCATGATGTATGAATCAAGTTTATATTCCATGTTTTTCTTGTGTTTTGACCTTGTTGACCTCTAAGGGATTTAGGACTGGAATGATGAGATGAAGGATGAAAGGGGTGAATGATATGGGTGTTGAAATTTTAAGACCCTTGGAGGAATACTAAACTTTAGGATTTTTTGGATTTTTTATTTGATTTGGATTTGATTTGGATTTTGGATAATGAACTCATAAACCCCAAGATGTTGGATGTTACCTTGGAATAAATTTGTCCACAACGTGATAATTTAACTAGGTGTATGACGAAGGATTAATCCACACACTGTTATCCAAAAAAGGTGATTTTGATGTTGATTTGAAGGATCTTACCAAAAGTCTAGTATGAATGATTTTTCCAATGGTTCAAAAGTTGTTTGTGAGATGGGATTTGATTGATGTTTTGGGAAGGGTGAAGGGTTTGGTTGTTTTGATCCTAAATGAGGATAAGAGGGAATTTTTTTACCATACCAAGGTGTTGAATAACATGTTTTTCCATAAGAGTACTTCAAACCAAAAGATCAATGTTTTCTCAAAAGAACCTAAGACAAAAGATAAATAAGCACATGTGTCGGGTTCAATTGATTTAATCTTGATTAATGAATTGATTTTACCACATCGAATGTCTTGCTTAAGTTTCAAACAAAATGTCCATGCTTCAATTCCTTTTCATCCCACAAGGTCTATTATGTGAAAATCAAAGTTTCAAGAGCATAGTTTCCTAATGTTGACTTTAGAGGGAAAATTGAGATATAAATCCAAATACTTAGAATCCTCTAAGGATGAATTCCCTAGGGACAAGGAGTAGCACTTGGATTTTTCAAAGGTATTTGCTCCTACTAAAGGGTTTGAAATTGGATGTCCTTGTTGAATGTTTGTTTTCCAATATTTTAGATCCAAGAAAAGTGTTCTGATTCCAAAATGATGCACAACCCTAGGATAGAAAGAGACAATATTTGTTGAATTCCCACTTGGATAAATCTAGTTGTGCTTATTCAAAGTGGATTATTAGAAGCTTGACCATACTAGCTCCCATCTATGACACACTTCTTGGGTCAGCAAAGCTTGATTTCTCATGAATCTCCCATGACAAAATTTTCATCTCTACTTTGAACCATAAGTACGTGGGACGGCTTCAAAACGACCATTCTTGCACCAAAAAATAGATAGGGATTTAGGCCTCTATAACAAAAGGTTCTAGTATAGGCATTATATTTGTGGGGGATCATCCATATGGCAAGAGACCATTGTTGACCTTCTTGTTGGAACAATCCTCGTGATACTTGAACTTTACTCAAGTACTCACACTTATATATCGAGTGGAAGTCGCTTGAATTTAAAGTGTTCTCGGTTGGGTCATTCCCTGGGGTGATTAATTTTTCCCACCAAGCAGGCCCTCTAAAGATAAAAAAAATTGAGTAGGTGCATCCATAGTTTGATCAATCTTTGTTTGTGTGAAGAAAGAGAGAACACACAAAATGTACTAACTCACACTAGCAAGATTGGTTCAATTTTAAGAAACCTAAATTGAAGTGTTGAGGCAATCTTTTATACAACTTAATATCACCAAAATAATTTTGATTCTCAAGATCATCGTGAAGCACGAGAGAAGTGCATATATGCCTTTTAAATGATATTAATTTGTAAAAGAGATTACAAAACACAAAAGACACATTCATTTTTAAACCTCGAAAGTAGTAATGGATTCTTTTTATAGCACCAAGATGAGGTGTGAAGTTTGTTTGTTCAAATTTTAAATCTAGAACCAACTCTAGTAAGTTCCTAAAGTTCGTTTTAACCCTTTTCTTGTTCTTTTTAAAACTCAAATGAAAAATATTTGAGTCCTAAAAACTTGAAGATAACAATATCCTTAAAATGGGATTATAATTGCTCCCAAAGTGTTTAAAAATACTTGTTACAATTTTGAAACAAAGGGTTCCATAGAAATTCTTCCCTATTTCTTCTCCTTCTTTGTCACCAAAAACTTGCAATCAATGCTCAAAATGTTAGATTAGATCAAGAAACAAGAAGATATGAGGGTTAGATGAATGATTAAACATAAAAACCCTAAAACTTAGACAAAGTTACAATGTGATTTGACTTTAGGTGTAAATTTAAAAATTTTAAATCTACCAAAGTTAAGAAACACCTACACCATTGCATAGATTATGAAATTCTATCCCATGATTTCAAAAAAAAGCTTCAAAAAAGACCTTTGTATGACCAAGATATGGTCATTTTATGATTTAATATAAAAGTGCTAAAACAGACAACATATGTGCTAAAAAAGAGCTTAGATGCATTAAAAGATGCAACATATATGCTAAAATAGAGCCTGAATGCACCAAAAGATTCCACATATGTACTAAAACATAGCCTGGATGTGCCAAAAGATGCCACGTATGCGCTAAAACAGAGCCTGGATGCGCCAAAAGAATAGGTAGATGCATTAGAACGGAGCTTGGATCCGCCAAAATAATAGGTAGATGCACTGGAACAGAGCTTGGATGCACCAAAAGAACAGGTAGATGCGTTGGAAGATGTTTCGAGTGTGCTACATCAAATTTCACGATCAAACTTGTTGAAGAAAACTTGCCAGAAAAATGTTAAAAATGGGGTTGGCCCTCCTTCTAGCGCCAAAACGTGAGCACAAAACCTCCATAGACTAACAAAAGATTAAAAAAATGATGTTAAGCATGTTAGTAATACAAATCTAATGCTCCCTATGAGATTCTTCAACTAATTTAAGAGAAAACATGAAATAAATAAGGAAATAACACAAATGAAGTATGTACTCTAACTAAAACCAACAAAACCTTCATCCCATAGGGGGATTGGTGCTCCTTTGATGTGGAAAGAAGCCCTTTCCCAATCCCTTGATAATATTGATGATCATTGATTGATCATTGATGAAAAATTCCAATCACCTTGCTATGGATGATGAACTTCTATGCTAAATTGGATGAGAATATGGATGATTATGGATAATGAGCCTACATAAACTTGTGTCTTAAAAAATGCCTAAGATTGTGGATCCAAAATCAATAGAGAAGCTCTTTATTTATAGGAAAGAAGGGTGGAGGAATGAGAAATAGGATGAATGTGGGATAAAAGAATGAACCAGTAAAAATGTGCCACTTGTCAACATGCTACTGAAGGGAGGTTGTGCACATTTTGGTCAATGTGCAAATAAATGTCATTAGGTGGAAATTTGATATTTGAAAGATGGCTTGTGGAAGAGGAGCTGGAAGAGGAGTTAATGCCACTTGGCTTAAGAAAAAGGACTTGTAAGAGGCTTAAATACCATGTTTGGAGGAGAAGTCCTTTTAAGAGGGAGATTTCAAATTGGAAGAATATTTTAACAAGATCCCCTTTTGAATGAAAATTGAGGATTTAATAAATCAATTAAATTGATTTACATGTGCAAGTTGTAAAATGTAGAGGATTTGATGGATTAGAGTTAGAGTTAATTAGTATTTAATTAACTTAGATGGATATTAGTTGATTTTGATATTTGACTTAGATTTTTAGATTTATTTAAATAAAATGAGAGGAATAATGGACATTTAATTAAATAGAGATTTATTTTTTTAATTCAAAGATGATGACGATTTAATCAAATATAGTGATTTATTTTATTAAAAGAGGAAATATGATTTAACCAAATAAAATGATGTATTTAATTAAAAGATGAACATTAGGATTTAATTAACTAAAGTTTATTTATTTAATTAAAAGAGGCAAATGATGAAATAATCTAATAAAGTTCATTATCTGATTTCAAGAGGAATTTTGATGAATTTAATTAAATAAAGATTATTCAATTAAATGGTTAGTAAATAAATGATTAAAGAAGAATCAGCGTTAGTGGACCAGGATTGAGTGTATGATATCAATCGAGATATTTCAAGTGTGTACAAATATAATTTTAAAATATGTATCATATAAGAGGCAAACTTTGAGAATGAACAATTTGTAATGGGGATGTGGAAAGAAGAGTGCCATGAAGGATAGTTTGTCATGGGGAACTTCAAACAGATGAGGGGAAATAAATATCATGGAACATATTGATAGAACACATATAACATGTTCCATCCAAAGAAAATAACCATGACAATTAACAATTTGTTAAAAGGAGCTTGAAATAGATGAGGGAAAAAGAGTATCATGAAACATATTTGTACAAGACAAGTAGTCTATGTAGCAGTTGCAAGATGTATTAGAATAACACTTTAGAATCACACATAAATGGGATATCAAGAAGAACCATTCACCTTTTTTCAATTTTTTCGGCTTGTGTATGTTTTTCTACCTCCCGTAAGGTTGTATTTGATGGGGTTTTCTGACCATCTATCATTTACCTATGATTCTCAAGTGTTTTTGTAACAACTATTTTAGAATCTCTCAAATGGAAGTTTAACATATGGAGAGTAGAAGTTGTAAACCATAGATATGGAGAATTTCTTATACGGAGCTTCTATTGTACAAAATGCATATAGCACTAAGGATGAACTGAGATAACACCAAACAATAGCTAGAGGCCAGGGAGCATACATGGGGCAAAAGAAATAGAAACCAGTCAAAAGGTACATGTCAATCTTATGTTTGATGAAGAATAGAACAAGTAAACTACTACAATAAAGACCTTGTTACAGGAAGTTTCAAAGAGATGAGAGGAATAGAATATCATGAAACATATTAATGTAAAACAAGCAATCTAAGTAATAGTTGGCATTTACCTATCGGCTATTTTTTTAAAATTTCCACCAAGGTTTCCATCAAACCATTCATGGCTAGAATTTCTCGGCGTATCTAGATATTTTTTTGATTAGCTGAAAAGGAAACTATACGAACATGGACAATTGTAATGTGTAAAATAGACTATATTTATTGTATTCAAGTGCATGTAAGAATTTGTGCATGAATGTATATATATAGCAACAAATATATGGAGGCTATCTAGCCATAGAGGAAGAAAAGGGTTGAATGTACAATTCAGGAAAATATAAATCTATAAAACAAACCTTGTTTACGCATACAACTATGGTCATCTTTTAGGTACCAATTTTTTGACACATGGGCTTCATATCTCGTTCTTCATCTATGTTTGCGTTGAGCCCAACATGATATTACTGCAAAGAAACATTTTATTTGAATATATTAAAATATATGTCTCTAGTTATATGTGTATGGAACAACAAAAAGGCAATTGCAAAATGACTTACATCAAAAATAGAAGCCGGAACACTACCATTTTGTTTTTGTTGAACAAGGAAACAAGTTCCATGACCGCCAAACGACATGGTCAACAGACTCCATCATCATTGTAAATAGGCCCGAGCAACCCATCACAAATAGCCTGGAGTTTTACCATATATGAGAAAAAAAAAGCAATGTAGACAAGACTATATATTTTTGAATGCAATATACAGGAAGAATGAAATAGTGAAATGATGAAAAAAAGAATTTTTTAGATCAAAATTTGTAGCTATTTGAATCGAATAAAGCTAATAGAAAAGCTAACAAGAAGAAATAAGAATCTGTGGAAGCAAAGCATGAAGGACAAATTTCAAAACTCAGGGTATATAGGTAGAGAAAATAGAAAACACAACATGGTTGTAGAATTTTAAACTTATTAGTCAAATGGAACACAATTTTTTTTTAGAATGTTTCTATAGTATGTGCATATATAGTTTAATATATTGGAATTTTTAAAACACGTTATTATTGACTTATAGAACTTTTGGGCTCTACTTATTTTTGGTTGCAATCTCTATGCATCTTTGACACTTGAAGTTGTTTGTATCTACATATGTATCAATTTTTAACAGCTGCAGCTATATGTTTAGAGTACTCCATGTTAAAATCAGTTGAAAGAGAATTGTAGGTATGCTAATAAAGAATTGACATCATGGAATTTAAAAAAACTTGGAAAAAAATGGATAGGTGGAATATACAGAAGAGTGTATTCTTGTGAATTCCATATACAAAAAGTATGACACAACAAAATGTTGAAATGATAAGTCAATAGATTAATATTTATGGGTGCATATTTGCTTACTGAATTTAGCAAAAACTATATTGCTGAAGGTACAAAAGATAGTAAATAGGAAGAAAATTATCTTTAATGTGTAAAGCTAAGGAGGATGCAAATCATTGAATAAATGGGGGAAATTTAATGTGGCAATCAAACACAGAGTATATAGGCACAAAAAATAGGAAACAAAGAATATGTGCATAATTTAAAACCAATCAATGAAATACAACAAAATATTGTTGAAAAAGTTTGTGGAATAGTTGAATATATACTTTAATAGAATGGAATTATCAAAACATGTCACTAGCTTGTACAAGTGTCAAGTCCTATAGATACTTATTGTTGCCTAGTATCTCTGTTCATCTTTAACATTATACCCATTTTGCATAGATTATTACATGGTATGCTTCTATAAAATTTAACTTAGAAATCCTTGAAAAGAGGATGGTGTATAGTCTAGACCAAATGCGAGAACAATCATTGTAGAGCCTTTTTTATAAGCCAGAGCACGATCTAGGGGAAAAAGTATTTGGCAGGGGCTAGAGTTGTTCCAAACACATCTCTTCACTACGATGTCAAGTAGTGTATTTGTTGTAGCTAAGTTTGGAGTATCTCTCAAATGAGAATTTTGGATCAATGCAGAGTCTTTCAATTGATTTAACATGAGAGATAGTTGTAAAATTCAACCCTTGCCTCTCTTTGTTGCCTATGTTTATCGTTGCTCTGTCTAATGTTAAGTTTTATGCTTTATGTGTTGTGATTCCCCATGCCATGGTGAGTGGAATTTGTGTTTGACCACCTCAAGTTATAGCTAGGATGGGGATGTCTCTTGGGTTTTGTGGGTCCCATGGTGGACCAATGTAATTTTGGAAGTGAACAACAACATAATCAAGTGGATCTGGTAGATTACAATGTGCATTATACACAATAGTTATAACAAGACCAAGGGATCCATTGAATAGGTCATCTTGAATCCACAAATTTGTTGTTAGCATCACCTGTTCACCAACACAAGGTTGCAATTCTAGGAGAAGTTGGTCATCAACTCCATGATCAGATGTCTATTGTTGTGCTACTCAAGCAATGCTAATGGTTATGGGCAGGTTTAACTATTTGATCATTTTTTTGTTGTGGAATACAACTAAGTCATTTGTGGAAAACAAATGTGTAGCAACATAAAATTGTTCAATTTTTGTGGCTGAGAGAATTTTATTTGTTTGTTTCATAAGCTCTTCCCAGCCATCATGGAGAGCCTCACCATTTCTTATATGGAAAATTATTTCTCGAAACTTTTGTTGGGAAGGGCTATCTTCTTTTTGATGGAAAATAGTGTCCAATGTGACTGAGACTATGGAAGTATGCCATAAGGCTACAACTGATGATCATGAAGCGTAAATAGGGGTATCCATGATAGGTGGAAACTAGGCAAGATCACCAACAAGGATAATAGAAACACTTCCGAATGGCTCCCTCTAGTTATCGGGGAATGCTTGGTGCAATCAACTATCTATTTTCAATAGCAACTTCGGGCCTAGAAAACTCATTTCATCTATCAAAATGTATTTAATATATTTAAATTGTTCTTGGAATATTGTCAATGTCTGACCTTGCAAAGGATTCATATCCTTTATGGGAATTTAGACGGTTGTATGGCTTGTGGAGGTGCATATATTGTACACAACAACACTTGTGGGGGCCAATGTGAGCAACAAGCTATTGGATCCAGTAGTAGATGTGTTTATTTGTTGTCTTATACAATTTATCAAAAAGGATTTTCCAGTGCTAGTTGTCCCTTGAATGATCATGCAAAGAGGGCCTTTGGGGGAAGGTCACATGTGATGGGACTAGATGATTTGAAGAGCCAATTGTTGTTTTGGTGAAAACTGATGGGATGATGTATTTACAAGAAAAAATTGTATCATAGCTTTCTCACATTGTTCCCTAGCTGATAGGATGAACTGCAAAGCAATATTATGAAGTTGTTCAAGCACATGGCTTGTATTCCATGAATGGTTCATATCAAAGTGTCGCCTACCCAATAGTTGAAGTTGATTTATACTAAAGTTAGTAGTTACACCAAGTTGAGAGAAAACTTCCCATTCATATTCATCCATAGAAGGTCGATGGTTCAAATCATTAGTATCACTGCATGTTCTTCGATTGTGGATGCAATGGGAAGTCTATTAACATGCCAAGGATGATAACCAACTATTTTTAAAACTTTCCAATTTTGTATGATCTCTTGTTTAACAAGACTTATATCTGTCTGTATGTTTTAGAAAGGTTGGTATATAACATAAGTTGAGTCCAACAAAATGTCTCAAATATTTATGTATCTTCAACGGGAATAGTCTTGAACAACGAATACACAAGGACAATTGCAGGTTGGTGTCTCAATTTCCATTTGGCCTTTTTATGCTACTCTGAATGTGTATATAAGCGGCCCAAGTCAATTAGGGATACACCAACTAGCTCTAGAGGCCTTTGCATATAGTAGTGAATACAATTTGTTGGCAGGTTTTCATCAGTATCATCTTTATTTATACAGAACCATGCTTTTTAGCCAACATTCAAATGAACATATTATCAGCCTGGAGTGAGAAGAGGCAATTTGTGTAACATATGGAATGTCGCCTATGCAGAGATGTCAGGCTCCAGAAGAATATTCATCATGATTTTTTTTATATGAAAGTAATGCTCTATCCTCAACTATATTTGTATTTGCAAGTATTTGCAAGTATTTTCAACATATCAAGATATTTTTTTGTTTTCTTCTCAGATTTAGCTGCATATTTAGAAATATAATCTAAACTAATTTTCCTAGAAACAACTGGCTGATAGTCAATATTGGCACACCAAATTGCAAGCATGGGTGGGTTATGAATATTTAGGTGATCATCATTTCTTCCTGGCTTGTAGGATTTGTTAGACTCAACATCAGATGTCAATGTAGAGGTAATTTGTTGATGCCAAGGTGCTTTATATCGACATTGTAATTTCTCTCCTTTATCCCTTAAACAAGTATATTCAGAGAATTTTGTGTGCCTTTGAACTATATTTATTAACTCTTCATAATCTATGATTGGATCAATGGAAATAATCAGGCTCATGGAAAGCAAGCACAAATTTTCTTCAGAACAATGATACATTATGATCAATCTTTGTCTAGGGCAGCATGGATTCCAAGCTAAAACATATCTATCAAAAAAGTGCCTTGCCATGGTAACATCATGGTGATTGGACCAATCAAGAGTTTCCATATTGGGGTCTTCTAGAAGCCATAAAAAACCATGTACATGTGTAGAGCCACGATGATGCCATTCATATCTATACCAATAATCTTTTGCATGCAAAAGATTTTCAATCACCTCTTCATAGAAATTTGAGAATCTATAATGTAGATATAAAGATGTTATATGTGGATTCTAAACAACACTATCTATTAGTGTCTTTTTTGAAGAATCCATCGCCAAACAAGCGACATAACATAAATTTTTTTGTAGATTGGCCCATTTTGTGTCTGCACAACTCAAAGTGAAAAAAAAGGGTAGGTATGCCAAGTTGTTCAATCATTGTAGATAGATGGGCCCAGCAAGAGTTCCAAAAAGAATGGGTCTCACACAATGATGCACCAAAATGCATCAATTGCTCAACTATCTAGCCATCGGGAGAAACTTGAAGACATTCACACAATGCAGACAACGACTTAGGGATTTTATCTTCTAGATCCTCTCTAACAAAGACATAAGCAGTTTTTTGGTTGCAATGTCTCATTATCAAGTTGTAGAGGAAATGCCTAAACCTAACATGTTTTCCAAATATGTGGTCAAAATATCTCATTAAGTGGAGGGCATATTCATGCAAGTGAATTTGAGCATTCCTCGATTGGAGGGGAAGTGCTGCTCTAGTGGGAAACAATGTTGGAAAGGCCATTGTAAATAAACCTTTAGTGTTGTATTCATTAATAGAACAAGAGCTAATTTTAGGTCAACATAAAATATTCCATCCTTTTTAAAAATCTATAATACCTGTTTGATTGCTCGGAGCTCTCGTCTAGCATTTGGCACGGAGGGATAAATGATGAAAATATTGAAGAGCCATTTTCATCTTGAGCAACATTTGTTGAGCTAGTTGATGGAATTAGCTCTTCATTGAAAACTTGCTCAATTATATGCAAGAAATTGGAGACATGAACAACAACATCAGGTAACATATTAAGAGCCTCAAGATCAATCTCAACATCATTGTAGTATTTGTCATATTGAATTTTGTATTTCAATGCATCCATGACATGGTGTTTATTAACATAGAAATCATAATTACCACCTTCAATGGCGGTTTTTTGTATGATCACAACCTCAAGGTCTTGCAGACGGTGCGATAAGAGTTTTTCTATGCTTGAGATATCTTGAGGAAATCTTATCATGTGACCACCGTATTTAAATTGACCTCCTCTAGAATGGGACACTTGTAAAACTTGAGCCACCCTAGAAATAAGCATTTCTTCAACCTGTGTTAGCTTTTTTAGCAACAATGGCTGTGGGTCTAGGCCCATTGCATTTGTAGAGCTGAAGCGGTGGGTGCCTTTTTTAGAATAGAATCTTACACATGTCATTGTTGACCCCAACATACGAGTGCACATTCCTAAGTAAATTTCCCTACATATCTGACAAACAGAAAGGTTCGAAAGTGCATCTATGCGGTGTCGAAACCACTTTACCGCAGAAAGGTAGCAATCATTAAATATTTCTTTCAAGTGTTGTTGTGCTGGTGCAACAGGGGGATTTTTCTGAGATTGTATATAAGGGGTGGCATCCACCATTTCCAATGGGATCTGCAAGGGAAGATTTTCAGCAGGTAGACCAACACTTGTGCTTGATGCAGTTAGCCTTTGTTGCATATATTTTGTATGATGCTTCACACAAATTTTCTCTCTATGTTGGCTATAGTACAAATGGTCTCATTGTTGTTTTACAACCTTTTTAAATTTAGCAATTGATCAGGTTGTGGAACTTGAATTTATCCAATAGCCTAGGAGTATACATACAAGCTCAACCATATTAGCATATATGAATATACATGTATAACCATAGATATATTTAATTTAGTAATTATGCATAAACATGTATCAAAATATATATGTGTATCCATGTGTATATGAATGTATATCTATGGCTGGTCACAAAATTAATAACATAGTTTGAACATTGGAATATATAAAAATATATACAAAATTATTTTATAGATTTAGAGTTAACCATTACCACTATTTCACTATTGTTATATCCCACGTTTAGAACAATACAACATTGGATGCATGAAACTAGTTGAAAGTTATGTTTGTGGAAGCCAAGTGTATATAAGAATTTGTGTAGGCATCTATCTACACAAGAACAAATATATGACATTTAAACTAAAACAACACAACCCATGCTCGGTATCCTCCCCACCATTTTTTTTGGGTCATAGAGGCTCAAAGACTCTAGAAAAACCTCTGACCAAGAAAATTATGAAATGTTGACATGTAGAATTTCATGGAGTTGCATCACACATAACATAATAATAAAGTAGAAGGAAATCTTCTATCTTTATATCTGATCTATCATATTGTACTCTTTCGACAATACAACTTAATCAAAATATATACTTTCCCACACTACAATATTGAATATTGCATTTACTTCAGCCATGGTAATCATACAACAATGACAGGATGGATTAAGCCTCACACGAGCAAACACTTACCATTAAGCTTCCACATATACATACATATACATATACATATACATATACATATACATATACATACACATACACATACATATACATATATATACATATACATATACATGTACAAAAATGATAGGATGCATTAACCCTTGTGGGAGAAAACACTTACCATTCAAATTCCACATATTGAGGCCAACAACTCCACCACCACCAACCCACGTAATACGAAGCTCCACACCGTCATAGAAGAACCCAGTCAAGTCGCCACCAATCGAGATATCTACATATACATACACATAGTCATATACATATGCATATATATACATATACATATACATAGACATATACATATACATATGCATACACATATGTATATACATATACATATACAAATAAATATTGTAACACCCCTCCGTTTTGCTTTCTGGACTGCACAGTGTGTCCTTGTTTTGCTTTGTTTTGTGTTTTTGGATATTCTGATACTATATCTTGTGTGTGTTATTTGATCACTAATTATAGAGCGGTAGACTATTTGATGTGATGTGGTTTATCTGATGCTTTATTTTACATGCTTTAATTGGTGTAATGATGTTAGCAAATATAACATGTGTTTACATATGAGATTATTGGATTATGATGGAAGTGTTAGTTTTGATGAGTGTATTGGTGAAGGGGACGGGTTCGCATCACTCGCTTGCGAGTGCCCTGTGATTCTGAGATTTCCTCTGCATGGTGTGTATTTTATGTTGTTTATATCATATGATGTTGTTTACTTGGTTTTTAGGTTGCGGGTACAAGACATCGACTCCACCTGGTTTCACAGCTTTGAGTGCGTCGATCCAATGGTTAAGTTGAACGGGAGATAGTAGCTAAGTAACTTGTGTCAAGTCTACACCCTAGCCATAGTGTGTCGTCAGTCATGTGTGTTGAGTCATTGATTGCCTTGCTTTAATCTTGTTTAATTTTGGAGGGATTATTGTTTTGAAAATAATTAATTAGAATTATTGCATTGTTTAATGTGGTTATTTATTTAATTTAAAATTGATATTGTGGATAGAAGTTATATTTAAATTTATTAATAAAATTTAATTTAATTAAATTTAATCCCAAAAGGGTTGAATTTATTTATTAAATAATTAAAATTAATTAATTAAGTTTTATGTTAAGAAAATTAAAACAAAGAAAAGAATTTAATTCATTTTGAGATTTTATTTCAATTAGTGGGAATTAAATTAGAATTTGGAATTAAATTTGTATTCGGGAAATTAGTTTTCAATTTTTGGAATTAATTTATTATTTGGAATTATTAAATGAAATCAATATTAGATTTGGTTGTTGAAGATATTTTCAATTGTGCTAGCATGTGAGAGTTTAATTAATTAAAAGAGTTTGTTGCAAATTCATTCACAGAGAGAATTTTGGAGATGAAAAGCTTCTTCAGGTGTGAGGATATTTTTGGGAAAAATATACATATAGGATTGTTTTGGGAAATTCTTGGCTGTGGAGTTATATTGGAATTGTTCTAGTAAATCTTGCTGTGTTTCTTGGTTGCTTCCTTGGTTGGAATCACTGGATTGTGGGATAGAAGCTATGGAAGCTTTGGAAGAGGCTCTGCATCAAAATTCTCATTTCCTGAAGCTTCTTGACTCAGGTTTTCTTCTGTGGTTTTTGTATTGTTCCTTTTTGCTTTCAAAATTGTAGTGATTAAAAAATTGGTTGTTAAATTTGTTTTAGAAGAGAAATTGTTATTAGAAGAAAGAAAATAAATAAATAAATTTAAAGCTTTTGTTATTTCCGTGAAAGATCTTCAGGGAAATTATGAAACCTCTGTTGAATTTAGTTTATTTGAAGAAAATGTTAGGTTGTTATTAAATCAAACTTATGGGTAAAACAACACTTAAATTTGTTTTAGAAAATTTCAGTCACTGTAGAAAAAATGAATTTATTTCCAAAAACCTCTGTAGAAATTAGGTGGAGAAAACTAGAGGATTTGAAAGCTTATGGGAGTAACTTACTTTTCTTTTAAGTTTTATTGTTCTTTTATTGTTTAAGAATTCAAGAAAATGGATTAAAAGAATCAGTCTTGAAACTCTGTGAAATGTGTTATTCTCTCAATTTTTTTTTGCATAATTTCACCTGTACGTGAATATTTTCACAAAATTTCCCCAATTTGTGTATTATGTTAAATCCGTTATATATATATATATATATTATATATATATAATGAGTTTATATATATATATATATAATACATATTATATACAGATTTTATGTTATTAAAATAATGATTTAAATTTAAATTCGTTGCTGTACGGCCGACAAATTTCTAGAAACCAATTTGTAAATTCGTTTTAACAAAATGTAGTGAGGAAGCGAAATTTTCTTCATTCGCTCTTGGTTTCTTTGGCCATATGTTTTTGGTGGGGGCGCTATGCACACCCCACCGCCCCCAACTCAATGGAGGTGCAGTTGTCCCAAAGAGAGCGCCCTCCACTAAGTAGAGGGAGCGCTGCCTTTGGGTTGGGCAACCCCCTTGGGGAGGCCGCACACATGGAGGGAAGGGAGGGGGGTTCGGCTATAGCCGACCCCTCCCCAAACTTTTAAATATTCTTTTTTTATATATATTTATATTTTATGTGACATGCGGTCAATTCTGCCCGCCTCCAAAAGAAAATCCTAAATTATGTTTTAAATATAATTAATATTAAATATATATATATATACATTAATATATATAATGTAAAATATATATAACGTATATATGTATATTTATATATATATATTTTATGGAATATTAATAATAAAGATTTATTTATTTTGAAAATATCGAATGGATATTTTGTAAAAGATAGTAGATATTTAAATATATGAATATATATAATTTAATATATATTGATTATCAATATATATTAAATTATATATATTATTTGAGTATTTTCAATAAGGAGTATACTCATTATTTTATGTTGTTTTATTTAGACGCATGTAATTGAGTTTTGAATGGAGTTTTTAAAAGATAAGATTTGATTGCATGGTTAAGTAGATAAGGAAAAAGATATTTTATAAATTATATGTTTTTAAATGGATAAATATAGGATTTGGTTAGGTAATGGAAAGAATTTACATGCAAGGATTTATGTTGTTTTTAAAAGTAAATTTAGGAATTGATTATATCGAAGAGGCAATTAGTTATTTTCATTTATTTATTTTATATTAAGGCAATTATTTTATTTTAAATGTAGTATGTAAGGGATATGGATTTAGAATATCCCAAAATAGTAATTTCCTCATGATTGCCTTAAATATTTTATTTTCTTTGTATTTTGTAAAGGGAAGTGAGTTTAATTGTTTTAGATTTCCAATAATGGAAGAGGAAAAAGGGTTATATGATTATTTGAGTTAACCCTGTTTTTGTGTCTTTGACTTTGTCAATGTTACTATTGATTGAGGATGGATTTAGGAAATCCTAATATAAAGTTTGATTAATGACTTGAATGCTTTTTGTAACTATGTCATCTAGTTGTGTTTTGGGATATGGGATTAAGGGTTAGTCCTAAATTGTAAGTCTTCCAGAGGATCTTAGAGGATGAGGGTTGTCAATTCTTTATGGCAACCAGTTTTTTTTTTTTCCCTTGGGTAGTGCATGGTTTATTTTCAGTAATTTACCCAGTTTCCACGAATGGGGATGTTTTGTACCTCCTGTGAAAGGAGTGGACTATGTGTCTTGTTGCCTCCAAGATGTTTGGAGTGAGTTCTATTATTTGTTTCCTCCTTGAGATGGAGTGATTATGATGCCTAGGTTGTATGCACTTGTGATCCCCTTGGTGATTAGTTTGTTTGTGTGTTGTCAAGTAGAAGAGTGGCTTCCATTAGGGGTTGGATCCCAAAGAGGTAAGACAGGGTAACCTTTGGAAGTAGTCTAATCAAGTGATAACTAAATTAATGTACTTAGATGATTAGGATGCATTTCACACTAATCAAGATAATTTAGCCTCACTCATAAACACAAGGGCTTGTTTAGGCTTGGGATGAGTGGGAAGGCCGGAAATGGCATGGTCATCTATCTTGTCCTTATGAGAGGTATTTGATTCTGCATGAGTAAGCTTGGGATTCGGGGTTCGGTTGAGGTCACCAGGATATCCGGAGCCTATGAAGAATGCCCAGAGGAGATCTCATGACTAACTATGCGATGACACTTTGTTTAGGAAAATAATTGTTAATTGTTTTATGTGTATGGTTCTCTAAACATACTTGATTAGTTTTATGTCTGGAAGCAATGTGACCTATGTTAGTGATGTGTGAGTTTTACTTGTGTTGTTCTTGTGTTTGGTTGTATCAGTATGTGTCAGTTTGAGTCAGCCTTTGGTTAGTGGTTGTAGATCTTTGTCCATGTTACATTGTTACTATCTCCTAGCATGGGGGGTGGGCCTTCGGGTACAACTTGGTTGGGTGGAACATGCACCATACACCGTTGGGTCCCCATTTATCTACAATACATGGTGGCAAGACATCTGGATGGACAACTCACGATTCTTGTGTTTAATTCAAGCTTTGTAATATTTCTAATTGTATAAGTGATTTTATCCCTCTTATGTTTATGAGGTGGAAGTATGTTATTGTAATACTTTTGTATTATTGCCTCATTCTGGGTATGAGAGATGTAACTATTGATTATGTTAATGATTATGAATATTGCATCTTGGATGGTTATCTCATTATGTTATGTTGTACATTTATGTTGATGTAATACTTATTGCTGAAAGTAATTTAATGCTATGGTTATATGTAAGATGTATGTGTGGGTTTAGGTAGTACCAACCTTGTAGCCTTAGAGGTTGTTGTTAATTACTAAGTGAATGTGTATGTTAATTTCACTTTAAAAAAAAAATTTAGTACCCCTTTTTTGTGAATTAAAACTTTCTCTAGGGTTGTGTGGCGGGGCATTACACATGATATCAAAGCCTAGGTTTAAACACTAGGTGCTATGGGATTATGATGTACCCATTAAGCTTAGTTGCGTAGGTTTCCAAGTGTACCTTGTCTAATACCTTCTTGTGTCTGTGTAGGAGTATGCGTCCTAGACGCGGACGAGGAAAAGGACAAGGACGTGTGTGGGTAGGCAGTTATGAAGGTAGTCAACATGACTCGCCACCTCATGTTACGCTTATACCAGAGTAGGAGGAACAATAGGCCTCACAGAATGGTCTAGGAGGCGGTGGTGGACAGCCAGATCCTCCATAGATCAAAGCTACATGTAGAGATTTTGAGGAGGCTTTAGCATTCTTAGGTCCGAGACAGGAAGTACCAGAGGTTAATCCTAGTGTGAGGACAGTTACAACACAGTCGAAGATGTTAGCATCCCCCTATATGAGAGATTTGATTTGGTCACAACCACCATAGTTTGATGGAGTAGGCACCGGTTTAGAGGCCAAGACTTGGTTGATAGGTCTTGATCGATGCTTTTCTATGCATCCATTTGATAGTAGTACTAAAGCGCGGTGCATTGTTATGCACTTGCAGGGGTTTGCGGCCACTTGGTGGAGACTGGAGGAGCAAAAGCTCCACATTGATATTAATACAATGTCTTGGGAGATATTCCTTGAGCAGTTTAGAGCTCACTTTCTTTCGGACCATTGGCATCAGCGCAGGGGTGATGAGTTCCATGCCCTACGACAGCTAGCCTTGATTGTAGATCAGTATGAGAGACATTTCTATGAACTTAAATAGTTCACGAGAACAGGAGATGACGAGGGGATGCTCGTGCAACATTTCATCAAGCGTTTGAATGCTCGTAGTAGTGGTGGTGTGCGGGTCTTTGAACCCAAATCTATGGAGACAACTATGGAGAAGGCATGGCTTGTCGATGAGAACTTAGGTTTGGCACTAGGAGGTCATTCAGGTGTGCAGATTGGCAGTGGTTCTGTAGCTGGGTCTAGTGCACGATGAGGTCAGACTTAGGGAGTTGGATCACCCATGACTCAGCAGGGGCCTACTTAGAGTGGGCAATAGGAGAGTGCACTTGGTAAACATAAGGACTCTCAGATGTATCAGGATGATTGTGGTTCTTCGCCTAGAAGGAACCGAAACTGGTGGTGCAATAAGCACAATCGATAGGAGCAACCAGCCCAGAGTTCATAGTCTACGGCTGATTGGGGTAGTATGCAGCAGTATACTGCACCGATAGTAGGCAGTGGGTTTGATTGTAACACTGGGTGTTACTCTTGTGGTCAACATGGCCACCTTTCTAGGAATTGTCTGTATCAAAACACTTATGGTGTTGGATGTGTAGTGAAGGATACTCATCCTCAGGGGTCGAGATTTTGATTTGATGTTGTTTGTATGAGAGAATTATATCCCTACTTGTTTGCAGGCTTCCAGGAGTAAGCCTAACCCTTGGGGGGGAGAATGTAACACCCCTCCATTTTGCTTTCTAGACTGGACAATGTGTCCTTGTTTTGCTTTGTTTTGTGTTTTTGGATATTCTGATAGTATATCTTGTGTGTGTTATTTCATTGCTAATTATAGAGTGGTAGACTATTTGATGTGATGTGGTTTATCTGATGCTTTATTTTACATGCTTTAATTGGTGTAATGATGTTAGTAGATATAACATGTGTTTGCATATGAGATTATTGGATTATGATGGAAGTGTCAGTTTTGATGAGTGTATTGGTGAAGGGGATGGGTTCGCATCACTCGCTTGCGAGCGATTCCATGATTTCCTCTTCACGCTGTATATTTTATGTTGTTTATATCATATGATGTTGTTTACTTGGTTTTCAGGTTGCAGGTACACGACATTGACTCCACCTAGTTTCACAGGTTTGAGCGTGTCGATCCAATGGTTAAGTTGAATGGAAGATAGTAGCTAGATAACTTGTGTCAATTCTACACCCTAGCCATAGTGTGTCGTCAGTTGTGTGTGTTGAGTCATTGATTGCCTTGCTTTAATCTTATTTAATTTTGGAGGGATTATTGTTTTGAAAATAATTAATTAGAACTATTGCATTGTTTAATGTGGTTATTTATTTAATTTAATATTGATATTGTGGATAGAAGTTATATTTAAATTTATTAATAAAATTTATTTAATTAATTAAATTTAATCCCAAAAGGGTTGAATTTATTTATTAAATAATTAAAATTAATTAATTAAGTTTTATGTTTAGAAAATTAAAACAAAGAAAAGAATTTAATTCATTTTGAAATTTTATTTCAAATAGTGGGAATTAAATTAGAATTTGGAATTAAATTTGTATTTGGGAAATTAGTTTTCAATTTTTGGAATTAATTTATTATTTGGAATTATTAAATGAAATCATTATTAGATTTGGTTGTTGAAGATATTTTCAATTGTGCTAGCATGTGAGAGTTTAATTAATTAAAAGAGTTTGTTGCAAATTCATTCACAGAGAGAATTTTGGAGAGGAAAAACTTCTTTAGGTCTGAGAGGATATTTTTGGGAAAAATATACATAGAGGATTGTTTTGGGAAATTCTTGGTTGTGGAGTTATATTAGAATTGTTTTGGTAAATCTTGTTGTGTTTCTTGGTTGATTTCTTGGTTGGAATCACTGGATTGTGGGATAGAAGTTGTGGAAGCTTTGGAGGAGGCTCTACATCAAAATTCCAATTCCCTGAAGCTACTTGACTCGGGTTTTCTTCCGTGGTTTTTGTATTGTTCTTTGTTGCTTTCAAAATTGTAGTGATTAAAGAATTGGTTGTTAAATCTGTTTTAGAAAAGAAATTATTATTAGAAGAAAGAATGTAACGCCCCACCACGTAACCCTAGAGGAAGTTGCAATTAACTACACAAATGACCTGATTTTTTATTTTATTGTAAAGAAATTAATATGCAAGTTCACTACACATTGCAACAACCTCTAAGGTTACGAGACTGAGATTACTTATTTACCCACGAACAACAATAGAGAAATGAAACCACAACATTAAATTACTTAAGAAATTAATAACACATACATTCCATACAAGATAAATTCATCAAAGAAAATTAAAGATACCACGAGATCTCTTTTAACAATAAGATTACAACACTCATTCCTCGAATGAGGTAAATCCAAAAGCATGATTACATATTACAACTTCCACCTCGATTACAAGGAGGGGTAATAAATTACAAGATTACTGAAATGAATAAAACATAAAAGATAATTGGATCCCGCGAGCTCTCCAATTGGAAACCTCGTCAACACGAACAAGAAGGAAGCCCAACGGAGTAAGGTGCACACCACCCAACCAAGTGGAACCCAAAGGCCCACTCCCCGTGCTAGGAGATAGTAACAAGGATTCTTAGACAAGACCAACTACCTCTAGACACAGGCTAACTCAAAACTGAATCCAAACTAACACAACCAACCATATGAACCATACAAGTACAACTCAAATACATCACAAGTACACTCAAGTACAACTCAAACATGGTTACACTGCCTCCAAAAATAACAAAATAGGTATGCTAAGATAACCATACATATCACAATCAAGTACCAACTACAAGGACACCAAAACATTTCTGACATAGATTACAATGTTGTAGTTATCACCCGAATAAACTCCTTCCAAAGGTTACCCAGTTTACCTCTCATGGCTTTGGCCCCTAACGGATGTCACTCTTCACTTTACAACACACATTCAAACCAATACCAAGGGAGTCCAAGTGCATACATACAAATAAGATGATCACTCCAACACTAGGAGAAAACATAAGTCAAAGCCCTCTCCAAACACTGGAGGTAACAAGGATAACAATGCCACTCCTTACAAGGAGCCACTATTCACATAAACCACTCCTTTCACAAGAGGTACCAAAAATCCCCGTTCGTGGAAATCGGGTAAGAAAATTTTCATAACTCAAACACTAACCAAGGGAATAACAAACGGTCGACCTCACAAGGCAGCAACCCCCAAACTCTAGGGTCCACTGAAAGACTTACAATCAACTGCACTTAACCCACTACCTCAAACATGAACATAGAGAAATCAATCACACAAGCATTTGCGAGGAATAAACTAATTTTGGATATCTTAAATCCACTTCTTTAATATTACTCAGTAGTTTAATGTCGCAATGACACTAATTAAATAACGCCTCTTCCAGGCAAAGGAAGACAATTTAATCAAGTATTTAATTCCTTAATTGCTTTTAAATAATACTGAAATAAACATTTACTTCATCATTCCAAACAGGTTGGCACAAGATACGACAACCCACATCTTTAAAACGTTATCTGGAAGACTTAACACCCTTCTACTGAATTTCCCCCAAGCGATGACAGAAGGAATTACATTAAAACAAACAATTTAATCAAAGTTAAATCTACTTTGGATTTCCTAAATCCACTTCTTTATTAACCTTCGATACTTTATTGCATCTAATGAAACTGAATTGTAACAACGACTCTATCAGACAAAGATGAAATATACACCAAATATTTCATTCTCTAATTGCTTATAATTTAATATAAAATAGACATTCCTTTCAATCATTCAGAAAAAGTTGTTTCGAAATAACTACTGTTTCCTCTTTTCCAAAAATATCCATTACTTTAAAACCCATTAATTCATCTACTATTTTAAAATCAAATATTTAATCCTTAATTGATTGCAAATCATAATAAAATACACTTTTACTCCTTCGATTTAATATATATCATTTTAAAATAAACACGATAATTTGATTACGAACCCACTAATTAAATTCTCAATTACTTGTAAATAATAAAATAATTATTTATTTCATCGGATTAAAACATACCATTTCCAAAATCATCTATTTCATATTTTTAAAATAAATCATTTCAAAATCAATCAATTTCTCAATCAAACATATTATCTGTAAATCGAATAATTATTCTTTCCCAAATATATTATTTTAACCTCAATCCAATAATTCAACTATTGCACATTGATTTATAATTTTCTTGATTATATTTAAACTAAATCAATATTTTGCTATAAAACTATAAATTAATATATTAATATCTTAATATTATATTAATATTATATTAATATAATATTAAATACTAATATATATTTTATTGTCTTAAATACACTAATATTTGAATATTATAAAAATATAATATTAAAATATATAATATTAAAAAATATTTTAAATTTTACATTTAAAAAAAACGGAACTTGAAAGAACACGGGTCAAAACATGTGTTGGTTTTCGTGCCGCATTTTTCATTGAAGGTGGGCAGCTGTTTCAGGCCGCGCACCACCGAATGACACGTTGGGGGTGGTATACATAGCCGACCCAAACCTTGGACCGATTGTGGGTAACACAGTTGGCTCCCCTTAAAGGGCGTTGACTATGTTACACACAACCAAGCCCTTAGGCAAGGCACGACTGGTGTGGGGCGAGGGAGGTGGGGGGTTGCGTGGAGGCTCTGCCTCCACAACCATCCTCTGTATGGGAGCGGCGGTGGGGGCAACGCCTCCCACAACTTCCCCCCCCAAACCCTCTGTTCTTTTTTTTTTTTTTTCATTTTAATTTTTTTTTTTTGTTTCAAATTTTTTCTACGGATTTAATCCATTTTTTTTTTCCTTCACATGTTTTAAATGTATATATATATATATATATATATATATATATATATACATTTAAGAGGATAACAAAAGCCAAAGCAAGAATATATATATATATATATATATATATATATATATATATATATATATATATATATATATATATATATATATATATATATATATATAAATGAATGTATATGTACATATATTTTGCAAGTGTATAAACATATACAAATTTGTTAAAATCAAAGATTCAAAAGAGCCATTTATTTCAAGAAAGGGTTATTTACAGCCAAACTTAGTACTATTTAATTAGTTGACAAAATAATAACCAAAATGATCAAATGCACTCATATTGCAATTTTCTTTCGAAGAACAAACAATTGAAACAAAGATTTATAAATTGCATAAAGATTCAACATGGTTTTGCAAACAATTTAACAAAGTTTTAATCTTTTCTTCAAAAAAACAACATAAACCAAATAGATGAACTTGGTTTTAGAAGCTTGAGAAGAAGACAATGGTGTACTGGTTCTTCCTCTGATCTCAGCTCCTCCAAGCAATCCCAAATTGGCTTCTCCAAAATACAAAACCAAAAAGTCCAAACCAGAATCCTTTCCTCCTTTTCTTTCTCAAATTTTTCATCCTCTCACACAAACTCCCCAAAATTCCAAAAATAGCCAAAAAAAAGTGAAAAAAGTCTCTATTCAACCACCATAATTAATTTTCAAAAAACAAAAACAGAAAATATCTCTAATTTTCAATTTTGCATTTTGTAATTTTCCAAAAATGAAATTTAAACCTTTTTCAAATTTTTTAAATCTTAATTTAAATTCAAAATATCTATTAATTTGCAAAATACATAATTAACTTCATTGCAACATAATTAATTTAATTAATTAATAAAATAAATCTAATCCAAGATTTAACTATTTTATTAATTACGTTAAATTAATCAATAAATAAAATAACATTTTTCAAATTATAACCAGATTCATTTAATTCACAACTTAATGCATAGGCCATTTATTTATCCTTTCTAACTTGCAATTTAATCGGATCAAAGCAAGAGAACAATAACCAACAACTGAACTAGACCAAAAAAAAATGATGACACACTCAAGACTAGGGTGATGGCTTGACACACGAAACCTAGCTACTATCTCCCAATCAAATGTCTTTGGCAATGGACATGCTCAGCCCCGTGAAATCAGGTGGAGTCGATGTCCTATACCTGTTAACCTGCGAACAATAGAATATCGCACATGTATATTTGCATCATAGAAAACACACCGTGAAGAGGGAATCACAGAATCACAGGGCACTCGCAAGCAAGTGATGCAATCCCATCCCCTTCACCAATACAATGTTACAACTGATGAATCCAGCAACAATAATATTATCCAAACATAAAACATCATTAATTCAAATATTCACAATGCTAATCTAATGCATGTCACAATGATACATCAGAATAAGTCACCATTACGTCAAAATATAACCAGCACATCATTTTACAAATAATGATCAATTAGTAATCGAATACCAAGGTCCAAGCACTAACAAAAGACCCAGCATAACCCAATAGTACACTCTTCTATCCAAAGAGCAAAACGGAGGGTTCTTACATCCTCCCCCCTAGGGTTAGGCTTACTCCTGGAAGCCTGCAAAACCCCCTAGTACAAACTCCATACAATCACACAAGGCCAAGGGTTCCAAACTGAACCACTCCAAACCTCAACATAAAACAACATCAACCCGAGCCAAAAATAGCTTGACCAAGTACACTGTCAATCCATACTGACCAACATGGTGAAGCAACCACCAACCAAGTCTCCAAAAAAGACATATAACCATGGATTAACATACATAATACAAACATGTACCAATACACATTACCAGGAATTATCACAAGGCAACACAAGGGTCCATCTAGACACCAGAAAGCAACATAACAATCCATGATAGAAGAATCCATGAACCAAGAACCAATATCCATCTCACAAAACCATAAGCCAAGAGCCAAAAACCATCTCACATACAATATCTCTCAATCAGTGGCTTGATGGTGTTAGGTCATACATAAAGTGAAACCATCCAACAAGACCACCATGACCTATCTCTTGTTGTGTAAGGTGATTAGCCTCCAAGAGATAGTCATCACACATAGGTGAGTAGTGGGTCCTAGCTGCATAACAGCCTCCCATACTCCCATCCTCTAAGTTTCCTGCGTCTACTTCCTTGTACACACTCACCAAGTTCGTCTCATACGTCCTTGGAGAGGAATTCATAATATAACATATAGCCGACATTGAAAACAACAATGATAACTAGCTTAGCCACCAAGTTCATAAAGAAGAGAAAATTAAAGTTTCATTTCAACAATAAAGAAATAATACGCGTAATTCAACACTGAATCAAATATATAACCACTAGGGTTATAAGAAAATAAGATCACAAGTTGTTGCTAAACCTTCACAATCAAGTATAACAAAGTGTCAGCCCTCACAATCAACTAAAAAATCATCAATAACCAAAAGAAAGTTCACAATCCTTAAAATTGCACTATACAACACTGCGTGACTAGATACTAGCCACCAAACGAGGAAGGAGGAAACAACATCAGACTATTGCGATAGTCCCACATGTGGTGCGGAGTGAAAATGCCAACCACATGGCATA
Organism: Sequoiadendron giganteum; assembly: GCA_007115665.2. Lineage (NCBI taxonomy): Eukaryota > Viridiplantae > Streptophyta > Pinopsida > Cupressales > Cupressaceae > Sequoiadendron > Sequoiadendron giganteum. Next base: position 196,191,716 of record CM021107.1, on the reverse strand, counting down.
GGGGTACTCCTCGGCTACACCCTGCATTGTGTCCACACACAACATAGTCATACACCAGCCGGAACAAGGCATGTACTGGTCATATGCCGTATGGCAGAATTTATGTGGCTTCACAGAAGTAAGCACGCATAGAACACTCCCCGCATAGCGATACCTTGTGGAGAAGGCAGATGCAGGTAATCGTCGAAGCCAGAGGTATACATGGCTAGGATCTACCCATATGCTACTCGACCAACATGGTCAAGGCAACCATGAGTATCCCTCTACAAGTGTTGAGGCCCCATAACGCTCATCACACAAGTAGGCTAACAAAGAAAATCTCATAATGCGCCTTCACGTGTCTACGCACATGGCAATCATGTCATCACATGGCATCATCACCAGCACCGTGTCGGAACACCAGTCGAGTGTGGCATCGTATCTAGTACATCATGTCGGAACACAAGTAAGATATGGTATAAATACACGATGCAATACAATAACATCACTATGGGGCTCCGAGTCTCACCTCTCATACAGATGAGGTTTGCTCGCTATGCCAAATCAATGCCTCCACAGACGTCCAGGCATAGCTAACATACCTATGCTACTGTACTCAAATCTGTGGGGATTAGGTTAACACTTATAGATCAAGTATTCAGATCTATTATAAGGGAAAGTAGTGGTCATGATTCCTTGGGATTGGTTGAGCTAAGATGCTCTGTGTCACGATATGCGTACGCTACACACTCCACCCAAGGAACTTAAGGCAGCTACTATCCCTTTACGGATTGAGGATCTAGAGAACCAAAAGAAGAAGAAATACTCTTGGTTACTCTTATATAAGTTTCAACCACACATGAGTTGGCCCTCAATCAGGTAACAAACATGCACACACACCTAATGGTATGGTAATTCCCACACCAAAGCGCAACTTTTCCTCAAGGATGGGTACCAAGTATCACCATCATATGGATACACCAAGCAAGTCCGGGGTATTCACAACTCTCACACAAGATACAATTACTGGTTTCTTATATTTACAGGGGTACAACTACATACACAATGCCATAGGAATATCCAATACCATAACCCATGGGATACATAACTAAACTTTCCAACCATAACCTTTATCAGGTTACTTTCACGCTACCCTTTTCCACAGAGTATGTCATGCTAAGGTAAAAGCCATGATCACGTGATCACATAACAACTCCACTAACAGGTTCACAAAGCCAACACAGTGGGCACAAATGTTCCTAGGGAACCCAGTGTATGAACCTAAGGCTCTGATACCATGTGTAACGCCCCGCCACACAACCCTAGAGGAAGTTGCAATTAACTACACAAACGAACTAATTTATTATTTTTTTTAAAGAAATTAATATGCAAGTTCACTACACATTGCAACAACCTCTAAGGTTACGAGACTGAGATTACTTATTTACCCATGAACAACAATAGAGAAATGAAACCACAACATTAAATTACTTAAGAAATTAATAACACATACATTCCATACAAGATAAATTCATCAAAGAAAATTAAAGATACCACGAGATCTCTTTTAACAATAAGATTACAACACTCATTCCCCAAATGAGGTAAATCCAAAAGCATGATTACATATTACAACTTCCACCTCGATTACAAGGAGGGGTAATAAATTACAAGATTACTGAAATGAATAAAACATAAAAGATAACTGGATCCCGCGAGCTCTCCAACTGGAAACCTTGTCAACACAAACAAGAAGGAAGCCCAACAGAGTAAGGTGCATGCCACCAAACCAAGTGGAACCCAAAGGCCCACCCCCCGTGCTAGGAGATAGTAACAAGGATTCTTAGACAAAGCCAACTACCTCTAGACACAGGCTGACTCAAAACTGAATCCAAATTGACACAACCAACCATATGAACCATACAAGTACAACTCAAATACATCACAAGTACACTCAAGTACAACTCAAACATGGCTACACTGCCTCCAGAAATAACAAAATAGGTATGTTAAGATAACCATACATACTACAATCAAGTACCAACTACAAGGACACCAAAACATTTTTGACATAGATTACAATGTTGTAGTTATCACTCGAATAAACTCCTTCCAAAGGTTACCCAGTTTAACTCTCATGACTTTGGCCCCTAACGGATGTCACTCTTCACTTTACAACACACAGTCAAACCAATACCAAGGGAGCCCAAGTGCATACATACAGATAAGACGATCACTCCAACACTAGGAGGAAACATAAGTCAAAGCCCTCTCCAAACACTGGAGGTAACAAGGATAACAATGCCACTCCTTACAAGGAGCCACTATTCACATAAACCACTCCTTTCACAGGAGGTACCAAACATCCCCGTTCATGGAAACTGGGTAAGAACATTGTCATAACTCAAACACTAACCAAGGGAATAACAAATGGTCGACCTCACAAGGCGACAACCCCCAAACTCTAGGGTCCACTGAAAGACTTACAATCAACGACACTTAACCCACTACCTCAAACATTAACACAGAGGAATCAATCACACAAGCGTTTGTGAGGAATAAACTAATTTTGGATATCTTAAATCCACTTCTTTAATATTACTCAATAATTTAATGTCGCAATGAAACTAATTAAATAACGCCTCTTCCAGGCAAAGGAAGACAATTTAATCAAGTATTTAATTCCTTAATTGCTTTTCAATAATACTGAAATAAACATTTACTTCATCATTCCAAATAGGTTGGCACAAGATATGACAACCCACATCTTTAAAACCTTATTTGGAAGACTTAACACCCTTCTACTTAATTTCCCCCAAGCGATGATAGAAGGAATTACATTAAAACAAACAATTTAATCAAAGTTAAATCTACTTTGGATTTCCTGAATCCACTTCTTTATTAATCTTTGATACTTGATTGCATCTAATGAAACTGAATTGAAACGACGACTGTATCAGACAAAGACAAAATATACACCAAATATTTCATTCTCTAATTGCTTATAATTTAATATAAAATAGACATTCCTTTCAATCATTCAGAAAAAGTTGTTTCGAAATAACTATTGTTTCCTCTTTTCCAAAAATATCTATTACTTTAAAACTCATTAATTCATCTACTATTTTAAAATCAAATATTTAATCCTTAATTGATTGCAAATCATAATAAAATACACTTTTACTCCTTCGATTTAATATATATATCATTTTAAAATAAACACGATAATTTGATTACGAACCCACTAATTAAATTCTCAATTACTTGTAAATAATAAAATAATTATTTATTTCGTCGGGTTAAAACATACCATTTCCAAAATCATCTATTTCATATTTTTAAAATAAATCATTTCAAAATCAATCAATTTCTCAATTAAACATATTATCTGTAAATCGAATAATTATTCTTTCCCAAATATATTATTTTAACCTCAATCCAATAATTCGACTATTGCACATTGATTTATAATTTTCTTGATTATATTTAAACTAAATCAATATTTTGCTATAAAACTATATATTAATATATTTATATCTTAATATTATATTAATATAATATTAAATACTAATATATATTTTATTATCTTAAATACATTAATATTTTAATATTATAAAAATATAATATTAAAAAATATTAAAATATATTTTAAATTTTACACTTAAAAAAAAACCGAACTTGAAAGAACACGGGTCAAAACGTGTGTTGGTTTCCGTGCCGCATTTTTCATTGAAGGTGGGCGGCTGTTTCGGGCCGCGCGCCACCGGATAACACGTTTTGGGCGGTATACGCAGCTGACCCAAACCTTGGGCCAACTATGGGTAACACAGTTGGCTCCCCTTAAAGGGCACCGACTGTGTTACACACAGCCGAGCTCGTAGGCAAGGTGCGACCGATGTGGGCCGAGGGAGGTGGGGGGCTGCATGGAGGCTCTACCTCCACAACCATCCCCTGTATGGGGGCGGCAGTGGGGGCAGCGCCTCCCACAACTTCCCCCCCCAAACCCTCCGTTTTTTTTTCATTTTAATTTTTTTTTCTTTTTTTTTGTTTCAATGAATTTTCTGCGGATTTAATCCGTATATACATATATATTTTTTAAGAGGATAACAAAGGCCAAAGCAAGAATATATCAATATATATATTTAAATGAATTTATATATATATATATTTTGCAAGTGTATAAACATATACAGATTTGTTAAAATCAAAGATTCAAAAGAGCTATTTATTTCAAGAAAGGATTATTTACAGCCAAACTTAGTATTATTTAATCAATTGACAAAATAATAATCAAAATGATCAAATGCACTCATATTGCAATTTTATTTTGAAGAACAAACAATTGAAATAGAGATTTATAAATTGCATAAAGATTCAACATGGTTTTGCAAACAGTTTAACAAAGTTTTAATCTTTTCTTCAAAAAAAAACATAAACCAAATAGATGAACCTGGTTTCAGAAGCTTGAGAAGAACACAATGGTGTACTGGTTCTTCCTCTGATCTCAGCTCCTCCAACCAATCCCAACTTGGCTTCTCCAAAATCCAAAACCAAAAAATTTCAAACCAGAATCCTTTCCTCCTTTTCTTTCTCAAAATTTTCATCCTCTCACACAAACTCCCCAAAATTCCAAAAATAGCCAAAAAAAGTTGAAAAAAGTCTCTATTGAACCACCATAATTAATTTTCAGAAAACAAAAATAGAAAATATCTCTAATTTTCAATTTTGCATTTTGTAATTTTCCAAAAATGAAATTTAAACCTTTTTCAAAAATTTTAAATCTTAATTTAAATTCAAAATATCTTTTAATTTCCAAAATGCATAATTAACTTCATTTCAACATAATTAATTAAATTAATTAATAAAATAAATCTAATCCAAGACTTAATTATTTTATTAATTACATTAAATTAATCAATAAATAAAATAGCATTTTTCAAATTATAACCAGATTCATTTAGTTCACAACTTAATGCATAGGCCATTTATTTAACCTTTCTAACTTGCAATTTAATCAGATCAAAGCAAGAGAACAATAACCAACAACTGAACCAGACCAAAAAAAAATGATGACACACTCAAGACTAGGGTGATGGCTTGACACGCGAAACCTAGCTACTATCTCCCAATCAAATGCCATTGGCAATGGACACGCTCAACCCTGTGAAATTAGGTGGAGTCGATGTCTTATACCTGTTAACCTGCGAACAATAGAATATCGCACATGTATATTTGCATCATAGAAAACTCACCGTGAAGAGGGAATCACAGAATCGCAGGGCACTCGCAAGCGAGTGATGCAATTCTATCCCCTTCACCAATACAATGTTTCAACTGATGAATCCAGCAACAATAATATTATCCAAACATAAAAGATCATTAATTCAAATATTCACAATGCTAATCTAATGCATGTCACAATGATACATCAGAATAAGTCACCATTACGTCAAAATATAACCAACACATCATTTTACAAACAATGATCAATTAGTAATCGAATACCAAGGTCCAAGCACTAAGAAAAGACCCAGCATAACCCAACAGGACACTGTTCGATCCAAAGAGAAAAATGGAGGGTTCTTACAAAGAAAATAAATAAATAAATTTAAAGCTTTTGTTATTTCTATGAAAGTTCTTTAGGGAAATTATGAAACCTCTATTGAATTTAGTTGATTTGAAGAAAATGTTAGGTTGTTATTAAATCAAACTTGTGGGTAAAACAACACTTAAATTTGTTTTAGAAAATTTCAATCACTATAGAAAAAATGAATTTATTTCCAAAAACCTCTGTAGAAATTGGGTGGAGAAAACTAGAGGATTTGAAAGCTTCTAGGAGTAACTTACTTTTCTTTTAAGTTTTATTGTTCTTTTATTGTTAAAGAATTCAAGAAAATGGATGAAAAGAATCAGTGTTGAAACTCTGTGAAATGTGTTCTCTAGAAATTTTTTTTGCATAATTTCACCTGTAGGTGAATATTTTCACAAAATTTCCCCAATTTGTGTATTATGTTAAATCCATTATATATATATATATATATATAATGAGTTTATATATATATATAATGAGTTTATATATATATATAATGAGTTTATATATATATATATATATATATATATATAAAATACATATTATATATAGATTTTATGTTATTAAAATAATGATTTAAATTTAAATTCGCCGCTGTACGGCCGACGAATTTTTGGAAACCAATTTGTAAATTCGTTTTAACAAAATGTAGTGAGGAAGCGAAATTTTCTTCATTCGCTCTTGGTTTGTTTGGCCGTATGTTTTTGATGGGGGTGCTATGCACACCCCACCGCCCCCAACACAAGGGAGGTGTGGCTGTCCCAAAGACAACGCCCTCCACTAAGTGGAGGGAGCGCTGCCTTTGGGCAGTGCAACCCCCCTTGGGGAGGCCGCACACATGGAGGGAAGGGAGGGGGGTTCGGCTATAGCCGACCCCTCCCCAAACTTGTAAATATTCTTTTTTATATATATATTTATATTTTCTGTGACTTGTGGTCAATTCCACCCACCTCCAAAAGAAAATCCGGAATTATGTATTAAATATAATTAATGTAAACTATATATAATGTATATATGTATATTTATATATATATTTTATGGAATATTAATAATAAAGATTTATTTATTTTGAAAACATCAAAAGGATATATTGTAAAATATAATAGATATTTAAAGATATGAATATATATAATTTAATATATATTGATATATATATTTAATGTATATATTATTTGAGTATTTTCAATAAGGAGTATACTCATTATTTTATGTTGTTTTATTTACACGCATGTAATTGAGTTTTGAATGGAGTTTTTAAAAGATAAGATTTGATTGCATGGTTAAGTAGATAAGGAAAAAAATATTTTATAAATTATATGTTTTTAAATGGATAAATATAGGATTTGGTTAGGTAATGGAAAGAATTTACATGCAAGGATTTATGTTGTTTTTAAAAGTAAATTTGGGAATTGATTATATCGAAGAGGCAATTAGTTATTTTCATTTATTTATTTTATATTAAGGCAATTATTTTATTGTAAATGGAATATGTAAGGGATATGGATTTAGAATATCCAAAAATAGTAATTTCCTCATGATTGCCTTAAATATTTTATTTTCTCTATATTTCGTAAAGGGAAGTGAGTTTAATTGTTTTAGATTTCCAATAATGGAAGAGGAAAAAGGGTTATATGATTATTTGAGTTAACCCTGTTTTTCTGTCTTTGACTTTGTCAATGTTACTATTGATTGAGGATGGATTTAGGAAATCCTAATATAAGGTTTGATTAATGACTTGAATGCTTTTTGTAACTATGTCATCTAGTTGCATTTTGAGATATGGGATTAAGTGTTAGTCCTAAATTGTAAGTCTTCCAGAGGATCTTGGAGGATGAGGGTTGTCAATTCTTTATGTCAATCAGTTGTTTTTTTTCCCTTGTGTAGTGCATGGTGTATTTTCAATAATTTACCTGGTTTCCACGAACAGGGATGTTTTGTACCAACTATGAAAGGAGTGGACTATGTGTCTTGTTGCCTCCAAGATGTTTGGAGTGAGTTCTATTATTTGTTTCCTCCTTGAGATGGAGTGGTTATGATGCCTAGGTTGTATGCACTTGTGATCCCCTTGGTGATTAGTTTGTTTGTGTGTTGTCAAGTAGAAGAGTGACTTCCATTAGGGGCTGGAGCCCAAAGACGTAAGACAGGGTAACCTTTGGAAGTAGTTTAATCAAGTGATAACTAAATTAATGTACTTAGATGATTAGGATGCATTTCACACTAATCAAGATAATTTAGCCTCACTCATAGACACAAGGGCTTATTTAGACTTGGGATGAGTGGGAAGGCCTGACATGGCATGGTCATCTATCTTGTCCTTATGAGAGGTATTTGATTCCGCATGAGTAAGCATGGGGGCTAGGGTTTGGTTGAAGTCACCAGGATATCCTGAGCCTATGAAGAAAGCCCAGAGGATATCTCATGACTAACTGTGTGATGACACTTTGTCTAGGACAACAGTTGTTAATTGTTTTATGTGTATGGTTCTTTGAACATACTTGATCTATTTTATGTCTAGAAGCAATGTGACCTATGTCAGTGATGTGTGAGTTGTACTTGTTTTGTTTTTGTGTTTGGTTGTGTCAGTATGTGTCAATATGAGTCAGCCTTTGGTTAGTGGTTCTAGATCTTTGTCCATGTTGCATTGTTACTATCTCCTAGCATGGGGGGTGGGCCTTCGGGTACCACTTGGTTGGGTGGAACATGCATCATACACCATTGGGTCCCCATTTATCTTTAGTACATGGTGGCGAGACATCTGGATGGACAACTCGCGATTCTTGTGTTTAATTCAAGCTTTGTAATATTTCTAATTGTATAAGTGATTTTATCCCTCTTATGTTTATGAGGTGGAATTATGTTATTGTAATACATTTGTATTATTGCCTCATTTTGGGTATGAGAGATGTAACTATTTATTATGTTAATGATTATGAAAATTGTATCTTGGATGGTCATCTCTTTATGTTATGTTATACATTTATGTTGATGTAATACTTATTGCTTAAAGTAATTTAATACTATGGTTATATGTAAAATGTATGTGTGGGTTTAGGTAATCCCAACCTTGTAGACTTAGAGGTTGTTGTTAATTAGTAAGTGAATGTGTATGTTAATTTCACTTTAAAAAAAAAAATTAGTACGCCATTTTTGTGAATTGAAACTATCTCTAGGGTTGCATGGCGGGCAATTACATATATACATATACATATACATATAGATATACATACATATACATATACACATACATATACATACACATATACATATACATATACATATACATGAAAGGGATTTTTTTATATGCTAGAAAAATATCAATGCTTATCTCCTTGCACATCTATATGCTTTATTAGCTTCAACCATGTGTGTATACACCTTAAAGTGAAGAAAAAGATGGAAACAATAATGCCAAATTTGCAACAAGTATAACGAAAAATAAATTTATACTTACGGAATTAGGATCTGAAGGCTAGTGGTTCACGCCCTTAGATCTGGACTCCACAATGGGAATAGTGGGAGATGTCAACAAATCAATTTATTGGGGGGTTCTAGAGACCCATCCACAAAGCCCGATTCCATAGATATAGTTTTGGGAAATTTTTGTAGGGACAAAATGTTACAATTTGGGTTGACTAATTGACAACTCTATTTCACAATAAAAATAAAAGATTAATGTATTGCAATATCCCAATGACAATTGGTAGGTAACTTAGAAATGTTGATCTATAACCATTCCACTTCTAATACTGATAAAATAACATGGGATACAAGAACAAGAATAGAAATGTACTTTTAATACTATAAAAAATCAACATGAAAAGAAATGATAAATGCATATGCATATACCCCTATATGTATTTTTTTAATATTTGAGGTTGCTTATATATGTATCCATGTAGTTTTTTATTCTTTTACTATATTTCTAAATATAGCTATATGCAGATATTGGTATATGTTGCTAGCTGGTTCTTTCACCCTTTCTTATTGAAACAATAGGCTATACAACAATAAGAATAGAAATGATTAAGTACATATATGCATTGAATTTCCCCTTTGTCTGCACATTTAAAAACACACATATAACTAGATATATATCCATATATATATATATATATATATATATATTTTTAGACTGCAGGAATCGGGTAGCATGACCCCCTATAAACTGCAGTGCGCCTGGTAAAATTTTTAACGTGACTGGTGGCGCTGGCACAACACGCCCTCCAGTACCATGGGGGTGGGGGAGACTAGACCTCATGACCAACCTCCTGCAACAGGAAAGATTTAGCCAACCGAGCTAGGGCCCCAGCCCCTTAGATATATATCCATATGCAGACATGTATATATCTATTTATATACACTGCTATATCTAAATAGATGTGTATACCATACTTTTTTCTCACAATGTAACTCCTCCCCTTGAAATTTATGAAGAGAGAAAACATATAGATTAAATTTTCCATCAATTTATTGGTTAAGAAGGGTATGAATTCAAACCTTTTGTTGCCTATAGGATATTGTCTACTCCGAAGCAAGGCATTACTATAGGGAACAAAAGGTTTGAATTCGAAGCCTTCTTAGCTAATCAATTGAGGGAAAATCTAGTCTGGATGTTTGTTGTCTTCATAAATTTGAAGGGGAGGAGTTATTAATCTACAATTTCTCCTATGTTAATGGCTATAATGCCAAAGATGGACAAAATGGGAATTATGTGAGAGCTTCATAGCACACAAAACAAACAATAGAAAAAGGGAAAAATTTATGCAAACCAACATCATGTTTTTAACTTCAGAGCTTATTAAAATATATATGCCAAAGGGGACTCTTGGCCACCTTCAAGCACAAAAACTGAATGGGAAATGGTTTCTTGAGGTGTTGAACAAAATCAATCAAGATGGTGGGTCCAAGAAAATGCAATCTACACTGTTTTCAATGTTTTTCAATGTATTCAATTTCAGTAGGGACATTCACTTCCAAAGTGTAATCAAATTTACAAATTTCTTATGAACATGTTGACCATAATACACCTTTCAATGCTCTATTATTAACAACATCTCAATGCTATATAATTTAATGTTATGGCTGTATTGTAGCAATTTTCTCATAAGCTAAATAATACTTACACATACTATTTTTAACTCTTGTTAAATGAAAGTCTACCTAAATACAAATAAAGATAGCATACACAATTTTCTAGATATACATGCTCATATATAAATTGTTGTTGCATTCTCAAACAAGCCACTGTGGTCTTGGTCTGTATATGGATATATATTTCTACTTATATGTATTTTTAAATATATGAAACACAAAATTTAATACATATATATACACATAAATTCGAGCTACATTGCCTAGCAGTAAATATTATAAACAAACAAATAAATTGTAAAAGAGCTATTAGAAGGAAAATCCTATTCACGGTTGGGATGATGAAAATCCTACTGGAAACTTCAAACAAATAGCCTATCAGCTAAAAACATAAAGCTGAATAGATAAAAGAGCTATTAGAATAACACTTAAATTCCACCAAACTATTTATTTCTCCACGCTTATACAAATATTTTTTCAACTTGCCAAATCAATTATTTAAACCCAGTTCTTTATGATGATACCTATTTTCTTTAGGCTATGACAACAATTATATGATGCAAAAATCTCTGCAAAATGTGTATAACACCATAGGCTTAATTATAAATTCGAGCTACATTGCTTGGCATTAATTATTATAGAAAAATCATTTACGCAAAATACCCATGTAAAATGACTTGTAGCAAATAATTGTTATTCCAACACCACTTATATAGATTCTCTATTTTTCTTCAATATTCATTAACAAAGAACATAGCTCGAATCCTGTATCAATATGTTTCATGATATTCTTTTTTTCCTGATCTTCTTGAAGCTCGTTGAAATAAACTACTCAAGTATGTTTATGTAAGGGGTGGAGCTTACTAATTATGTGGGATGGAAATGTCTTATATCAATATGTTTCATTATATTCTTTGTTCCCCATCTGCTTCAACTTCCCCACAACAAACTGTTCTTCATGATATTCTTTTTTTTCAGTTCCCCATATCAAACCATTCATTATCATAGTTTACCTCTTCTGTTCTCCATATTTTAAACTTCTATTTAATGTGGGTTTTAGAACATCTATCATTTTCTTGTGATTATTAAGTGTTTTCCTAATAGCTCTTTTCCAATTTTTCTTGTTGTTTATTACCAATATGTTTCATGATATTCTTTTATTCTCAAATTTAAAATATAAAGTTGAACAGATAAAAGAGTTATTAGAATAACACTTAAAATCCACCAAACTACTTTTTTCTCCATGCTTATACAAATATATTTTCAACTTGCCAAATAAATTATGTAAACCCAATTATTTATGATGATACCTATTTTCTTTAGGCTATGACAACAATTATATGATGCAATGTAATCTTTGGAAAATGTATATAACACCACATGCTTAATTGTAAATTGAAGTTGCATTGATTGGCATTAAATATTATAGACAAATCATTTATGCAAAATAGCCATGTAAGATGACTTCTAGCAAAGAATTTTTATTCTAACACCTCTTATAAAATCTCTCTATTTGTCTTCAATATTTATTAACAAAGAACATAGCTCAAATCTTGTATCAATATGTTTCATGATATTATTTTTTTCCTTATCTGCTTGAAGCTCCCTGGGACAAGCTGCCTGGGTATGTTTATGTAAGGGGTGGAGCTTTCTAATTATTTGGGATGGTAGTGTCTTATATCAATATGTTTCATTATATTCTTTCTTCCTCATATGTTTCAACTTCCCCACAACAAACTGTTCTTCATGATATATTTTTTTCAATTCCCCATAACAAACTGTTCATTATCATAGTTTTGCTCTCCTATTCTCCATATTTTAAAGTTCTATTTAATATATGTTTTAGAACTATCATTTTCTTATGATTCTTAAGTGTTTTCCTAATAACTCTTTTCCAATTTAACTTTTTGTCTTGTACCAATATGTTTCATCATATTCTTTTTCTCTCAACTGTTTGAACTTCCCCATAACAAACTATTCTTCATGATATTATTTTTTCAAGTTCCCCATACCAAACTGTTCATTATCATAGTTTTTGTGTTCTATTGTCCATATTTTAAAGTTTTATTTAATGTGGGTTTTCCAACATCTATCATTTTCCTATGATTGTTAAGTGTTTTTCTAATAGGTCTTTTCCAATTTCCCTTGACCAAAAAAGTTTAGATATGGACATCTATGTATGTGAAATTACTTACAAAGAATATTCAAACTGAAGAACCCAATTCAAGTCAAATGCATGTATATGAACCACCAAAAATATAACACTTACATAGGGAAAAGTGGATTCCCTTTACTAGGCCCCTAGGCTTTCTCACCCTAGGAGCTCTTGGTGTGTAGGAATGACACTCTTTCCGCTTAGTGGTTATATGGTTTTTGGCGGTTGCATTCAAAGGGAGGATGGTTGATTAGGTTGTGATATATGTGTGTTGTGTGGTTGAAAACTAAAAATGAAATGATAGTAATCTAATCTATGAAATGTAAACAAAGTAAATGTAAACTAATGCAAACTAATCTAAATGACCTAAATATATGCAAAACATAAAGGAAACTGGAGAGTTCAGAGCTTGTGTACCTGGAAATGGAATATTATAGATGAGAGGCCCCAAAATTCTCTGGAAATCATCTAAAATCAGAAGGACACTTACACCAATCTAGGCGACGTAGTCCTCCTGTCAGGAAATTCTGCTAGACTGGGTTTCGAGGAAAAAGGTACCTAGAAATGCAAAAACCCTTTTCCAAGCTTAGCACAGGGACAACGTTGCCAATAGTGGTGACATAGTCCTCTTGATGCTTTCCAAGGATTTAGGGTCTGATTCAGTGGGTCCTGATTGGTACTTTCTTCCACTGTAACAATTTTTATCTAAAACTCATGAAAATGACCTGTAACTTTTTCTTTTGCTCCTTCTAGGGTTTGATGCTTTGATGTGACTTGAGTAGAATGTTTGTACTTTCTCCAACACATTGTATTTCACAAAATCAGAATACAATCCTACAAACACATGCAAAGACCAAGAGAATGTTGGGGTTAGGATATATGGGTTTGCCTAAGTAAAACCCCTTTGATTGGTAACTCAAACCCAAATGAGATATAATCAAAGGAAAGATGATTGAATGATAAACAATATAAATTCTCACCAAATCCTTTGTTGTTGAATTCTGCAACATGCAAGAACAACTCCAATGGAGGTTGTTTGTGATGCCCTTGTGCTTTCAAGATTGCTTGCTTGGGAAGCTTGAGTGCTAGAGTACTTGTGAAGATTGAGTGAAGGTGAAAAATGATCTAAGGAGAGGTCAAAATTAGGATGAAAACCCTTATTGATACATGCTAAACCCTTTATTTTTTGAAAATGATACATGATAGGCCGACCTTAGGGTTTGGGGGGAAAATTCTCACAAGATTTATGTTTTAATTTGTAATTTTATGCCAAAAGGGACTAGATCACCCAAGCTGGTGACCTAGTCCACTTGGGTAATTTCAAGTGGTGGTCAGGAATAAAATGATGTTAAATGAATTTTATCAGGTTTGCCTCCTAAAACAAACTTAAGTCAGGACTAAAAGTACATAAAGTGGACAAATTAATGGATGATAAGCCTAGGAAAATGTGAAAATTCCTTACAAAACTTTACAACACCTTGACACAAGGCTTGGAAAAGGGTAAAAGGGGATTGTTTAGGTGAGTTGTGTTGAAAGGGTCTTATAAAAGTGGGAAGATGTGTTGCAACACTTCACAACACCTTAGTAAAACACAATTAGGTTATTGTTGAATTGCAAGCTTTCAAGACTGAATCAAGGTAAAACAAGGCCAAAATCCAAGGGAAAAGACCAAAATGAGTGAAAAAGTTCCAAAGACTACACTTTTTGGTGACACATTTAGCCCCACTTTTGTGAGAGTATGAACTTACTTCAAAATCACATTAAAGTAGCTAAATCATGCATGTCGAATGGGATCTAATGTAATCATGCTAGTAAGGTGAGATGACTATGATCAAAAGGGATGATCAAGCCCCCAAGATCAAGATCCCATGGAAAACTGAACATAAGCACAAAATATCACACGAGGAGTGATGTGGAAGGGTGAGGAGAGAGAAAAATTCGGATCAAGCTTCAACCATTTATCCGACTATTTGTGGATCAGATCTAGGTGGTTTGTCCGATAAGAAAAGGATGTACTAACTCTAGGCCGATGAGACTTTCGATTGTTCACTGGGTGAGAATTCCAAAAGGTGGTGAGATACATACACACGATTGGTTCGCACTCACACACAAAAGGGTGGCTATGGGGAAATTCGTGTTGCTTGTTGGGCTTCCTGCTCAACCATACAAAAGTTATACCTCCTGATAACTTTGATAAGGTGCCACAAAGGACAAGGGTGTGGTTCATGAGACAAGCAAAATATTGGATGCTTAGAAATCATGAACAAGTGTAGGATGGCACCACAGTAATGCAAGTTGTGTTATGCAAGGTGGCCATGTATGCATAATGTGAAAGTGCAACATGAAAAAATGCAAACTATAAAATGCAAAAATGAAAAATGTAAAAAGAGTGTTCCAAGGAGTCTTGTTTAGTTCATATGAGGTCTTTAACTTAGGAAGCATTGTGTCTAATGTCTCCAAGAAAGGACCAATCAAAGAATAGAAAATTCACAACTTAGGGGATGCAGTGTGTCACATCAGGCCACTAAGAGGAATGCAATATGCTAAGATAAGTCACTTTTATGAAGGACATTACACCCAATGTCATCCACCAAGTGAGAGATTTGTCATATGAAGTAGCAAGGCTGCACTAGGAACTGACAAAAATGGAAAAATGCAAAAGGAAATAGTGCTAGTGTATGCTCCCACTTTAAAGGAATTGTTACACACCGTTTTGTGAGCAATTGCTTTAAAGTAGAGAAAGGAAAAAGGTACGAAGAAAGATAAATGTACATGAGAGCCTAGTTGAAAAGCCCTATGTTGAGTGATAGGTTTCCAAGAAAGGCTGCATCATGTAAAGGAAGAAGAGAAAAGAAGGAGAAAAGGGGTTGCCCCCAAAATGAAAAACCACAAACACATAAGGGATCTATGGATTTGGGGTCAGTAAGTTTGTTGCTGCAATGTTTATTAAGAGAGTGCGAAACTATCATCATCCCCCAAAATACATAGAACTGGAAGAAGGACACAAAGAGAGCAAAAACAAATGAAAAAGAAGTTAGTTTGGGTCAACATGGAAGAGACATAGGATGTCTCGTTGCTTTGCATCGTCCCCAAAAGGACAACAAAAGAAAAAGAAAAAGGCAGGCGAAAAAGAGCCTTGGTTTTTGTGTCAACATGAAGGAGACATTGAGGTCTCAATGCCTTGCATCATCCTCAAATGGAAGGCAAAAAGGAAATAAAAATGAAAAGAGTTTCAATTGGATCAACATGAAGGAGACATTGCGGTCTCAATGCCTTTGCATCATCCCCAAATGAAAGGAAAAAAGAGAAAAATAAAAAGAAAAGGAGATCTGATTGGGTCAACATGGAGGAGACATTCCGGTCTCAATGGCTTGCATCATCCCCAAACGAAAGGAAAAAAGGAAAGAGAAAAGAGGAAAGGGATGCATGACATATAGAAGAATGGATATACATATAGAAGAATGTCACCAAGAGTGAAAAAGAATAAGCGCGTCAATATGGGGGAACACATGACACATAAATGAAAAAAGGAAAAGAAAAAGAAAGACTAGTAAGGCACATGTCCATTACTCTGCAAGAAATTCATCCGCCTCCCAATCTTGCTTGGTATAAAACTCTGGAGGGTGACTAGCAAGAGGAACAACAAAAATTGCCAAATTGGCATCAAGATCAATGCTTGTCCGAGGGGAATTTTCATGAATTCTCATGGAAGAGGAGAATAGTGAATTCAATGTTTGGTGTACCTCTTCATTGATTCAAGAATTCTCATCATCATCATCATCATCTAGGTTGATGACAATGGTAGGTCGAATGATAATATCAGTAGTGGCATGTAAAATTGGTGGTGCGGGAGGTACAGGATCAGGCTATGAGGGTGGAGGAGGAGGGTTAGCAGGCATGGCTTCTGGCATATGAGGGTTGTGATTTTCAATGTTTTCTTGCTCATGAGACTGGCAAGCAAGGGCATGATGGCGATGCCTATGCTCCCTAGATTCTTTATTCCCTTTTTATTTTCTCTCAAGGTGCATGGGGGATGGAGCGGGCTGGTCCACCATAGGTTGCTTATTGTCCCTGGGAAGAGGGATATGAGGAACTATGGGTGGCTCATCCACTTTCTTCTTAGCTTTATAGACTTGTTTAGTGTGGGGAGGGAGAACGGAATTTCTATCATGATCCCTAGGCCTCTTAGATGATATGGAAGACGTTTCAAGTGTGGGTTAACTAGGCATGTCATAATTGAGTGGCAACATAGCTTCATCAAGGATAGGTGATTATGAAGTAGGAGGTATGTTGTAGAGAGAAAGTTCAAAGATTTTCTTGGCTTTGAACTTCTAATAGGGAATGAAAAATAAGTTCCATCTAGGGGTGATGGGTTCCATGGGCTCAAGCCAAAAGGCTTCCAAAGAAAAGTTACCTTTGGAGGATAAAGGATTAAAGCCACTATGGTGGATAGTGAATATGGTGTTGTCAATGGGAAACTTCACACACTTGTGGATGACATATGGGATCGCTTTCATTGAACGAAACCATGGGTGGCCAAGTTGCAAATGAAATTGGTTTGATTGTGGTATGATGGGGAAGGTAACGTCTAATGTCTTTGGACCTAGATTTGTAATGGGAGGGCAATCTATCCAATCATCGGGCATGCAAAACCATTATGTTTTTTGACCCAAGCAGTAGGTCGATTATAAACATCTTGAGAAATATCATGTAATATGCGAAATTCTTCGGTGATCATGTTCTCACCACATGTGGGATATATGAGTGTCCCATTAGTGGGCTTCTCATAGATTCTACCAGCTATGTAGAGAGGACCATTAGTAATATTTCGTAGTATATCTTATTGTGAAAAGGTGATCTCAAGAGATCCTTTTATTGAACCCTTACAATGGATAATGCCAATTGCTCCTAGGGTGAAGCCACAATAGTGGTTTACAATTTGATGGAGGAAGGAAAACTGAGAAAAAATGACCCCATGGCAAAAAAATTGGTTTTAGGATTCAAATGAACCTACAAGTTTGATTGAACCCATTAATATACTGGGCCCACATTTCCCACCCAAATAAACAAAAGGAAATGCATATTGAAGGGTGGTTCAGTTGAACCCCTAGGGGTTCGTACGAACCCCCCTTATCCTCATTCTCCCTTGAAACACAAAAAAAATTAAACTTTTATGCTTCAAAGTGAAAGGAAAAGCAACAGTGTGGAAACGCTTTCCTAATGCTAAAATCATAGAGGAGAAGTGCAAATACAAGTTTTAAAACTTCATAAACTTAATATTCACACATACAGGATAACAAGAATAGCAAAAATAAATGATCACAAAGATAACACCAGATTTACATGGGAAAACCCTTTTGAGGAAAAACCCAATAGACTCAAGATCAATCACTTTGTATTACAGCAAAACGATTACATACAAAGTTATTAGACCTCTCTCTCTGATCATTAGCTCACAGTAGAAGACTTTAGTTCGACTACACTCACTATTACAATGCTTTTCTGCATACAATGAAAAACATACTCACTGTCACCTTTTTGTGACTTCTTACAATACATTCAACTATTACAAGTCTTACATGTATTATTTTACCAACCAAACAATCGGGTGCCTTAATTATGCACCTTCCTTCTGATAGATGAATCCAATCACTTCTTGTCCAAGGCGCCCTGCAATCACGCATCGGGCCACCCAGGCATTTAATTCCATTTGCCATAATTAGATCTTGTCACCCATTGAATTGAGCCTTGCAATTAATGCTTTCATCGCTTCAAACTTCGGTCAATCAGTCATTGATAACTTACCATGTGTGACCTTTCCATTCATTCACTGCTTCCAATCGAGTTAGACCAGTCAAAACAAACACCAAACTCCTCTTACTGTGCCACCGTAGGTCTTTCAAACAACCCTCACGGTAGTGCGGTGTACCATGCTACCGCTCAACTCATACTTAGCCTCTGCAGTCTGGCGGTAGACATATCGCACCATCACAACAAAGCAAAGGAACCACTATGGTATGGTAGTAGACACTTGACCACCCGTTCGCCACATTCACCACACCACCGTTGAGCTCAAATCAACCCTCCACGGTATGGCGGTAACTACCTGTGTCGACCGTTGAGACCATCACTCTACCGTGCCCTAACCGGAAGACCCACGCGGTAAGGAGGTTAGCAACTTCACTAACCGCCATAGCTTACCACACCACCCTGATGATGAGAGATGCTTATGACACATTTTATACCATATTTTTGTTCATTTTATATGCCATCATATTTACTTCCATATTCTATTTCCATTCCATCTTGTCCCATTTTAACACTTTGTGTTACATATGGTTAAATATATATAAGTTGTATTTAATATAATTTTGAGATTAAAATATAGGAATTAATTATTGATTATTGTTACTAACAAGCATTTTATTTTATGTCTTGGAAAATATATTTTCTAATATATAGATTTAAGGGTGTTCATCTTCCTGTCATTTTCCATGCAGAAAATCTTCCTGCAACTTTTTGGTCAAGAAACTTCTACCTATTATATTTTAACAGTTTATCTCTGTCATCATTTTCAAAGATTATGCAGCTTCTAAGGTGGCAATGTATATAACTATTAATGATCTCCTAGACATAAATAATATCACATCAAGTGAAATCTACATGAGAGAATTAGAGGAGATCTCGTGATTTATGTGCTAGCTATTTAGGAGAAAGTAAAAATCTGCCAGATAAATATATGACAGTCAGTTTTGCGTTTCAATTTTCAAGAAAATGAGGACGAATCTAAAAATTCCACGATCTGGGTTTTGTGCAGAATGAGGCCATTAACCTGTCTATGTAGAAAAATCTTCGGAAACTAAACCGTTTGGAAGTTATGTGCAATTTTCTAAACATAATAATTCCTAATTTACTATTGCGGCCAGCCAAGACTTCACATTGTTCTACAATAAGTTATGGCTCTATTCACATGGAAATTGATCTGTGGAAGATTCACTTTGCTAGGGAACTTGTGGTACAGATGGTTACATAGCTGGAGAAGAATATAACCATTCCATACCTATTTTTCTATTGTTGTTGCAACAGATTTGGAATATGTGGCCAACAAATTATACGTGAGTCATTCCATTGAGTTCTTTGTTGGTTGCAGGAAAACGAATATTATATTATCCTTCAATTAGTTCTAGTTTGTTATACGAATGATCTTTATATATATGCATCTTCTGTAAACAAGGGACATACTGATATCAAATAGAAACACATACTTTTGTACATCCATTTCCTGTAGCAGAACATTGTATGCAATTTATGTAACAATTTGACGGAATAAAATAATGATATTCTGATTGCAGCAGAGTAGAAAGTAGTTTGTGCTCCAGCACCAGACATACTAAGAAGGCAGGATCCACTTCTTGGGATGACTGGTGATTTATTTTAGATTTGTTGTGTGTTTAATTTCTCTATTATGATTTTAATTTATTATAGACTTAGTATTATTTATATTAGTTTAAATATTGTAATTTATATAATTGTACATAATTATAATTGATTTTTATTTATTTTAGATTTAATTATGAATTTATATTTATTTTGTTTATTATTTATTTTAGACTAAATGCTTTCTAGTTTTTAAAATAGTTTTCTTTAAGAGTCTGAATTTACCTCTTGTCGCCAGGAAGTGACACTTCTTGTCGCCAGTTTTATTTTGGTTTGTTGTAGGTTTCTTTCCATGTGTTATAGCTCCATCCATCCCCACTTTGCTTGCTATCTTCATCCCTTGAGCATACAGCCACTATACCTTTCATCAGTCTATGACCCCGAATTGACATTAGATGCAAGACGAACTGGCTACTAAATCTTGTCAATTATTCTTAATATTGAAACCACAGTTTGTCCCTACACCTGACATGGCCAAAAGGCCATTGTAGTATGGCGGTAAGCGATCTTTGCAGACAATCACCCTTCACTATGGCCACCATGCCACCTTCAAGCAACCCCCACGGTAGAGAGGTAAATGTTTTGTCTGATTGCCCAGTTCATCGCGCTACCGCAAGCTAAGGAGAGAGACCCTATGGTATGTTGGTAACACTGCCCAACTGCGGAGCGAACAACATAGGCCCATGGTAAGGCAGTAAACCGCACAATTGTGCCTCTAAGAATTGTTCCTAGCAGTAGAGTAGTAAGGACCAGAACAAAAAGCATTTTTCCAAGTCCTTTTCAGAGGTTCAAGCCAAAAGTTAAGGCACCTGTTCCCAACAAGCTCCCACTTGACGAACACTTACTGGCTTCCTTTAGACTTCAAATTTATAGACGATCATAGGCCCCAAGGCCCATCGAATCTATGCACCATCTAAACTTGTATGTGCTCATAGACTTCATTAATGCATTTGCAACATTCCTCAAAGTGTCAACCTTTTCCAAACAGACTTTTCCATCCTCCACCATATCTCTAACAAAATAATACTGCACATCAATGTGCTTCGTCCTCGCATGGAAAGTAGGATTCTTTGACAAAAAATGGTATTCTGACTATCACAGAAAATTGTAATCTTCCCTACATTAAAACCAATATTAGAACACAAATGACTCAGCCAAACGACTTCTTTGCAGGCATGTGTTGTTGCCATTTTCTCAGCCTTTGTAGTGGACAAAGCGACTATAGCCTATTGCTTGCTCATCCAACTGACTGCACCACCATTTAACATGAAAGTGTATCCACTGGTGGATCTTCTGCTGTCAATGTCCCCTAACCAATCAAAATCTACATATCCACGAATGTTGAGAGTTCTCTGTGATACAATTGTAGACACATAAAAATGGCCTAGACCCGCAAACCACATTCTTCTATATCATGCTTCATCTCAACATAATTAAAATATTTAATTATGTCCTATAGTCCAATGTCAACTATTAATTAAATAATTCTTAATTATTTAATTAATTCACATATTTTATTCCTCCTGGCTATTTAAATACGTTGCTAATTGCTTATGTCACTCTATAATTAAGTAAATTACTATATTTATTTAATTATTACTTCCTCATGATTATTTAAATAAATAAACTTTATTTATTTATTTAATACGTCATTAATTATTTGTCTTCTCATAATTAAATAAATTCTTATTATTTATTTAATTATTATCCTCTCCAACTTTCTTTCTAATTTTAAATAGAATCATATTTAAAATTACCCACTTTCTAATTTTCCTCCAAAATTGAATAATCTTAATTATTAAATTGTCTTATTGATTTTCTTTCTAAATTTAAATAAAAGCATTTTATTTAAATTGGCAACTTCCCTCTTTCCAAGTAAATAATTTTAAATTATTATTATTTACTGTCACATGAATTCACCATTTTGGAATTAATTTAAAATATTAATTTCAAAATGGCATTTCTCTCCACAAAGTAAGTTATTTATAAAATAACATGATTTTCTAAATCATATCCTTTGGTTCAATCTTTATCTCTTGATTTTTACTAATTTCTCTCAATGTCACGTTTATTCTCCACCATTGATTTAATTTCCTAAATTAGATCTTGTCCACACATTTGGGGATCTTTACCCTAACCCTAATTGAGAGTTGCCATATTGAATCTTGACCTTCGATTCTAGGGCGTTTCTCAATCTTTCATCTCATCTGTCCATTCCAGATTGCAGTTTCTATAAAATGACAATCTTGATCTCATTTTTGGCATCTCTTATTATTTTGGGTAATCTCATTATTGTCATCTTCTATTATCATATCATCTTTTAGACTTATTAATAATTTGCATACTAGAATTAAATTTCTATTTTGCATAGAGTTTTTAAACAAATCCTTCAAAGCTTTGTTTAGGGCTAGATATTTAGAGTTTACTCACATACACAATCTAAGGGCATTCATTATCCCATCAAAGTTAGAAGGTACAATAGAAATGAGTGATGGAGAAGAAAGGATTGGGTGAGAGATTTCTTATTCGTTCTTGTATTTTCTTTTCCTATGCATTCTATTGATTTGTTGGATTTAGATTAATATTGCATGCTTTATTAGACCAATAATCTGTTTTGTAGAAATTCATCATTACATTGGTGAACCCGATCGAATAACATGTTTTTGCAGGTTCTTGTACGGCCTCAGATTTTTTTGTTTTGCAAGTACAAGAGTACGGAATAATGCAACCGCAGACCTACGTGACGCAAGTGCTCTGTCACACAGTATTTACGCTCGTGAATGATGCATTCGACCTGTCGCAATGCATACGAGCTTGCGAATGATGCATTCAACATAATGCAACACATTTGACAAAACCCGAACCGCATTTGATCTGTTGAGCCACATCTGCCATTTCGTGCAACAAATGATTGGTTCTTTTCATTATTCAATTGTTATCTGGATCCAACACGACCGCGACTAGTTATTTTTATTGATGTATGGAGATTAAAATGAACCAATCCTAGGATAGGCACTTTAATCTAGAATTTATCAATCCTAGGATAGACACTTTAATCTAGAATTTATCAATCCTAGGATAATCATCAAATTTTAATTTTTTTTGGTTAAAATGAATCCAATTCTTGTTGTGAAGCAACATCTTCACTTAGTGTAGAAAATCGTCATTTGGATTTAAAACTGAACTACTTGTTTGTTGTGCTTGTTGGGTAATAGGTATATGCTCTCCCCTTTACTAGGTGATCAAAAAGTCAGACTTACCCATTTTATCTTTATGCATTTTATGTTTATTTTCAATCCTTTAGAAGGCCTTCCGTAGTGGAAAAAAGTACTCACCCTATGAGAACGACCTAAGTGGGAACAACCAAAGCCAGGTTTTCCAACCCACTATAATCAAAAGTGAATTTTGGGGAAACCCATATTCAGCGGAAGTGGCAAGATAACCATCCCCAAAATCTATGTTCTAAAGATTGGGAGGTCTTCTGAGGGAGTTTATCTATTGCCACGCTGAACGAAAACCTTTACTACAAACCATTGTGTAGAAAGCCAGCCGTGTCAGTATCCAGACATTATTTCAATCACAGTGCAAGGGAAGGAAGAATCTACCCCCAAGACACTCACCATATAATCACCACGGATTGTTTCCTCAAGGGATGAAGAAATCTAACCTTGAGTATGTACCTGGAAAAGACAAAAACATGGGTGCCCTCTAGGGGGTGACACGGTTGTGTGAGTCGACGCGATTTTAAGCTGTGGGTTGTGATTACTATGATGACCCTTTGACTATTAAGAGTGAGTCTACTTGAAGTGTCTTTTTGTTCAAATACCAGTGAAAACAAAAAAGGGTCATGCTCGATCCTTGAACATACAATCAATGTTTTAGATTCTATGTCTTGCCAAAATTAATAAATTTCAACAAACTGAACATCAACAATCTGGATCCAAACTTGTCAAATATGCAAAACTATTTTCCTTTTCCAAAAAATTGCTTCATGCGACGCAAACACTCTGTCAAACTACAATCGCCATATTTTGAGCTGTAGTCACTCTGATGGGTCGCATTTGAAACCTCTTGAGCCGCATTCGTTCTAATGAGCCACAATCGAAACACCCTGAACCGCACTCGATATACTGAATCGCATTTGCTAGTATCAAATTGCATTCGCTATATTGAGTCGCATTTTCCATTCTGAAGAAAATCCTACAACGCATACGTTGTATTACAACGCATTTGCCACAGTCTATGATGCATTTGAGTATTCTGCACCATAATTTCCTAATCTTGAGTCGCATCTGCTCTATCAAGCCGCAATCGCCCTCTGAAACAACGCATTTTCTCTATCGGACTGCACTTGCATCTCTTAATGCCGCATTTTCCAGACCTATTAAAATCTTGCAATGCATCTGCTATTGTGCAATGCATTTTCTATATTATGAGACACATATGATTATTTTGCAACACATTTTCTTCTTATAACAATGCATTTGATACTGCACCGCATTTGAAACTTTCAGCGATGCATTTGCCTATTTTTTTGGAAAAAAATTATTCCTATCAAAATCCCAAGGCCAAACATTTGCAACCAAACTTTCCTGGCATCTTTTTCCAGTAGCCTCTATCCAAAACCCGGAAAGCAACTTGTCCAAGTCATCCATCCTTGCATCTTTGGGTTGCATTTACCTTGCAATCCATCATCATCATCTTCATAGGCAAAGTCTTAAGTCCTCAAATTTACACCTTTGGGATAGGTAAACCTTCCTTCCTTTGTTAAACCATTGTCTCAAAAATAATTTGTCATTGGACCAAGTCAAAATAAATCAATCCTAAGTCATTGTCCTTTGGTGAGATACTTCCAACTCATAAGGCTAGTGTGGAAACCTCACCTTGTCATTTTATCATCTTGTCTTTCAAATAAGTGCTTTGACAATCAAAATTGAGACATTGGCCAAAATTTTGAATGGTTAGAAAACCTTTCCTAAAAGTATTTTGACATAAGACCCTCATTTTAGGCACACATTACCACTTTATATTTGACATTCCTTTTTGTCCTCGTTATCACTTTGCATAGCCTTAGTCTCATTCCATCCACCATCATGTCTTCAAGTCACTATGACATGCTTTCTAGTCGAATTGAATGCCAATTCAGTAGTAATGGTCAAGGACAACTGGCTAGGGACTTCAAAACACTATACCTCCAATCCAATTCCAAATTCACCTCAACCTCTAGTCCTCCATCCATCTATCCATCTTTCCAACAATCCATGAGTCCTAGTCCTCTATCCATCTACTATCACGAGTCCCCTAACACCATCCATGGCACTAAGTCACAACAAACTTCCATTAGTCATACCCACCCTAACTTTGACAAGGGAAACCAACCCTCCATTAATCCATTCCAAGCCTCCACATCATATCTTAGTCCTTCATCATATCCTAGTCCACCATTCATGTCATATCCTAGTCCTCCACCCATGTCATATCCTAATCCTCCATCCACATCATATCCTTATCAGGCAATCATGTCCTATCCTAGTCCATCATCCCTCAATCAAGTCCAAACCTCAATGTCATATCCTAGTCCGTCATGCACCAATCCATTCCAAGACAATCCATTTTTTCATGAAAACATATCTAGTCATGGTCTCTAAAGTCCCATCTTCTTACATACACTTGAGGATACATGTCAAGAGGCAAGTCCAAAGCCCAACATTATAACATCACTGTCATGTGAAGATCAAAGTAGTCCACTCGACCCCATCTTTACATCCATTCAAGAATTCCTCTTAAACAATCATGGTATACCAAATACACCTATCCTTGATCAAGAGTCCATCTAAAACCATGCCACTTAAGACGAACCTATTCTTGGTCAAGGTCCTATTTTTGACCATATCATTACAACTAAGCCCATCTTTTATCAAGGCACCACTTTTGAAGAAGTCCACAATGATCAACTCCTTGACCTCTATGTCATTCACAATGAAACACTTGAAGATGATTCCATCCAAAATTCAAGTATTGACAATCCCAAAAGTGAGACATTTGCCTCCATGGGACACATAGATGATCTACCACTAGAACAAGAGTCTTCTAGCATGGAAATATTTGCAAATGATGAAGCTATAACTGAATTTAGTGGGCTTTATGACATTGGCCGTGAAGACGGTTTCGACATCAACTTCGAAGCACCAACAAAATCATCAGAATCTGATATGTCAGAAAATCAAACCAAAGATGTCAGTCAAAAATCTATCCAACATGTCAGTGAAGCTACAACATCTTACGAATTAGGATCATCTATCCTTTTCAAAGTAGGCTTTCTTATAGATGAGAAGATTTCAAGCATTAATTTCCCCAATAATGATTGGTTAGCATCTTGCTTCAAAAGTAACAAGTATCCCATCGCAAACAAAAATTGTCAGAACATCAATTATCAGGGAAAAGGATTAGGCCTACATGAGCAAGGAATCTTGGAACCCATAGAAGCTCAAGCATATTATAGACATCAAGGTCTTGGCTATTCATCAGTCAGAAAATCAAAAGATGTTATTGGTCCCTCCTCGATATTGGGGGAAACGTTATCTAATACAAACGTCAAAATGGGTGTTATGAGTAGTCCTTTTCATAAGATTGTTCCCAATACCCCTTCCCTCCACACCCCAAACCCTCATTCCATCATGAATAAACCTTCCATTTGGAACCAACAAAAGTATTACAAATCCAAAATCCAAAACCAAATGTCAAAGGCCATGGAATCATCCAAAAATTCAAGGGACAAAGGAAGCTAAAGTAGATCCCAAAACAAAATGGTTCAAGTCAAGAAAAGAATGAATCAGACAAAGAAAATATGCCAAATCCAAAAGTCAATCGAAATGTGGAGCCACAGCATAAGAGGACTCCCACATACAATACATGTCTGCCTCCGTCAAAATGGCCATCAAGAAAGACATATAAAAGTGTTGGTTCCAAACACTATCCTATCCCAACACCCAAATTTTGGAGAATGAAAACCAATACATCCAAGGATCCAACCAACCCATCCACATACACCATCATTCATCATAATACTACATCCTCCTTAAATTCCAAACATCCCATGTCACAAATCCATCACATCTTGGCAACAAATCTCTATCATAAGGACTCTCATGGAACTCTATTGCAAGGTGCGCATTCTAATAAGGCCAACTCTAGTATCAACAAGGATCACAATGACATCAATCAGTTGTATGCAAGCGCTATCATCCTGACAAGGCAACTACTTCAAAAAGGTCATTATTGGCATGTCATGGCACCAGTCTCTACATCGGCACCATCAAAGGCTTCAACACAGTGAGTGGTCATCTAAAGCATCAAGGCTATTCGGCAAAAAAATGCAAAAATAAAAAAAAATCGTCACCTCGATGAAAACCTAGCAAACAAGCGTCTTCGTGACACCAAAATAATTAGAAAATATCAAAAATAGTAAAGAGAAAAATTTCGTCCAATAGTGAAAACCTAGAAAATAGGTGCTTTGGATAAGTACCATGATGAAAAACCTGGCAAACAGGCATCATGTGTAGAATAAATCATCTATGTGGACCATTGCAATTGGGGGCAAGTCGTCTCGTCTCCTATACCCTTCACATGATGTTTCCCTCCATCCATCTGAGCCCTTTCATGTCCATCCATTTTCCCACCTACTTTGATCTTGACACCATTTTCCCACCTACTTTGATCTTGACAAAGACTAGTGTACAAACACAAATCATACATTGAAAAACTTTTGACATGTCTATCTTTTGGTCATACCTTATTCATTGAACATGATGTCATTACCTTCATAACCTCCTTTTCACTATGCGACATCATCCTTGGAGACCATATGAGAATTCTCCTAGTCCAATCCATCCATGTCTCCTATCTTTTACCAAAGCCATCCATTGTCCTATCACCCATCTTGGTTTCCCTTGTCAATGGTGTATAGATCCCTTGACATTCCATCTAGTCCTCACCAAGTCATTCCAAATGCGACAATATGGAAAACCTAGCACATTATCCAAAACATTCCTTGGCTTTGGCCCTAGCCCTGGTGCAGACTTTTATACTCTTTTCATCTCATTATCATCTTCACATTGTTTCGGGATGTGTCCTTCCCACATCAAACAACATTGTCATTGTTCTCGTCACCTATCAATTGGTATTCAGTTTGACTAGCAACAAAATCATGGTTGTCCTTGGATTCATGTGCGTCAACATCATTCGCATGCATTTGTCACAATTTTACATAAAACATCAAAAACATAAAAGTCCTAACAAAATCATAAAAAATCAGAAAAGTCCTAAAAAAGTCATAAAATCTGAAAAAGTGTTGAAAAAAGTCATAAAAATCTGAAAAAGTCCTTAAAAAAGACCTAAACATCAAAAAATGTTATGAGAAAACATAAAAAACATCCAAGTCAATGTCAAAATCCAAAATAGAATCAAAGTCAATGTCAGTCCTGTCAGTTCAGTCAATCATGTCAGTCAGTCTTCGTCCTAGTCCGAACTACGTTGTCTCTATGCCTTTGCTATGTAGGCAAGATTCATCTTTGAATCCCCGAGACATTAGGTCAGTCATTTTAGGTTTGTCTAAATAAGATCATAAGTTAAACATAGTCACACTCAACACAAGATAGTCATTTGAAATGTCAGCGTCAAAATTGGTCAAAATCAGACAACATAAGCTAATCAATTATACCGTCAACATCAGTCAGTTTGCCAAAGCATTAGTCAAAATGTCAATCTCGTCACTTTTTGGTCATTTTCAAGATGTGTCCTTCTTAGATTTGGATCTTGTCAAAATTTCATTTGCCTTTTCAGGATGTGTCCTTCCTGACCTTAGGCACCATCAAATCGTCAAACCGTCAAACCGTCAGAACTGTCAAAACTATCAAGCTTTCAAACAATTAATCTTGGGAAACAAACATTGGAAATACAATTAAATGGTTGTTAATTTTTGGCTATTTTGTCTTATCTTTTTATTGACTTGTCTTTTTGTAATGTTACTAGCTACCTCAAGGATGTCCCATGAAAGATTTAGAGGTGCGATGATGTCTCATGACCTATTATGTTTTTCTTTGACTGATGTTTGTGGATTGTCTTGAGAAAAAGACTGGGGCAAATTGGCCTCTAGTATGGGTTAGGACATTCCTTGTCTACAATCGTCTGTTTTGCAAGTGGATGACCTTGCACACTTTGGTCTATGTCATACGCTAGTGTTTGTTGTCCATTTGTGTCATTTTTACTGCCCAATGATGATTCAAGCAATACTTATTAGTACTCTAGAAAACATTGAATGATTCTAACATGCATTTCTTTTTCCAAATTAACTTGCATCTCCTTCCCCGTATCGACATTCATGTCTTCTATCCTAACATTCATCTTTTTTTTTCTCTAACATTTCTTCTAGTCCGCATCATTATCATCCTTATCTATCTTTCCTATATACTTTTGTCTTTCATCTTCTAGTCTTCTCAAACATTTCAAGAGCACACTCGTGTCCTCTGAACCCAACTGTACTCTCGAGGGGGCATACCACAACCCTCCTCATCATTCTTCCTCATCCTATTTTGCACTGGGGCATATATTTTGACTTATTTTCTTTGCCACAATGCGACAGGTTTCATTATGATAAAGAGGGGCAAATGTACACACATAAAAATGGCCTAGACCCACAAACCACATTCTTCTATATCATGCTTCATCTCAACATAATTAAAATATTTAATTATGTCCTATAGTCCAATGTCAACTATCAATTAAATAATTCTTAATTATTTAATTAATTCACATCTTTTATTCCTCCTAGCTATTTAAATAAATAAATTACATTTATTATTTAAATACGTCGCTAATTGCTTATGTCACTCTATAATTAAATAAATTCCTAAATTTATTTAATTATTACTTCCTCATGATTATTTAAATAAATAAACTTTATTTATTTATTTAATACATCATTAATTATTTATGTCTTCTCATAACTAAATAAATTCTTATTATTTATTTAATTATTATCCTCTCCAACTTTCTTTCTAATTTTAAATAGAATCATATTTAAAATTACCCACTTTCTAATTTTCCTCCACAATTGAATAAGTTTAATTATTTAATTGTCTTATTGATTTTCTTTCTAAATTTAAATAAAAGCATTTTATTTAAATTGGCAACTTCCCTCTTTCAAAGTAAATAATTTTAAATTATTATTATTTACTGTCACATGAATTCACCATTTTGGAATTAATTTAAAATATTAATTTCAGAATAGCATTTCTCTCCACAAAGTAAGTTATTTTTAAAATAACTTGATTTTCTAAATCACATCCACTGGTTCAATCTTTATCTCTTGATTTTTACTAATTTCATCTCAATGTCACGTTTATTCTCCACCATTGATTTAATTTCCTAAATTAAATCTTTTCCACACATTTGGGGATCTTTACCCTAAACCTAATTGAGAGTTGCCATATTGAATCTTGACGTTCGATTCTAGGGCATTTCTCAATCTCTCATCTCATCCGTCCGTTCAAGATTGTATTTTCTATAAAATGACAATCTTGATCTCATTTTTGGGATCTCTTATTATTTTGGGTAATCTCATTATTGTCATCTTCTATTATCATATCATCTTTCAGGCTTCTTAATAACTTGCATACTAGAATTACATTTCTATTTTGCATAGAGTTTTTAAATAAATCCTTCAAAGCTTTGTTTAGGGCTAGATATTTACAGTTTTCTCACATACACAATCTGAGGGCATTCATTATCACAACAAAGTTAGAAGGTACAATAGAAATGAGCCATGGAGAAGAAAGGATTAGGTGAGAGCTTTCTTATTCATTCTTTTATTTTGTTTTCCTATGCATTCTATTGATTTGTTGGATTTAGATTAATATTGCATGCTTTATTAGACTAATAATCTGTTTTCAGAAATTCATCATTACAACAACCAAATTTTTCATGGTAACACAGAGCATATTCTGAAGTACCTCTCAAATATCTAAACACTCTCTTCACAGCATCCCAATGTGTCCTTCCCATATTTTCCATAAAATGGCTAAGAATTCCAATTTCTTGGGCAATGTCTGGCCTTGTACAGACCGTTGCATACATTACACTGCCAACAACACTTGCATAAGGAACCCTAGTCATGTCCTCCATCTCAGTAGCAAATTTTCAGCCTTCAATAAATAACTTCATTCCCTGCAAGATTGGAACAACTAGTTGCTTGCAATCATTCATACTAAATTTCTCTAGAACATTGTTAACATACTTACTCTTGCTAACCGAAAGCTTTCTACTCGTTATGTCCTTGGTGATTTCCATCCCTAGAATATACCTTGCTGCACCTAGAGCTTTCATTTTGAACTTTGTAGACAACTAAGATTTAAGATCAAAACTCATAGACTTACTATTTCCTATGCACACCATATGATCCACATACAGGGTAATAATAAGCACACGATCATTTTCATATTTGTAATAAACACAATGATCATATTTTGATCTCAAAAATCCCATAGACAACACAAAGGTGTTAAAATTTTGGTACCACATCCTAGGAGACTGCTTCAAACCATACAAAGATTTCTTTAATTTGCAGACCAGACTTTCTTTACCTTTTCCAACAAAGTGCTTAGACTGGGACATATAAATTTCTTCTTCTAGCTCTCCATGGAGAAACATTGTCTTCACATCCATCTGTTCGATCTCTAAGTCATACATCACTACCAGTGACAAAAGAAATCTGATAGATGTTAGCTTTGCTACAAGGGAAAATATTTCTCCATAATCAATCCCCTCTACCTGGGAATACCCATTTACAACCAACCTTGCCTTATATTTTCCAACACTACCATCTAGACTAGTCTTCTTCTTAAATACCTATTTACAACCAGTAGGCTTTCACCCTCTAGGAAAATGTACCAAACCCAAGTTTCATTCTTCTTTAATGATTCCATTTCTTCATTCATGGCTTCCAACCAAGAATTTGAATCAGACATGCTAATAGCTTCTTTCATAGTCCTAGGCTCATCAATGCTAGTAATCAAAGCATAGGCACAGTTCGAATCCAACATAGAGAAACCATACCTATCAGATTTTCATTTTTCACGTGTAGACATTCTTACTGGCTGAGGTTGTGGTTCTTCATCTTCAAAACTCTTAGAGCTAATTCAACTCTCCTCAGTTTCAAGTACACCATGTAGTTCCCCTATTTCTAGAATCTGAGGAATTTCAACTACATCATTCTTCTTTTCTCTTTGATCTGTCTCTAACTGTGGATCAACTATTTAAGGTTTTAGCTCATGAAATATTACACTTCTGTTGTACATAACCTTCTCAGTATTAGGATTCCAAATCATGTATCCCTTCACACCAATGCCATAGTCAATGAAGATACATTTAACAACCTTTTTCTCCAACTTAGATATTTTCTCATTCGACACATATGCATATTCCTCACTTCCAAAGACATGAATATGTCTCAGCGAAGGCTTCTTACCAGACCATGCTTCTAAAGGTGTCTTGTCAACAAGAGAAAAAAAAGGTGAACGATTTACCAGGTAACATGTTGTAGCCACAATCTTAGCCTAGAAATTATGCTGCAGACCAGCACTACTCAACATACTTCTCGCTCTCTCCATTAATATTATGTTCAACCATTCAACAACTCCATTCTGATGTGGAGTATAAGGTGTAGTTTTATGCCTTTTAATCCCATGGTCTTTGCAGTACCTTTCAAAATTTGCAGAACAAAACTCGCTGCCATAATCCATCCTCAAGCATTTAATTTTCTTTCCAAACTGATTGTCTATCAAAGTTTTAAATTATTTAAACCAACTGAACACTTTTGATTTACTCTTAAGAAATTATATAAATTTTGTTCTCGAATAGTCATCAATAAAAGAAACATAATATCAAGACTTCGATAATGAAGGAACATTCACTAGACCAAACACATTAGAATGAACATAATCCAGTATGCCAAAATATTTATGAGGAATCAAATAAAATGAAACATGGTGTTGCTTTCCATAAATATAGTGTTCACAAAAATCAAACTCAAGGTTACAATCAACAAGCCCTTCAACAAGATTTTTATTTTTCAAGGTTTTTAAACCTTTCTCACCTATGTGACCAAGTCTATGATGCCACAACATGGTCTTCTCTGCTGGGAGTTGCAGCCAAAGGAGCTTTAACATCCTTCTCTAAAGGAACAACTTTGCTTGAATTTACAGAGGCGTTGTTGCATTGAACAGGATGTGCATCTAGCTTGTACAGAGTGTCAGTACGTACACCCTTAGCTAGCACCATTGCACCTCTAGCCATCCTACATGCTTTACTCTAGAAAGAAACTTCCACACCAGCATCATTAATCTTACTAATAGAAAGTAAGTTACGAGCCAAGCCTGGTATGTGTAGTACATCACCAATCCCTTTGATTCTTGCATCAGGGAATTGTATTTTGACTCTTCCACGACCAACAATCTCAAGTGCTGAATCACTTGTCAGGTACACCTTTCCACCATCATACTTCTCATACTTAGTGAACCACTCTCTGTGAGACGTCATGTGGAAAGATGCACCTGAGTCAATTAGCTAGACAATATCTGATGCCTGAGTCACCAAGGCTGCAATGAAGGCATCTGCGTCTCTCTGAGAAGAGTCATTTTCTGAAGAGTTACTCTTCTTCTTCTTCTTCTTCTCCTTACAATCCTTTTAGTTATGACCAGGTTGCCCATAGTTCCAACATTTCACCTTGGAGTTTTTACTAGGAGACTTTGATCTCCCTTTAGATTTAGATTTAGACTTTTTATCCTTCTTCTTTCCTTTATCCTTCAATCTACCTCGAACAACAAGGGCCTCTTTGGCCATTTCAGAAGACTTCCTCCAAATCTCTTCAAACGACAGTGAGACAACAATGTCTTCCATCTTGAAAGTAGTGGTCATACTTCCAATAGCCATTACAAGATGATCCCAAGTGTCAAGTAACGAACATAATAGGAGCATGCAATGATCCTCCTCCTCTATCTTCACACCCACAGATGCCAACTGAGCAACACTCATATTAAATGAGTTCAAATGGTCTACAATAGATGCACCTTCTTCCATCTTCAAGGAGTACAACTTCTTCCTTAGAAGAATTTGAGAGGTTGACCACCAGCTTAGACTCCCAATCATGAACAAAAGGAAGAATAGGGGAGTTCGAGGGAGAAGACAAGACAAAATAAATGAAAGGGCAAGCCGATTGTGATGTGATATTAAGCTCAGGCTCACATGCGCGGGGAGAAGACTATTGAGATGAGGTAGAAGGTGGCCAATTAATGGGAGGGATTGAGAGAACAACGGGGGTGTCAGAGAAATTAGAATGAGTAGGGACGAAATCATCAAAGATGGGGACATGGAGAGAGGGGACAAGGTCAAGGTCAAAATGAACAGGCGAGCAGGGTGCGATTGGATGAGAGCCATATAAAATAATAAATGAAAACGAAAGATAAGAAGTGACACCCCGTATTTATGGTGTTCCTAAAATACACAAAGGGGGTATTTCTTTGAGACCCATTGTGGATACCATTGGCTCTCCCACCTATTATTTAGCTTCATTTCTTGTCAAGCTTATCTCTCCTCTTGTGGGAAAGTCAACCTCCTACATCAAAGATTCCACCCAATTTGTGGACTTCATCAAGGATGTTAAACTAGAAAGCAACGACCTCTTGGTGAGCTTTGATGTTGTTACCCTGTTCACTAAGGTTCCCATCGCCAACTCGATTGATATTGTAAGGTGTAAGTTAAATGTGGAGATTGCCACCCTGGTTGAATTTTGTTTAAAATCTACTTTTTTCTCTTTCCAAGGTGTTATCTATGAGAAAATTGATGGTGTAGCGATGGGGTATCCTCTTTCTCCTGTTACAGATAACCTTTACATGGAGAATTTTGAAGAAGTGGCTCTCTCCTCCTTTCCCTTTAAACCGAGATGGTGGAAATGTTATGTGGATGACAATAACGTTTGTTGGCCACATGGCCTTGAAAAATTAGAATAATTCCACACCCATCTCAACAACTTAGCCCATTGCATCTCCTTCACTAGGGACATTGAATCTAAAGGCCAACTTCCCTTTCTTGATATTTTACTCATCAAAAAATCGGATGGATCTCTAGGTCATCGGGTCTTTCGAAAGGGGACCCAAACCGACCTCTACCTCCTCACTTCTTCTCATCACCACCCTAGCCAAAAACGTGGTGTCCTTAAAACTTTGACCATGAGGGCTTATCGGATTTGCAATGAGGAAAATTTGAGCAATGAATTAGCCCATCTTCGAAGGTCTTTAGTTTGAATGGGTACACCAATAAGAAAATTTCCAAAGCCCTTAACTAAGCTATGGTGAGGTTCCATTCCAACTCCATCCCCTCCAAACCTGAGGTCCTCCCTATTGCTTCCCTTCCATATATTGAAGTAATTTCCCACAAAATATCTAAGATCCTCCTCAAAAAAGGTCTTAGATGTGCTTTCAAACCTTGTTCAACGGTTAAAAATCGTATCCCCTCTCTCAAATACTCTCGGGATATTCTCCTTGACTCAGGAGTCTACAAGGTTATGTGTTCTTGTGGCACCCCCTATATAGGCGAAACAGGTCATTCCTTTAGCACAAGAATTAAAGAGCATTGTGATGACATTAAGCATGAATGAATCCTTAAATCGGTCCTTTCTGATCACTCCACCTCTTTGAAACACCATATCTATCTAGAAAGCACACAAATATTATACAAGGAAGACAAATTTTTCAAAAGGAAACTTATGGAAGCCATTGAGATTAACAATCACCCCATTAACCTTAATTGTGACGATGGGTGGAGTCTTAGCCTTTCTTGGAAACCCTTGTTGTCCAAACTGAGTAGTTCCCATTGTCGGTGACCTCTAATTTCCTCTTTCCTTGTGGTGGTGTCTTCCCCTTTCTCTCTCTTTCCTCCTCTCTCCCTCTCTGGTAGCTCTGCTTTCCCCTTGGGCCTTGGGTTTCCTCTCCCCTTTTTTCTGGTTTGGTTTTTTTTTTCCTCCCCTTTCCTGTCGTGGTTTCCTCCCCAGTCTTGGCTCACTAGCCTTTGCTTGGTTTATATTTTGCTAGTTTGTGTATAGCATTTGATTCTTTTTCCATTTTTGTCTTTTTCCCTCCTCTCCTTTTTAATTTATGCCTTCTTTCTTTATTCTTATTGCTCTTTTTTATTATTTTTAATTTATGTATGCTTTATTAATTTATATAATGACAATGACATATATTGACATATGTCTCCATATAGCAATATATGTCTCTATATTATTAGTCCTTAAAAAAATCTTTCTCATTTTTTCTCATTTCTATTGTTTGTCGTTTTCTCTCTATGGGTTTTATTTTCTTTTTTCTTTTCTTCTTTTATTATTAGCCTTTCTCTTTTCTTTTCATACATTTTTTGAATTATTTAATTTATGAATACATATAATAATAAAAAGAAAGGCTTGGACATATATTGCTATATATCCTCATATAACAATATAGCTCTTTTTATTATTATATGTCACCATAAATGTCTTTCACTTTCTTTCTTTTTCCTTGTTCTTTTATTGGTCTACTTCTCCCTCCCTCTTTTATTTTTTAGTCTTCTTAGATTTTTAGCCTTTTGCTTATTTTTGTTTAATATTTTTTGACATATATTGCTATATGTCTTCATATAGCAATATATGTCTTCTTTTTATTTTTGTCTTCTTTAAATTATTTCTTTTTCTTATTCTTTTATCTTTGTATATCTTATTTGGATTCATATTATGTTTCTTTATATTATATGTATTCTTATTATTTGTATTCTTAATCATTTCTTAATAATTTATTATTATTTTATTGCTTAATTTATGAATACATATAATAATATAAAGAAAGATTTAGACATATATTGCTATATGTCTTCATATACAATATGTCTTTATATTATTATGTGTCTCCATAAATTTCTTTCAATTTGAAATTTCTTATTAAATTTGTGTATATTGTTTTCGTTATATGTTTTGTGATCTTCTTCTAAGCCTTTTGCTTATTTCAATTGTTATTCATTAATTATTTTTGAAGACATACAATAATATAAAGAAGGTTGGTGACATATATTGCCATATGTCATCATATATCAACTTATGTCTTTACATTATTTGGTCTTCATTAATATTTAATTATTTTTTATTTATTATTCAAGTCTCTTTTTATTTTCTTAATTTAGTTTCTCATCTTTTGTTTTCATTTATTAGTTTAGGCATTGTTCTACAATTTTTTGTTTTGGGCTTTCTTTTAGCCTACTCTTTCTCCATTCATTATTTGTTTTTTTTGAGGCCTTTTTCTTGGTCCTTGAACCTTGTGCCACCTTTCCTCCTCTTCCCACCTCTTCCTTTTTAAGCTTGCATTGGTCTGCAAATAATAATTCTTCTCCTCTATCTCTCTTATATTGATGATGGATCACAGAGTGTGATCCGAAATGTTGATGCAAAAATCTCATACACAATCAAATCCAGAAATGATAATTTCTAGGTAAAGAGATCATTTTCTATTGGAGTAATTGGGTAAGGGCGTGAAGGTGTGCTTAGGATATCAATAATTGAAGGGCACTATAGACCTAATAGTGACCACTTGGTTATTAGCAGGTGGTGAGGTTTGCGACGAAGGGTTAAATTGGAGGAACCCTTTGTTTGGTTTATAGAATGGTTGAGGTTTGGATTGGGAAGAAGCATCGAACTTCTCAACTCTACTAGAAGTGGATCGTGAATCATGACTACTAGCTAAGTTATGATAGTCACAAAGTGCTTGGCACAAGTGCATAAAAGAGGGAAACTTCATGAGGGTAAGTTTATCTTGGAGAGGGTTAAGAGGTTTTCAGTGAACATCTTTTGCAGATGGGTGTCAGGTATCTTAACATCAATCAAGGAATAAAGAGCCTGATAAACGAGAGATAAAGTGAGTTATCTTCTCGTTAGTGTCATGCTTGCATCTCATGAGCTCGACCAAGGTTTTCTTAGGGGCCATATGGACTTGGAAGTGATTAATGAAGGCATCCACTAGTTCATTGAATGAAATAATGGAATTATTGGGAAGGGAGGAAAACTAGTCCAAGTCGACATCTTTGAGAGTCCTTGGAAATAACTTAGTGAGAAACTTGTCATCAAGAGAAAAGTCACTACATAAGGCAGTATAGGCATTGACATGATTAGAAGGGTGACCCTTCCCTCCATAATTCTTTAATCTAGGAATCTCTATTCCTTGTGGCAAGGGGGTGTGTAGGATTTCAAGGGATAATGAATTACTACAAACGTAGTGGGTAGAGGAACCATGTTGGATTTGGTTGATAGTGGATATTTGTTGTTGCATGGAGGTGATAATTTGAAAAATTTGTGTAATAAGAGGGTTAGTGTAAGTGTTATGAGGTGGAAGGGAGAGAGGTGAAGGTGTGAATGTAGTGGAAGGAGAAGTGGAAGGGATACATATGGGAGGTATGGTGGAAGAAGTTAAGGAATGCGATGCCACAAGGGAAGTATAAACACTAGTAGGGATGTCGAGGGAAGGTACCAAATTACTAATCGGTTGCATAGTGTTTGTCATGCTAGTGGATGCATAAGTGGGTATAGAAGCTATGGTTGAGTGGGGAGGAGTAGAAGGTCCTCCTTGTCCATCCATAGGGGTAGGCGAGTGAGATACCTTAGGTGTAGAAGATGCATGTTTTTCATATATTACTGCTATCTTCTTCATGACACGTAGGAAATCATCATGATCAAGTAAGTGGTGAAGGTTCTCAATGGAGGGGATGGCGGTTCTAGATATAGGCTCAAGGCTTATTTCATGTTGGTAATCAGCTAGATCAGCATGGATGTGAAAGACCTTATCATGTGGGAGGTCATTGTTATCTCTAGTTGTGTCTCCTAGGTGCAAGGAATTGCTAAGGATAGTCTCTAAGTGTAGTGTACCATCGTCAATAATAGGAGTTGAAGTTTGAGAGATCCCAAGATCTACAACGATAGTGTTTTCGTTGGATGCCATGAGTCTAGAGCTTCATCTCACAACTGTATCGGTAAGGGAACACAAAATGCTCATACAAGGTTTCCTAAGGATGGGGTGGAGATTAAGGTAATGTAAGCAAAAGAGATAAAACTGCTTGTAACTAAAATTTTGTAACATAACACATAAATGCAAAACCAGGGAATTGTAATGCAAAAAATATTGGAAAATTGCCAAAAATTACACAGTGAACAGTGCCAAAGGACTAGGTCACCAAAACCAGAGAATTGTAATGCAAAAAATATTGGAAAATTGCCAAAAATTACACAGTGAACAGTGCCAAAGGACTAGGTCACCCAATGTGGTGACCTAGTCCAAGTAGTGTTGTTGTTGCCTAATTTTTGAATTTTTGACTACTTTTTGTGCTTTTTATGATTTTGTAATACAAACAGAGAATGGAAATGCAAGTCTTTCTATATTTTCTTGCTCAAAATGTAATGTAAAGTGTAATCTATCATGAACTTTCACTAATGCACTTTGCTAGAAACCTTAGGATGAAAATAATGCAAAAGTTTTCAATGCAATGCAAGCTATTTCCTAATATGAAATGCAAAATCAGAAGGTTAGCAAGTGGTCTATGGTCGGGTTCTATTGAGAAATCGAGTCATGTTAGAATGAAACATCTAAGAACAACAGTGCCTTCAGTGATTTTAATTCCTTCAAATTGCCTCAAAGACACATACTACTATGCCATAAAGCGGAAACTGGCACAGTTGATTTCCCACATTAACCCTTCTCAGAAAAACACATGCAGACTAAACCAAATTCAACACTTATGCACAGTCTATTCAAATTATAGAATCAAACAACATAGAAGACAAAAAAATGAACAACCATATTTACGTTGGGAAAACCCTTCCGAGTAAAAAACCCCACCCTCCAAAACACTCAGCTCAATTGTATTAATGAACAACAACAATAGTTACAATACAATCTCAGAGCTATGCTCTTTAGGAGTTTACATCTTGTCTATCTGGAGAATACAAGAAACAAAATTGTTCAGAAACCTCACACTGTTCCAATGTTCTCACACAACATACAATGTAGATTCATTTTCAGTCGACTCACTCAGCTAGCCTCTCAGCCACCATAGGTTCAAATTATTCTCTGTTTTGTGTGTCTCAGTGTTCACGTTACAATGTTCTATGCATACCACTCAAACACACACTCAGATCGATCTGATCTCTCATTGACTTCAAGTATGTGCAGGATCATCATGGAAAAAATAGTCCCTTATGTGGCAATACAATTTAGAAAAATCAAAGTTAGGAAAATTGACATAAAAATTTGAATAAGTTATCTATATTATTTCAAAAACATGTAAAAATAGAATTTGTAGCAAATTGAATGTAGTTTCTAAGCTACTAGGTTTATTTAAAAAATAAAAAAATATATTTGGTGAAAATTTGAAATTTCAATGTAGTAGTACTTAAATTTGAGGGAAAAAAAAAGTAGGTGTCTGTCTAACCACCCTAACCACAATAAAATGATAATATTTTTTAATAATATTTTAGATATAAGTAGAGGACTCATGCCCTGATGTGGTGCATATTTTTTTGTAATTTTTTTCCAAGTAAATAATTAATTATGAATTTTTTATTACAAATTTAAAAAAATATAAAAACTCGTATGTTTGACATCCTTAACTTGGTCGAAACTTCATAAAATTCAATTTTATTTTTTTAATCCTATAGTATGTGAACCATAGAATGTGACACATGTTTTCAAAAAATGTGATACCATTTGAAAGCTATATATATTTTCCAATCAGCCTATCAATCAAGAATTTAATCATAATTCAAATAGAAAATGAATAGTAGTAATTTATTAAATTCAAAGTAAAGAATAATTTATATTGGTGGAAATCCAAGAATCTCCTTTAAAAACCCTTTTCATTTCATCAATTTTGGGTTAAAAAAAGGTCATCAGCCACATGGTCATCATATCACTTACATATCACCACTTTTTGGTCCATTATGATCCTGCACATACCCCTTCTCTACAACCAGCAACCATCAGTGTATTTTAATTACCCCACCGACAAGCTTCCTTCATCTCAGGTCACTTCCATGCAGCACACATTGCGCTGCCCAACATTAAATCTATTACAAAGAATATTACCATATCTACACTTTGTCAACCCCCAAGTCAACATATGCATTTAATGCAAATATATCGCTATCAAAATATAAAGCTTTTGTCCAATGGTTGTTGATTTACAACAGTGATGTAAAATCAACAAATGAAACCATACCACGTGTTGACACATCATTCATCCACTGCTTTGAAAATCATAGCAAATAGTCAGTTGTACCCTGCGGTCCTTCCACCGCGCCACCGCTAGTGATCTAGAAGACCCCCGAGGTATGGCGGTAAATTGCGCTACCGCTCGACAGGTGTGAAGCCCTCACATTATGGAAGTATACACTGCACTATTGCATCGCATCTTGAAGAC
The DNA here is from genome assembly GCA_007115665.2 of Sequoiadendron giganteum. Taxonomy (NCBI): domain Eukaryota; kingdom Viridiplantae; phylum Streptophyta; class Pinopsida; order Cupressales; family Cupressaceae; genus Sequoiadendron; species Sequoiadendron giganteum. Next base: position 196,149,927 of record CM021107.1, on the reverse strand, counting down.
ACCCACGGTATGACGGTACCACCACATAATCACTAGAAAAATAATGCCTCGCGCTATGGCACCTTTGTATGAAGACTCATGTGGTATGGCGGTACCACTGCACAACTACCAAAAAAATAAAGGACCCTTGATGTATGGCGGTACACCACAGTATCGCTCAACTATGAACAGGGTCTTGTGGTATGGCGGTGTACACTGCACCTCAACCAGAAGGCTCCTGTGGTATGGCGGTAACTACGCTACCTCACCTCTTCCACAAACACCTAGCGGTAAGGAAGTAAAGGCATGAACTAAGGCAAATCCTCCAAGTCCTTTAGTAGAGGTTCAATCTAGCCAGTTCAGGCACATTTTCCAACCAGCTCCCACTTGACGAAGACTTACTGGCTTCCTCCAAACTCGAATGTAAAGAAGATCATAGGCCCGTCTAGTTCAGATCTTGTTTAATAGCATTCAGGACACCCAACCAACATATTTCCATAGATAACAGAATTTTAGACAATCTGCAACATAATCAAGTATCCAATTGTAAAACATGCTCTCATGATCCATCAAGACTTCTGCAATGAAATTTAAGATGTCCACCATTTAGGCAAAAATCCCTATCATCCTCCAACATGCCACCTATGGAAGAAAGGTAAAAGCCAAGGTGAATATGCACCATTCCAACGAACACAGGAAAAAGATCCCAGTGATATCAACAACAACAACAACAAAAAACTACCATCATTCCACAGAACAAGATATTAAACATCAACTAGAACAACAATCAGACTGACTGGGCCCCTTTCCAACTGATCACGCCACTTGACTGAAAATAGCACACACAGCAAGTGCTAGTCCATCCAATCACACATACCTCCAAGGTATCGACATCAGTAAAATCATGCCATCACATAGCCACCCATAAACCGCAATAACAAACTTCATGTGGAAACCTATCAAAGAGTGGCATACACATCTAGGAGCTCCCACTGCATGGGAAATTTCTAGATGAATGCAAACCTGGAATGAGTGCATTCAATGTGTCACTTCGTTAACATTCCAAAAACAAGGAACCATCACAAGTGATCAAGGCATACCGAGTGTACTAACAACAGATAGAAATGGAACCATGTAGTACCAAGGAAATATCCACAATGATATGCACAACTTGCAACCAACTGCTACAAGAATCATTTCTCTCAACATTCTTCCATAGTTCTTCCAAGTTCTTCAACACCCAACATAGGAAAAAGATAAAGAACCTCCAAGTTACCACTCAAAACTTGAGTAAAAACAAAAGCTCCGACCAAATCTCAACCAATGTAAAAAGAAAACAAACTCCCAGGAAGACAACTGGGACCAAAGAGGGAAACTCTAGACAACATATACTTGTAGAACATCGTCCTACATACACCTCTAAAAGCTAGCTATGACAAGTATGATCTCCTTCACATCCCATAGGAAATTCCATAACAACACCCAACCATTCAAACTTAACATATGTAACATGTAACTAATCATGGATGTAAGCCTCTCAAAGAAGATCAAACTACTTCATTTGCCAATGTAGGAAATCAGCCCATATAACTATCTCCTACTAGTTCTCATCACTAAATGATTTAACAAAAAAAAGATCGAGATAAACTATGATGTCCACCTTCCACTAAGAATCCTCCAAAACCTTAAAACAATAGTTCAAGATCCATATCATGAAAGATAAAGCATAAAACACATCTGAAAGGTATAATGGGAAAATACCTCTCAAATAGACTTCACAGCCGAGAAGACCAATAGTGGGAAAAGAGAATGCTCCTCCAAGATATACAAGCCAACATGACTCATCCAAGAGAAATCTCCTCATTGGTCTCTGTTAAACTCACATTCAATCAAGGTGCAAGCTACTCAAAATTTCAACTATAATCAACAACTTTCTCATCTCAAGAGAATCACAACCTCACCTCATTCTCCATGTATGCATGAGCACCAGCAACCGATCATCTCATACTAAACTCTAATCTACATTACTGCACTTAACATGAAGTTCTCAAGCATATGAACAATGCACCCAAAACATAGAGAATTACCAAACCACTGTCAAGGCTCCAATCATCTAAACCAGGAACTTGTCATGACATCATGATCTACACATCCCCCTTAGGAGATACCATGCTCTAGGTGAACTAACTATGGTCTCAAGAGCAACGCAACATGCCAAAAATATAATGCGCAATCAAGAGTCTATCATGACATTAAGCAAACAATCTCTAAACCAATATCACCTATCAAGCACCACCAACACCTTAGCCAAAGACTCCAAAATCCTCCATAGTTCCAAGATGTTGTACATCCTCAAATAGTGTCCATGCAAATGCAAAAGAAACCTTTTGTAACAATAGGATCCAAGAGCCCCTCCCAGTAACATCTGCAACACTAAAGAAGATCATTCACCACCAAGTGATGAATCCATAGTCATTGCTAAAGCTCCCACTAATTTGTGACATCCAAGCTTTCCAAGCATCATGAACAAACATCTACTAATCTGAAAAAACTCCAGGTACAATCGACAATGTATCCTTCTGACAACAATGTAAAACAACACCAAGATCTCTAAACCACGCAGACCACACTATCACTGTCAAGATCTTACACTATAATGTGTATCAAGCTCTCCATGACATCATGATACACAATCTACAGGTCCCCATAATTGACTATTTAGGTACTCAATGCCATCCATCCTTGCATCTCAAACTAGCTACACCATTGTACAAGTGACCAAAGACAAGGCCAGCTAATAGATCTGCATCAACATTGAATCATCCTCACGGATATAAACAGTCCACTTCCAAGTTATCTCACTGCAGCTAATGGGTGACTAATCCACCAATCGCATAACTCGAAGATCAATCACAAAAAAATTCCAAACCCATCATCACAATGGAAACTGCAAAACAGAGATCTCAAAGAGAACAATAATGTAGACAAACTTGACTCAAACACTGAATCAAAACCAGATGAATGATTTTCCAAACACATCCACAACTCAAGCACCATAGTCTAGGAAACCAACAAGTAGCACTTACATGCAAAAATACAACTATCTCATCCAGCAACACCCCAAATAGCCAGGTCTAGAAAATACTTTTACTAGCAACTCCACAAAACTAGAAGTTTTTTCTTGACCATGCAAAACCTGTAAAACCACCATGTTTCTAAAACACCCATGCACATCCATATCCATTGCACATCTAGAAAATTCAAGAGTCTGCACACAACCATCATAGTTGAATAGAACAATGAAATAACATGAATTGCATCATAGAATTTTTAGGAAAATCTATAAAAAACCTTCAGAACCAAAGAGCATGAATCTGAAACATGCTAGTACAAGGTATCCAAAAAAGGAACAAGTAGTATAGGAATTCCAAGCCCATTCAAAACCAATTCAAAAACCACAAGAATGCACATGCATACGAGAGAGCCAAGCTATTCATAAGTTCTTAGACCACCCAAAGATCAACTTCATAACCTTCATGCAATCAAGGTAACAGAGAGCAAAGCCTTCAATGACAAGCCAAAACACCCAACACAAGGACAATACTCCATGGCTGAGAAAAAACCCAAGAATTTCCATACCATTAGAGAGCCTCTCACACAAACACCCAATATGAACCACACTCTGGTGTAACACAACCATAAGCATAAACTCACACCCCTTCCATCAGGAACATTTGCTGCCAACTAGTAGCCTCACACCACATCATCACAATATGATCAACTCCAAATTCTCCACCTTTAATGTCTTTCACGTTGTGTGTTGTCTCAGAAGAGTAGGAACTTTTACTCATCAAAAAAGGATCAATCATCAGCCAATTTCTCTAGATTTCCTCAAGCCTGATAGACTAAGAAATCTTCATAGGAGAAATACCTAGAACCAACAACTAGAAGAAGGCTCTAATACCACTTGTTGAGAAATTGGGTAATCTTAGAACGAACATATAAGAACTTAAGTGCCTTCGATTATTTTAATTCCCTCAAATTGCCTCAAACTATGCCATAAAGTGGAAACTGGCACATTTGATTTCCCACATTAACCCTTCTGAGAAAAAAACATGCAGACTAAGCCATATTCAACACTTATGCACAGATTCAAATTATAGAATCAAACATGGAAGACAAACAAATGAACAACCGAATTTATGTTGGGAAAACCCTTTCGGGTAAAAAACCCCACCCTCCAAAACACTCAACTCAATTGAATTAATCAACAACAACAATAGTTACAATACAATCTCAAAGCTATGCTCTTCAAGAGTTTACATATTGTCTATCTGGAGAACACAAGAAACAACATTGTTCAGAATCCTCGCACTGTTCCAATGTTCTCACACAACATACAAAGCAGATTTATTTCCAGTCGACTCACTCAGCCAACTTCTCAGCTAACACAGCCTCACAACCACCACAGGTTCACATTCTTCTCTGTTCTATGTGTCTCAGTGTTCACGGTTACAATGCTCTGTGCGTACCGCTCAAACACACACTCTGATCGATCTGATCTCTCATCACCTTCTCTACAACCAACAACCATCAGGGTATTTTAATTACCCCAGTGAAAAGCTTCCTTAGTCTCAAGTCATCGCCCTACAACACACACTGGGCCACCTAACATTAAATTTGTTGCAGAGAATATTACCATATCTGCACTTTGTCAACCCCCTAATCAGCATATGCATTTAATGCAAATATATCACTATTAGAAAATAAAGCTTTCGGCCAATGGTTGTTGATTTACAACAGTGATGTAAAATAAAAAAAAGAAATCATGCCACGTGTTGACACATCATTCGTCTATCACTTTGAAAATCGCACTAGATAGTCAGCTATACCCTGTGGTCCTTCCACCATGCCACCGCTAGTCATCCAGAAGACCCCTAGGGTATGGTGGTAAACCGAGCTACCACTCGATAGGTGCAAAGCACTCACCGTATGGCAGTATAGACCACACTATCGCATCCCAGCTTGAAGACACCAGCCGTATGGCGGTACCACCACACAACCACCAGACAAAAAATGCCCCACACTACTGCACCTCTATATGAAGACTCTCATGATATGGCAATACCACCGCACAACCGCCAGACAAATAAATGACCCTCGAGGTATGGCAGTACATCGCATTGTCATTCGACTGTGAATAGGTTCCCGTGGTATGACGGTATACACCGCACAACTACACCTCAGCCAAAAGGCTCCCACGATATGGCAATAACCCCTCTACCACACCTCTTCCACAACCACCTAGTAGTAAGGAGGTAAAGACATGAACTAAAGGAGATCCATCGAGTCCTTTAGCAGCTCGGTTTGAGCCAGCAAATTGAGGCACATTTTACAACAGGTTCACCAAAATGAACCACCAAAAATATAACACTTACTTAGGGAAAGATGATTCCCTTTACTAGGCCCCTAGGGTTTCTCACCCTAAGAGGTCTTGGTGTGTAGGAATGGCACTCTTTCTGCTTAGTGGTTATGTGGTTTTTGGCAGTTACATTCAAAGGGAGGATGGTTGATTAGGTTGTGATATGTGTGTGTTGTGTGGTTGAAAACTGGAAATGAAATGATAGTAATCTAACGTATGAAATGTAAACTAATGCAAGGGTGATCCCACAATACTGGTTTACAATTTTTGGCCAAACTGGACACTGAACTAATTGTTTCTAGCTAAATCTTTACTTTCAAACACCTATAGCGGCTAAACCATGAGGAATTTGAAGATGATGCAAACTAGTGATTTGTGACATTTTTTTTATAGATTCTAAATATAGGTTTTCAAAAAAATTGGAATCAGATTGCTTTTCTTTTTCCATCTCCTTCAAAAACTAATTTTTTTTAGTAAACACCATTTTTAAGGAGTGACACTCACCGTATAAAACATAACTTTTTTTCCATGAAGGATAATTTTTTTTTTTTTGAATTTAGATTTGTAACTACGATATGTAGTGCTTCCAATTGGTTTCATAGTGTTTTATTGAATATTTTTTCCTTAATCAAGTTTTGAATTCAAACCAATTGGAAGCGCTACATATCAAACATAGGCAGATCGTATAAAACATAACTTTTTTTGTATGTATCAAAATTCTTTTTTTTTTTGGATCAAGTACTTCAATATTTGGTGCACTCATATTTTTCATTTTTTTTTTGATAATCTTCTATTTTTCCACATGTGTAGAACATAGAGCTTGATTTTTGGTGAAAAACCTATGTTTAATAAAACTAAAAAAATAAATACATAATAAAACCAAAAAATATTAAAATTATATTTGTTGGATAGCTCGTTCCAATGACTACCATAATTAGTTCAAATAAATTTTAAATAAATTCATTTGATCCCCCAAAAAATAAATCAAAAGTGATTTTTTATCAGCATTTTGATAGGTGTAAAGGAGACTTTGTTATAGGTATGGCTTAAAACTAGTGAGGTTCTATCCAAGGGAGTGTGATCTAAGGTGGTTTGATCAAATCCTCTTCAATTGGAATCCTTAAAATGGATATTTTAAAGGCTTGAATCATTATATTTTCTAAAATATGTGATTTCAACAAAAATCAAAATCTCCTAGAAATTGTAAACCAGTTTTTGAGGTCACCCGCAAGCTAATCTAAATGACCCAAATGTATGCAAAATAGAAAATAAACTAGAGAGTTTAGAGTTTGTGTACCTGGAAATAGAATTTTGTAGATGAGAGGCCCCAAAATGCTCTAAAAATTATCTGAAATCAGCAGGACACTTATGCCAAGCTGGGTGACCTAGTCCTCCTGGGTAAAAGTACAAATTTGTGTCACACTTTTGGCCAACTTATCAGCACAAGTGAATTTTAGTATTTATAACTATAAATCAATTTTGTTCAAACATATGATCTAGTAAGATTTATTCTAGATAAGTTAAATATGTCCACAACTTTTCCAACTAAAATTGTTGGCTAAATGCATATGTAGCACCACTTTGAGGCCAATTTACTAAAAAAATGATATTATTTGAAACTTTAATGTTTCGACAACTTCTACTCATATAAATAATATATTTTTAAAAATGTAAAAATACCCTTTTGTGGATCCATAAGTGTAGTTTTGAAATATATATTTATTTTAATAGTTCAATAATTATTTTTATTTTTCACTAAAAGTTGGTTATCAACACAAAAATATTAGGTTGATTACCATGTCAAGAAAAATAATAAAACTTATTTTAAAAAATTAAAAAAATATAATGCCTTAGATAAAAGAATCTAGATTAAGATAGTATAATTTGTTTTCTATTTTAGATAAATATTGAATATAAAATTTGACGTCAAGTTGAAACAACCATGTTTTAATATACACACACTGAAATATTTATTTAAAAAATATATATTTATTAAAATTGTAAAACGAAATATCCATGCCCTAATGTTTGAAGTTATAAATATACACAAAAAAATTGAAGGAAAAAAAAGAAGAAAATTTACCGTATAAAGCTTGACATCGAGTGGAACATCATTTTTCAGAATTTTATCAACAACTAAATTATAGTGTTAATTTATAAAAATCTATATTCAAATAATTTTCCAATTTTGTCAAAAAAATAAAAACATAAAACATACTAAAAAATACACATTTTATTACTTTACATCATTTCAAAATTCAAAACATAAATGCCACTTTCTAGTGATTCAAGTTTAAAAGTTAGATCAACATTTGTCATTTCCTTTATAAAAGTGTGAAACAGCTTTGTACTTTTACCCTCCTGTTGGGAAATTATGTCGGACTGGGTTTCGAGGAAAAAGGTACCTAGAAATGCATAAACCTTTTTTCAAGCTTAGCACAAGGACAAGGTCGCCAAAAGTGGTGACCTAGTCCTCTTGATGCTTTCCAAAGATTTAGGGTCTTATTCTGTGGGTCTTGGTTGGTACTTTCTTCCTTTATAATAGTCTGTGTTTGAAACTCGCGAAAACGACATGTAACTTGTCCTTTTTCTCCTTCTAGGGTTTGATGCTTTGATGTGACTTGAGTAGAATATTTTTACTTTCTCCAACATTTTGTACTTCACCAAATCTGAATATAATCCTGCAAACACATGCACAAACCAAGAGAATGTTAGGGTTAGGAAATAGGGGTTTGCCCAAGTAGAACCCCTTTGATTGGTAACTCAAACCCAAATGAGATATAATCAAAGGAAAGATGATTGAATGATAAACAATGTAAATTCTCACCAAATCCTTTGTTGTTGAAGTCTGCAACATGCAAGAATAGCTCCGATGGAGGTTGCTTATGTTTCCCTTGTACATGATTGCTTGCTTGGGAAGCTTGAGTTCAAGAGTACTTGTGAAGATTGAGTGAAGGTGAAAAATGATCTAAGGAGAGGTCAAAATGAGGATGAGAACCCTTACTTATACATGCTAAACCCTAATTTTCCTGAAAATGACACATGATAGGCCGACCTTAGGGTTTTGGGGGAAAATTCTCATAAGATTTATGTTTTAATTTTGAATTTTATGCCAAAAGGGACTAGGTTGCCCAAGGTGGTGATATAGTCCACTTGGGCAATTTCAAGTGGTGGTCAGGAATAAAATGATGTTAAATGAAGTTTATCAGGTTTGCCTCCCAAAACACACTTAAGTCGGGACTGAAAGTACATAAAGGGGACAAATTAATGGATGATTAGCCTAGGAAGATGTGAAAATTCCTTACAACACTTTACAACACCTTGACACAAGGCTTGGAAAGGGGTAAAAGGGGATTGTTTAGGTGAAAATGTCAAAATGAGTGAAAAAGTGCCAAAGACTACACTTTTTGGTAACAGTGTAGATTTGAGCTTGCACTATATTCCTACTTACCTAAAATTCTATCACTATCTAGACAAAGTGTAACAACGAATTCTATGTAACAGTTGGCTTCTCAATTCAAAATGCAACCTTCATAATTTTCTACTAAATATTATAGACAAAATAGGGAAATTGTAAAACAACTATTAGAAAAACACTTAAGAATCATACTTAAGTCACAGATGATGAAAAACCCACACTAAACATATTCATCACAGATGATCAAAAACCCACACTAAACATATTCATACAAGACAAGCAGTTTGTACAAGAGTTGGATTGTCAATTCAAAATTTGAGCTACATTCTTTAGCACCAAACCCACATTAAATTGAACTCATAAAGCCAATGAGTAGCAATAACCTTTACAAAATACTTATAATGCCACAGAGTTAATCGGTAAATTTCGAGCTACATTTCTTGGCACTAAATATTCTAAACAAATAGCGAAATTGTAAAAGAGCTATTACATGACAAATCCTATTCACGACTGGCCTGACAAAAATCTCGTTGAAAACTTCAATCAAATAAATTGAACAGATAAAATAGATATTACAAAGAATAAGACTTAACACCCACCAAACTAATTTTATCTCCAACATATTTCTTCTATCATACTAACCCTTTGCATATATATATATGAAATCACTCCTATGTTAATCTATAATTGGTCCTATTTTAATGGGTGTAATGACAAAGATGCACAAAGATAACTAAAACAATAAACAGAGGGTGATAGAATTACTAACCCTACCCTAACCATATTTTTTGACGAAAGAAACAAGATTTAACTACAATTGCTCTTATGGTAATAGGTATAAGGCCAAAGATGCATAGAGATAACTACAAACAATAAACGAGGGACAAAAAAATTACTAACCCTAACCATATTTTTTGATGAAAGAAAGAAGATTTAACTGCGATTTCTCCATCCATACAAAACCATAATGCCAAACACCTATGTAAAATGACTTACAAATTTTGGACAATAATAGTTTTAACATAAACAATAAATAAATCATTTATGCAAAACACCCATGTAAAATGACTTATAGATTGCAGAGAACATAGTTTTAAAACCCTCCAATCTTCTATAAAAGGGAACCGAAGCCGTCATTTTTACGATAGCCTCCTATCAAACGAACCACAAAACTAAAGTCGACGATTTTTAGAATAGTCTGCTATTAAACCAACACCACAATGGCTCCTTTGACAATGCAACTTAATCAATATATTTTCTAGCACATTTCAGACTATACTTTCCCACACTGCAACACTCAATATTGCATTTACTTCATCTACCCACATTTACTTCTTTTAGCCCCATTGTACAACAATGACAAAATGCATTAACACTCCTGCAAGCAAACACTTACCATTCATCTTTCATGTATGGAGGACACCAACTCTGCCACCGCCAACCCACGTAATTACCAAGCTTGACGTCACCATGAAAAAACTCGATCAAGTCGTTGCCGACCAAGACATCTCCGGTGCTAGTAAATCCAATTCATGGCTGGGCTAACGAAAATCCCAGCAGAAACTTCAAAGAAAATAGCCTATCGGCTAATTAAAACTATTTTGCATTAAATTAACAAATTCTATCACAACTATTGGAGCATGCTTAACTAATGGGTTCTTTCTCTAGTGACTATAGTCTTCTTTAATTATATGGTTTGTTATGAGGCAAAACTTTATTATTGCAACTAGTTAATAATATTTTTTCTAAAAGAATATGTTTCTTTTCATGTTAAAATGAAGATAAGATTTTATTTCGCTATATCTAAATATATAGATTTCAATGACACTTTAATAATTGTTACTGTCATTCAAAGAGACAAAAAATATCTAGAGAATCCAAATTTTAGTATGTAACAATATAATAATTTTGTATCAATTGAAATTGCCAAATTTATAAAATTTGGGGTATATTTTGAAAATTACCTTTTAAGTAGGTGGGTAGAGTGGTAAAGGTCTCGCCACGTCCATTAGTCAGTAGTGTCACGACATCAATGCTGTGATTGACGGTGTAATAGCCAAGAATGAAACTAGCCATTACAACTAGGCTATTCACTATGTAACCGTCACTAGCTGTACACTTGAAAAGGAGTCTGTCCACTATCAGATTCAATGAATGAAGGAATCACATGTGGCCATCAACAACATCGGAATAGAATGAGTCACGATATTTTAGTTTCTCAAACCATGTGAGTTGCGTTAAAGACACGTTTCAGACTTATTTTCCATGTAAATTTGCTTCACTCATAGACATGGCGCTGTTCCAGGGCTTATAAATTGCCTTCTATTCTCCAAGCTTCCCAAATCAAGCGTTTCTCGTGGTGATGGAAAGAAGAGAGAATGGGAATGGTCAAATTGAGAAAGCAGATATGGAGGTGGACATGGCGATTGCAGGAGGGGGCTTGGCTTGGCTTTCTCTAGTAGTTGGCCTTCATGGAATTCACGCCTATGTTTTCGAAAAGACATCTCATCTCAGAATGGATTTAGCAACTGCTGTCAGCCTGGCAGTGAATGGCATTTATACCATTAGTTTGTAATGTTACGTACATTGAATTGATATTCGCTTTAATGTCCCTGGTTTCTCTTAGCAATCCTTATTCTTGCCTCAATGAATGTATTTTACCTATCAATGACAAGCCCTTGAGGGTGTGAAGCGTGGACTCTCCAAGCAATTTGAGGAGATAATGATGTCGACTACTCTATATATTGTGGTAAGAGATGAGGATGGTAGCGAAACGTAGCAGCTGTTACCTAGAGATTATACCATGGTAGGATGGAGGTTCTGCCAACAAGTGCTGGCAAATAATATAGACAACTCCAAGGTCCTCTATAATCATCGTTTTCTCTCTTATAAGACAATACCGGTATGGAACAATATACCTGATTAATGTAATATTTAGTTGTTTAAACTTGAATTTAGTGTTTGCATGTTCTTTGGTGGCGATCAGGGCGGCGTACATGCACAGTTTCTGGTGATGGTGAGAATGGGGAAGAATCAGATTGTGTAAACGTGGTGCGTGCCAAATTGTTGGTGGGAGAAGATGGGTTGTTCTTGGGAGTGCCACACATCATGGTTGCCGATCACCCTCGTTATCTCAATTACCTCAACTGGAATGCACTTGTCTACACACCCAATGGAAAGTATGACTTTTAATAGATGAATAAATAGTAATTTGGAATGATATAGATAGGAGGAAAATAAAATTTTCTTATGATTTATTTTGTAGGCTTACTAACAACAATCAGCATGGGTGGGAGTGGTCACGAGCATGGTCACGGGCGGGAGATTTTGAATTCAGAACTTCAAATCAATGGCAGCGGATCTGGGAATGAAGCAAGGTCGAATCAAGAGCTAGATTCGAGTCAGAAGCAAGGTAAGGATGACCAAGATGATGTGGATTCCGGTGCCAAAATACAGGTGGACCCTGGGGTAAATGATATTTCGGCTATTGTCTTTGTTTCGTCTCCCACCGAAAAAATCGAGAAGGTTAGTGGGGGTGTGGGGACCACTAGCAGTTTTGGAGGCAACTGCAAAACCTAGACCTCGCTTTTCGGGATTAAACCTAATGGAAAGTTGTCCTTCCCTCCGGTGCAAAATATCTCATCCCCTGCTAGAGGTAAGTTTGCAATTTCAATTCCTGATTTGATTATAGATCATAACATAGCCTTAATGGAACGAACTCTGGTGGGAAAGTTTATGGGTCCTAGACCAAATATTGAAGTGGTCAGGGAATTTGTGAAAAACAAATGGAGATCCAGTGGTAAAATCTCTGTTGCTGCTCTCCCTAAGGGTTTTTTTGCCTTTGAATTTACTTGCAAAGAAGATATTACAGCTGTGTGAGGCAGAGGTCCCTGGGTGATAGGAAAATCATCCCTGGCTCTTAAGAAATGGTCTTCCCATTTGGACCTATCGAACTCTATTTTTGAGAATGTTCCAGTTTGGGTTAGACTTCCAGGCCTGCCTCTAGAATATTGGAGTGAAGATGTTTTTTTGGGTATTGCTAGTTCCTTTGGTGAGCTCCTCTCGATTGACACAATGACAGCTGCTAGAAAGAGACTGGTTTTTGCAAGGATCTATGTGAGGGTCCCTCAGGAAGTTGATCTACCTTCATCAATAGAGATAAAAACTAAGTTGGGCTCCTAGGAACAGAGTATAGAATTTGAAACTATCCCTTTTGCTTGCTTCAAGTGCAAGAAATCTGGACATTGGGTAAAAAAATGCCCTCTTAATGTTGCCCTAGAGAAAGATAAACCAGTCGATCAGGGGAAAAAAGAATGGAAAAAAAAGAAGAATGACTCTGGTGAAGGAAGAAGGGAGAATAAAGAGCAGGAGTTGGTTGCTAAAGCTGATAATCTGAAAGTTACCTTAGAGATCGAAGTGGGTTTGGTAGACAAAGGTGAGATCCCTTTGGAGCTTCTTAATCCTGATCCCTTGGATAGAGGTTTTGTTGAGGGAACCCTTGTTGAGCAAGGAGATTGGATCCTGTCTCCCTCCTTCCCCTAAATGACAGTCCCTTCAGATAGAATTGATGAGTTTCTGGGTTTGGAGGATATTCACAGTGCAGGCTTATCCTTGGTCTTGAACATTCCCCCTCTCCCCTTGTTTATTGGATCGCCCTCCCCTATCGGTGTGGTTCATCCATTGGAGACCAGCTCAGTAGTTAGGGTTTTAGAATCCCTTGATAGTCAGGATCATTCGGTAAACCTATCCAACAATGCTTTATTTTGTCAGGAGAATGAAAACATGGATACTCTACCATGGGAACAAAGATTACCAAATGATAAGGATTGGGAATCTAGCAAAGAAACGGACAGTCAAGAAGAGACATATAAAGAAGAGAATATATTAAAAAAGAAGACTGGAAAAAACAAGCAAGGGAAGACCCCAAGTGGCATTTCTACCAGATCAAGAGGCAAGGTTGATTGTGGTGCAACAAAAAAGTGAAGAGGTAAAAAAGTCTTTGAAAAAGATTAGAGAGTTGAACAACTTTTAGGAAATAGCGGATGGGTCTCAGAAAACCATCTCGGAGTGTCTTAACTCCCCTGGTATTTAATGAAGATTATGTCCTGGAATACTAGGGGTCTCAATAGCCCCCACAAGCAGCATGTTCTCCGCAACTTTGTTAGAGATCACAAACCGAACATTCTTTTGATTCAGGAAACAAAAATGCCAAAGGAGAAAATTGAAAAATTGAAACTCTTTCAATACTACTGCAACCAGGGTAATAATTCTAGTGGTGCCTCAGGTGGCATTGTTACTTACTGGAATTGCCACAACATCAAAGGTGATCCTATTTTGGAAGGTATGAATCACATAGTTACTAGATTCATTCATATAAGAGATAACTACAGTTGGATTCAAATGAACATTTATGCTCCTAATGGTAAAGGTTTGAGGAAGTCGTTCTGGCTGGAATTAGCTTCCATTAGAAGGATTTTTGATAAAGAAGCTTGGATTGTTATGGGGGACTTTAATACTCCATTAATGAATTGCGAGAAATTTGGGGGATCTCAGATCAACTTAGAAAGTAAGAGGATCTTCAGAATTTTATTGATACTCAAGGGCTAATAGATCTGGACCTTCATGGAGCTACCTTCACCTGGTCTAATTGCAGAAAGGGGACGGACCTTATTCAGGTTAGACTTGATAGATTTTTGATCTCTAATCATTGGTATTTTGACTACTTTTGTTCCCTGAAAACTCTTACTAGAGTAGGTTCAGATCATTTTCCTATTAGTCTTACTGCGGATCCGATAAAAATGAAGAGGAATACCCCCTTCAGATTTGAAAATATATGGGTCTCCCATCCTGATCTTAAAGAGGAACTAAAGAAATGGTGGATTATTAGCATTCAAGGTACTGCTGTGTTCAAAGTTGCCAAAAAACTAAGGCAAGTGAAGTGTAAGGTTAAAGAATGGAAAAATAATTCTTTTGGGAATATTTTCAAGATCAAGTTCGAACTTCAGATGGATCTAGGAGCCATTCAATTCAAAATTCAGAATGAGGGTTACTTGAATGATACTAAGGAAAAAGAGAATGAAATGCTTAAGAAGCTGCATGACATTATTGCGAAGGAGGAGGAGTTTTGGAAACAAAGATCTAGAGCTCTTTAGTTGTCTACTGGAGATAGAAACACCAGGTTCTTTCATCTTTAGGCTTCTAAACATAGAGCCGCTAACAAAATATCCCAAATTGAGATGAATGGAACCAGTTTTGTTGAGGAAGAAGACATAAAGAGGCAGGCGAGTTCCTTCTTTAAACTTCTCTTGTCGGCTAGCTCTAAAATAAACCAAATTGAACAAGATCAGCTGGTGGAAGCTATACCAAGAATTATCACTCAGGAGAACACCTCTTTTTTGACTGCTATCCCCACCAATGAGGAAGTCAAGAGGGTTGTCTTTTCCTTTGATGGGAATAAAGCCCCGGGGCCTGATGGCTTTCCTTTGTTTTTATTTCAATGGTTCTGGGACTTGGTTGAAGAGGATGTGGTTAATGCTGTTAAGAAATTTTTTGGAGCCAGATGTCTTTTAAAAGAACTTAATGCTACTTTCTTGGTCCTCATCCCCAAGAAACCTAGAGCTGACAACTTTGAGGCCTTTAGACCCATCAGTTTATGTAATTCCTTATATAAGATCATTTCTAAGGTTTTAACCTCTAGAATCTTAGTTTTTTTGCCTTCCTTGATTTCTCCTCAACAGAATGGTTTCGTCCCTAGTAGACAAATTCTCGACTCTATTGTTTCAGTGCATGAGAACATTCACTCCCTTGTTGAGTCAAAGACTGAAGGTTTTCTCTTAAAGCTCGATATTTCAAAAGCCTATGACAGAGTTGATTGGTTTTTTTATTTAAAATTTTAAAGGCCTTCGGTTTTAATAATAGGGTGGTTCAATTGGTGGAACAACTTGTGTCCATAGCTTCCATATCAGTTATGGTCAATGGCTCCCTGAACTCCTTTTTCTAGAGCACCAGAGGTCTCAGGCAAGGTGATCCTATCTCTCCTATTTTATTCACTATTATGGCTGAAAGTTTAGGTAGGAACCTGAAAAATTTGATTGACAGTAAAGTTATATCCGGGATCAGACCATCCTCGGGCAACTTGGTGTGTTCACATCAACAATTTGTTGATGATACTATGCTTATGGGTAAAGCTTCTGTGTCTAAAGCTAAATCTATCAAACAGCTGTTTGATAAGTATGGGAGAGTTTCAGGACAACTGATCAACAATCAAAAAAGCTCGTTGTTCTTTTTCAACACTCCAGCACATCGTTAGATTAAAATTGCCAGAATTGTAAGGTGGATTCCCTCCCTGCCACCTACCTGGGTCTCCCCTTGAGTATGAAACCTCCTGATACCTTCTAGTCCTCATTGGTGGAAATATTTAGTAAAAAGCTTGCAGGTTGGAAAGGTGCTCTACTTAGCCAAGCTGGTAAGCTTCAACTCCTTAAAGCCACCCTTCAGAATCTCCCTATCTATGCCTTGAGCCCTTTTAAGATCTCTATCAAATATGCTGACACTATAAAAAAAATCCAAAAAAGATTTCTTTGGTCGGGTGTTGAGGAAAATAAAAGAATCCCCTTAATTGATTGGAATCTGGTCTGTAGATCTAAACATAATGGCGGACTTGGGTTAAAAAGAATCAGATCTATCAATAAAATCCTTTTGGCTAAGTAAATCTGGAGAATCTTCTCCTCCTATGGGGAGTGGATTGATATTATGGCTAGTAAATATTTGGATAACAATTGTTCCTCTATTATTACCAAGGACCCCCACCTTCTTCCGAAAGGATCCATATGCTGGAACACCTTAATTAATGGAAAAAAGATTGTGGAGGAAGGCATTGGTTGGCAAGTTAGAAATGGTAATTGTACTAGATTTTGGGAAGATAGATGGCTTTTCAAGGAACCTCTGATAAATATCAATCCTTTCAGAGATTGGGCTGAGATCTATAAGACTAGGTTTGAAACTTTTGTGAAAGATTACTGTAAGAATGGTATATGAGCGGACTTATGCAGAGTTAGTCAAGCTCTGACCCCTATCCAAATTTCTCTTCTGGATGTTAAACTTAGCTCAGAGCAGCTGGAGGACCGTGCTGTCTGGTTTGATGACCCTTCTGGTAATTTTTCGGTGTCCTCTGCTTTTGCTAAGTTCACGTCCTCTCTGGATCATCCTCCCTTTTGGTCTAAAGCCTGGTATAGTAATCTGATCCCTAAAATTAACATCTTCTTTTGGATCTTCCTTCAAAATAAGCTGCTTACGATTGACAACCTATGTAAACAGGGATTTCAAATCCCCAATAGATGATGTCTTTGTAAGATGGATGCTAAATCAGGTAATCATTTATTCCTTCATTGCTCATTTGTTGTTTCTATTTGGAACAAGTTCAACAGATTATGGAATCTTTCCTGGGTCTTTCCTTTGCTCATTGAAGAATTCTTTGTTCAATGGAAAGCGCCAACAAGGAACCCTCTACTTCGGTCTTTCTGGGAGCTATCTTTCCCTCATATTGCTTGAGGAATCTAGAAAGAATGCAACAATAGAATTTTTAGGGACAAAGAAACCCCTATGGATTAGGTCTTTGATAATATTGTTAGATATCTAAAGGAAAATCTCAATGCAGTGGCCCAGAAGGATAGGAAAATCCCGATTGTTGAGTTTTTGAACTATGATCTTGGTATTGATAAGGATTGGAACATACTCCCCATTCTGTCTAGTTTTTCTATGAAGGCTAAAAAGGACAAAGAGGGAGTTTGCTGGACATTTTCGCCCAAGGGGTGGATCAAAGCTAACTTTGATGGTGCAGCTAAAGGTAATCCGGGGCTGGCGGGCTGTGGTGGAGTTATAAGGGATTGCTATGGAAATTTCATGGGTGCGATGGCCTCTCCCCTTGGCTCTCAAACTAATCATCTGGCGGAGACAGCTGACGCCTATCATATTATAAATTTAGCCCAAAGTCTCAATATAAAAAATTTATGGCTGGAAGGAGACTCCGAAAACATAATTGACTACCTCTGTGGCAAGTCTCCTCCCTCATGGACCATCAAATCTTGGATAGATGAAGCTAAAATGAAATTGGATAGGTTTGAAAAAGTTAAAATAACACATGCCCATAGAGAAGCCAATGCTGTTGCGAATTTTTTCACTAATGAGGGAGTCAAGCGTAAAGATTTGTGTACCTAGCTTAATAATAGAGATCTAAATGTTGAAGTTTGTGCCCTATTAAACTATGATAAATCACATGGTAAGGCATCGTGTTATCCCTTTAATGAGGACAGGTCGGATTTCTCACATCACAATCATTAGATTGTATGGGACCGAGCCCGGTGGAGTAAGTAGTAAGTTTTCCCCGCACGCTTTGTGGGTGCTTCGATTTGGCAGGGCCAATTTTAGAAAGGATTGTGTTTGGCTTTTCCTCTCTGTGTCGGCGAAAATGGGTGGGGATAGAAAGCGTACTGAGCCAGATAGCTACGAAATCCATATGAAAAATGCAAAGGCCTGGAGCAAGATAAAGAGTGGAGGTCTGTTACCTTTTCTGGAGAAGCTTCATGGGTCTGACCTAGAGGCAACGAATCTCTTTGCCAAGAACTGGCATGATGACCATTTGACTCTGTTTGGCAGGAATGTGGAGCTCAATGAGGATTTAATTTCCAAAGTAACGGGATTACCCACGGATGGTAAGAAATTTTTAGGGACAGGGCTTACTCTGATGAAGCTGTTATAAGATTCCCTAAAAACAACATGGAAAAGCAAAACCTGGTAAAAATCGTGAACAACTACTTCGATGTTGACTCCATTAAATCTATATGGAGAAAGGTCCTTTGTGCCATTATGAAATATATCACGGTTGATGGACGCTTCACAAAAGTCTATGGGTACCACTTCGCCCTCCTCAACCACTTCTGCCATAAGGTTAGGGTTTCTATCCCTTACTATCTCTTTTGCTCTCTAAAGAAAAGTTTGGAGGACAATAAAAAGAATCCCAAAAGATTCTCTATCCTCCATACTGGTTTAATTAGGCTTATTATAGATTATTTGCATGAGCTTGCCCCTACTATATCGAAAGCCAATCCAAATGTTGATAGTGAGGATACGGAGCCCAGTGGCTCGGATTATATGCCTAATCCTAGACCTGGACCAAATGACCCTAGCCTGCATGCTGGCCCTTCTAGGAACCCGGGTAAAATTCGGGCTGCGCCTAAGCCCATCCGTCCTCATCCTAAGAACAGCCCTGCTGGTAAGTCCACTCAAGCTAAAAGCCTTGTCTCTTACTCTGAAGAGTCCTCTGAGCTGGAGGAAGCCACTACCAATTCTTCTAAGCACTGTGTGGGCCCTGCTCCTGACTTACAAAATGCTGACAACTCCCCTGTTAATACTGGTAAAGAGCCATCCCTGGATTTTCTTTATATGGCTAAAACCAATTCTGAATCCCACTCTAAAATCCTGGACTGGACTTTCTCATAAATTAACAAGCTTAAAATTTAAAACTGGGCTTTGTAAAGCAAAATTGAGGAAATGGAAGTTAAGATTACGGATTTGGGTAATAAAGATGCGGTGCACAACAACAGTATTACTGATAATGATGTTGAGGGCTTAAGGATTAACATCAGAACCATTGCAGAACAAAATAACAAAATAGCAAGACACAATGCTATGACCGAAAAACTTGACAAAGCCTAGAAGGGTTCCTTGGTGGTTGATCTTGAAGACACCGAAGATAAAAGTCAGGATATGGATGGAGGTATTTCTAGAAGAACCCGCGCTAATTTGAAGCAAAAGGCTCGCCTAACCCCGAAAATGGTGCAAACTTTCAAAGACGGGGTTATTGATATGTAGGCTTTGGAGGCAGAGACTGAGACTGTCCTTCGGTCTCTGAAGTAATCTTGTGTTCTTCTGCTGTCTTTTTCTTTCTGACCCTCCTGGTCTTTTTTGTCTGCTTGCTATTGTTTTTTGTTGGGCAATTGTTTTTTTTTTTGGTTGACCAATGGTGGTCTTTTCTCTATCTTGTAAACTTCGTGGTTTCGGGTCCCTGTAAAACCCGTTTTACCCTTTTATCAAAAACTATAGCACTATGCAGAGTTTTCAAGTACAACAAAGGGGAAGTGAACATAATTCACAGTAGAGATGAGCGGGTAGTGGGCTACATAAGTGATATAGGTCGGTGATTCGATTTTATGTACGAAAATTAAAGTTTTATGTTCTTGTTTAAAATCAAATGAGGTAATTAAAACTAAGAGATGATGAGCACCCCCAAATTTTCAACAGTTCCGTTGAATAAATTGTATCAAGAGATAGCTGTTAAATAGTCTTGCTTCAGACTCCATAATAAAATAACTTTCTGATTCCAGTCACATTCCATAATAAAGTATCTTTTCAGATTCCACTACCTAGATATTGCAATAAATACACAGTTTTCTTCCCATACTTCTTATCTTTCTGATTCCACATACATTTCATAATAAAGTATCTTTTTGATTTCACTATCTTGACAGTACAATAAATACACTCTTTTCTTCCCATGCTTCTTATTTTTCAGATTCCACTCACATTTCATAATAAAGTATTTTTCTGATTCCACCATCTTGACAATGCAATAAATACACACTGTTTTTCCCATGCTCTAAGTATTTTCTAAGTTAAATTTGACTGATATATATATTTTTTAAATTGATTTCCTCAAAATAATATTTCTTTGTTTATATACATTTTGTTGAATTTGAAATCCTTTATTATTTTGATACTCCTTACACTTTACCCCATATCCCATCTATTTGGGTGCTGTAAGGGGTGGTTATTGCCTTTGGCTACTGAGATGTCTGGACACAGATGGTAAACTAGACAAAGATTTTGAGGGGAGATTCAACACGGGATTAGACAAAAGTGTATTGAAACTACAGGCACTAGATATGATCAAGGAAATGAAGGGGTGGGATGACTTGCGAGCCGCCATTGAAGGCACATACCACAACTTAATACATGAACGTAGATCAATGCACAGGCTGCCCCTCCACAAGTGGACAGATGACGGTGGTCATGTTCTGCTTATTGGGGATTGTACGTCTTCTTCTTCTTATTAGATTCCAAAGCTTTTATAGATGGAAATTGATAAATAAGAGGGGTGGGTGTACTATAGCGGAACATGGCATGTATTCAGTAGCAGGAATGGGAGCGAGAACAGCCTTTGAAAACTCGCATTAGTTAAAGGTGGAGTCGGAGAAGGCATCTAAGACTACTGATATAGAAAAGGGTATTCAAGATGTCCTTCACAGGTAGCAGTAGCATTAGTCACTTTGGTTGATTTTGATCGTGTCGCTTTCAACAATTTCATTAATAGTATATTTGCGGAAAGATTTAATGAGTTCACGAAATGGACAATGCCAATACCCTTTTAACATTCACGGTACGTTAAGTCTAAGTGGTGCAAGTCTTAGCCTACATTTCAAACATGATATACAGTTTTCATTTTGCTCCACCATTTTGATAATTTTTCCCATTATTTATTTTGTACTACATAGAATTAGCTATAAACAATATTTACCAAGCTTTTTAAGTTTTGTATTTTAACAAAAAGGAAATCTAGATTTACTCAACCTTTTATAATTAAAGTATCGGAGATATCAATATATTATGTAATCTTTTATTTTTATAAAAGAAATTGGAGAAATCTATTTTTTACTAGATTAATCGTATGCACAATATTTATGTGTCTATTATTTCCATAAAGAAATAACATATATTTTTTTAAAACTCTAAATAGATTATATTCCTATAAAGTTATAATACTGTTAAATATAATTGTGTTAATATATGAAAAAATTAATAAATTTAAAATTGATAGGTTAGAAAATGAAATACACATATCTTTTGTTTTAAAATGTGTGACACTTTTAGATATTTGTACTCAAATAAATGTTTTAGCTTTATAATGATTATTTCTTTATTAATTTGAATTGGTCTTTCATTAAAATATAATTATTGATATTCAAGTTTGTTATCATACATAAACTTTCATCAACATGAGAAATTTTATAAATGTGCTATTCAACTAGTGAGATAACCTCTAAGATTTTAAAAGCTAGCTTTACATAAAATCTTCAATAAATTCAATTCAAACTTTGCATGGCAGGAGAAACGGAAAAATGAAAAGAAAAAGCTACATAAAAGCTAGACTGCCAAATTAAAAACCCTATTTGCACATGTTTGACAAAGTATACACTACAATGAAAAATTGGGCATGGATGTAAATATAAAAGGTGAAATTCTCTTATTCATAAACTTGCATTAGATTAATTGGTTTTTAATTCACAATCAAAGGTTGCATAGGAAAGGAAGATAAATCTAGCTACAAAACTAAATAGATAACAATCTATCTACAATGAAATTTAAAATAACATGAAATGAATTTGAAACTAAAAATAGAAATCAATTCCTAATAATCAACTTCATTGTGAATCTAAAATTGAATTTATTAGGTTGATTCACTTGTTAGGAATGTGGATGGGACTCGACAACATAAGAGAATATACAATTGATAATTAATTTTGACACAGTTGATTTGCATAAAAAAATGATTGATTAAAATGAAATGAGAATGAGGGAATTTATGGGTTTTTCTAAAAAAATCAAATGGATGGATGAGAATAAGATTGAAGACTTGAGTTAACTTAATAGGTTGGGGAGTCAACTCAACTAATAATTTAAAATTTACCATTTCAAACTCATAAGAGGATAATAATGAAATGTTTAATTTCATAAATGGATAAATGAGAAGGAGAATGTTTTAATTCAAAGATGTTAACATACAAGAAGACAATTATGAATATATTAATTTATTTAATAATTTTTTCTATGAGAAAGTCACTAATTTGAAGACAGAGTTAGCTAGGTAGATGAAAAAATAAATTTTATTTATTTATTAGAAATAGATAATTAGTGAAATAAATGTTTGATACCAAAATTGGTTGCACGATGGCTTCCTCTACTACAAGATTTTTTGCCCCCAGGTTTTCTTCACACCATCTACTTCATTGTATTCTATGCCATCCATAATGAAAGGTTACATTTTGAGTGCTCATGTTAGTGTGGCATTGATAGTGGATCCCTTATCATGCCCTACCAAGAGTGCAATGAAGGCTTCTCAAAACTTGTAAGGTTTTTTGCAAGGTGGGGAGGTTGGCTCTCCTTGCAAACCAGAGCCATATAAACTAGGGTGGAGTGGTCTTGAGGAGGAGAATATTACATGCATTGCTAGCGAGAGTGCCCTTCCAAGCTACCAACTTTCTTTACACTCTTTCAAGAAGATTAGACCAAATTGATTTGTCCACCTTTCCAATAGTGAGTGGCATTCCTAGGTACATTGAGGGAAGAGGAAGCACCTGATAATTAAGGATTCTAGATATCTTGGCTTGAAGTGAAGGGTAAACATTGAGAAAGATGATGGTGCTTTAAGTAAAATTGATACATTGGCCAAAGGGTGTAGAATTTTTTTTAAGAACATCTATTCACCCCTTGGCCTCCACTAAAGTGGCTCCCCCCAAAAGAATCATATCATCAAAAAATTATTGATGAGAAATTGGTTGAGAAATAGAGGATGGGGAAAAGCTAGCCAAGCTACAATTCAAAACTTTGTGTTCAAAATTACGGCCAAGAACTTCAACCATCAGAATGAAAAGATATGGGGACAAGGGGTCCCCTTGACCGATACCACTAGATGTGAGAAAAAAAATTGTGGAGTACCATTAATAATCACATAAAACTTGGGGGAGGTAACACACCCTTGAATGAGTTTCAAAAATTCACTAGAGAACCTGAACCTATGAAGAGTTTCAAACAAAAAATCTAGGAAACTTTGTCGTATGCTTTGGATATATCGAACTTAAGATCCATAATTTCTTTTTTTCTTGTTTCCAATGGAGTGGATAGTTTCATGGACCAGCATGACTTCATCTATAAATTTCCACCTGAGAACAAAACCTTTTTGAGGAGGATGGATCAAATTATCTAGAAAGGGTTTAATACGATTGACCAGTAGCTTGGAAATCTTTTTATAGAATTTATTACAGAGACTGATGGGGTGAAAATCAAATAGTATATTGGTCCCATAATGCTTGGAAATGAGAAAAATGAATGTGTTATTTAATTCCCTATAGATATTACCAGTAAGAGGAAATCAATAACAACAAAAGTGATATCCTTCCCAATGATATCCTAGAACTTCTAGAAGAAGAAAGGTGGGAAGCCATCAAGACTAGAAGCCTTTAAAGGGCTAAGGGAGGATACTACCTCCTAAATCTCATTAGTCAAAGCACATTTTTCCATAGACAAAACATCTTGTGGGGAAAGAGAAAGGGGAATAACATGACGGAGGTTGTCTTCCATAGAATCAGTCTTGGGAAGATTGAGGAGGTTATTAAGGAAAGAAATCTCAATGCGAGCCAAATATTCCTCAAAATATAGCACAAAACCATCATTAGAAACCAACTTAGAAATAGTATTCCTCTTCCTATGTTTGGAATCTATCATGTAAAAGAACCTGGTATTTTTATTCCCCTCATAGAGCCACTGATTCCTCACCCACTATTTCTAGTACACCTCTTCCTTCTCAATAATGGTATGAAGCTCACTTAACAAAGTAATTTCCTTACCAACCAAATTTTCTTGAGAACTCACTTCTATATCCTTTTAGACCTAACTAAGTTAATCTTTAAGAGATTTTTTCTCAAAAATATTACCAAAGCAACTCCTACTCTGTTCCTTCAAATTTAATTTGAGGGCTCTAAGTTTGAATGCTAGATTAAACATAGGAGAACCAAAACCTCAAACCTTCCACAATGTAGATGGAAGGTCACTAAACTATAGGTGATACATCCCCATAAGCTCAAATTGGAAGGGGCGCTTATCCTTAGGAGGAGGGGTATTCCATCTAAGAAGCAATGGGGTATGATCTAAACCAATCCTTACAAGAGAAGAGAAGGAGAGGGAGGCCATATCCTAGTTAGAGGACACGAAAAACCTATGAAGCCTACTTGAATAAGATTATTCCTAACCTACTTATTAGACCAAGTGAAAGAACTTCCCTCAAGGTCCAAATCAGATAGAAAGCCATCATACAGGAAGGTGCTAACATCCAACATACTATCCGAAAAAACCACAATACCACCCAATTTCTCAAAAGAAAAAAAGTGGGTATTAAAGTCTCCCATCACCATACATAGTTACTATGCAAAAAATGTACTCCTAAATCCCAATAGGTCGAGCCAATTATTCCTCCCCAGAACCACATTATTGGGCACATAGATGAAACATAGAAAAATAGGGTTTATCAAAATGAATTAACAAGATGATAAACCTCTATTTTTCTAGGGGATGTTTCACTCAATTATGAGGGCTAAAATGCCTAAGTAACAATCCGAAATTAATCCTAACTATTATAGAAATAGTAAGGGAAGTTTTGAGAGGCTAAAAAAATGTGTACCTTGTTAAAAAATTATTATTTTTTAGGTCACTAAGGACTCATTCGCCACAAGTGGCGAATGGGTCCCTATTAGGGTTTCTAAAAATTGACTTCTAGTTTCTATTCCTTGATGTCCGCACTTCCAACTTTTTGGTGGTCAGATCTTGAAAATATGAAACAAATTATGTAGCCTTGCTTTTGTGTTCTTGCAATATGGATGACAACTTTGAAACTTGACAACTTTGACAATTTTACTTCAATCTTCTTCTCCACTTGATTTTCAACCTAGAAAATTGGAAGCACATATCAAAGAGGAGAAAAACATCTTGATTGTTAGAGGATAGGGGTTTTCCTTGGTCAAACCCTACTTAGGTAATTAAACCTTATGATGAAATAATGGAATAGAAGCATGAAACATGAAACATGAAACATGAAATGATAACTTGGATGATGTCTTGGAATATAAATATGTAAACTAATATGAAGTGGCCATGTAGAATGTAGATCTTGATCTTGGATTGGATGTGAAATAATGCTTGAAAATGGATCTTGAATAATACATCAACACACTAGCTCAAAAACATGTTTGATTTGCTATTCCTTTGACATGATATGATCTTGAATTTCTGCAATAAAAATTTAATAATTTTCCTTTGAATCCCTTTGAAATGCTCTATAATGATCTCATGAATGTACTCTTAGCTTGAATGAAATCTTCTAGGTTTCTTAGATGAAACTATATGAATTAACCTTATATAAATAAACCAAATCTAAGGATTAACATAAAAATTCAAATAATCCAAGCTAACATTAGATCTAGGATTCAAAATCGATAAAATCTTGCGACAAATAAATTCAAAAGGGGGTGTCTTAAGTAAGGGGGACCCGTTTGCCACCTTGGGTGAATGGGTTCTAGCAGAATTTTCTAGGACCAAGGTTTGGGGAGGTGAAATAACATCAAAAACCCATCTCAAATATGCCCAAAATAGGTGTCCTAGGTTAGGAGGACCCATTCACCAAAATTGATGAATGGGTCCTAGCACAATTTTCTAGGACACCAAATTTTCCAAATTAAATTTCATGCAATTATCATTAATGGGTATTGGGATAGATCCTTGAAAAATGCAATTAATAAGGATTAGATTTGAATTAAAGGGGCCAATTAAGCTCTAATTAACCTCAATAAATTAATAAATCCCTAGCTTAGTGTGAAAGTGTAATAAAACACTTTGTACAAAACCCTAAATAAGGCACAATTAAGTACATTTTATCATTAATTATTAGTTCTGAAGCTAAGCGTGAAAAAAGGGTTACTATTTTGTATGCTACATTTTTGCCCCACTTTAGTGAGAGTTTTCCCCATGTCAAACTCACACTAAAGTAGACATTCAAGAAACTTAAGTATGCAACAATAACAAAGATACATAATCATACTCTATCAAAGACCAAGAAAAGAAAAGAAAAACAAACGATCAAGGACAATCGTTCCAACACAATGTGGAACGTGGTTGTTTGTCCAAGAAAAAGGATCAAGGTTCGACAGTCCAATGCAATATGGAACATATCTATGCTATTTGTCCATAACATGTGTGCTCACTCTTGGGTAGTAGAACCCTAGGCTATCCACTAGGTGAGTTATCAGAATGAGATGACAAATGAGAGAATCATATTAGTCTCTCGTACCATACCAAAATTATCCTCATGACAACCTCAATAAGGCACAACAATGCTATGCTTTTATGAATTTTTTTGAATGTTATGTCTATAAGTTCTTGTTAAAGGGCATTTTTCTTTGTTCATGCAAGGTATTCTTCTTAGGGAACATCATGCCTAATGTCTCCAAGAGAGGACAAGTTAAAGAGTATTAGATTGCCACTTATAGGATGCCTCATTCACATCATGCCACCAAGGGAAATCATATGCTTAGAAATATCACACTCTTAGAGGACATCAAACCTAATGAAACCACCAAGAAAAAGGACGTGTCATAAGAAAAAATAAAATAATACCATGGAACATGCAAAATGTCAAAAAAATTCATTGATGTATGCCCCCACTTTAAAATGATTGCTAACACCATTATTGTGAGCAATTTCTTTAAAGTAGCCAATTTTTTCTCCTAAGACATCAAAGATTTACTCAGGAAAAACATATGGCAATTCATATGTTTTTGGAATAAAGCTACGTCATGATCAAGGAGGGAGGGGTTTCTCTCAAAATACATAAAGGATCTATGGATTCAGAGTCAGTATGTCTTTGCTATAATTTTGTTAAAGAGCTCAAAACTGTCATCATTCCCCAAATGCTCAAAGAACTAGAAGAATGACACAAAGAGAGTGAAAACAAAGAAAAAGCCTTTGGGTCAACATGGAAGATACCTAAAAGTCTCGATGCCTTGCGTCATCCTCAAAAATAAAACATAAGACAAATGGAAAAAGATAAAGTAAATATTTTTGGTCAACATGAAAGAGACCTAAATGTCTCAATGCCTTGTGTCATCCCCAAAAGGAAGACACAAGACAAACGTAAAAGGTAAAGAGTTTACAACATAGAGAAGAAGGTAGGAGCATATAGCAGAATGTCAGAAAGAGAGAGAGAGAGAGAGAGAGAGAGAGAGAGAGAGAGAGAGAGAGAGAGAGAGAGAGAGAGAGAGAGAGATACAACAAATGTAACATCATGAGGGATCACATTACACACATCCAATCACATACAAGAAACATGAAAAATCAAAATAATGCAAAAGACTAGTAAGGCACATGCAAGTCAGCCTAGAGTAGGTTGTTTGCATCCCAATCTAGGTCGGTATAAATGGAAGGAAGATAACTACCCAAAGGGACAACATCACATGACAAAATGAGAATAAGGGTAACTATCCCCTTGCACCCACTAAGTGGAGGAGAAAGACGAGTCATTAATAGATGATGATATGTTGAGCTCCTTGTAAAAAGGAAATGATTTTCAATGAATGTAAAACATGTAGTAGTGAGTATCCTATGATCCTACAACTATTACATGGCATAGAGCAAGAACTATAGTTATTGATTATAATGAGTAGACAAAGTATCAATTGTACACATATCTACTGAAATATTTCCACATGTAGTATCAACTACTTTAAGATTCATCAAAGTTAAACTCATGTTTGAAGAATATTTTGTAAGAGTTTTGATATTGAATGAAGGTTTTTTTTCTTTTTTCGAGGGACAATAACTAAGACAACTAGTCATTTCTTGTGTGTGAGGCTCTATAGGGACACAAATACCTTGTTCTCTAGCACCAAGTCCTTTTAAACTATACCCAACTTGTGTCATAAGTTTGTAACCTCGTCCATAAATATTATTCATTTCGTTCAAATTTGGTGGTTGCTCATAATAAACTTCATTAAAGTTTTTCATGTATGTTGTCTTTTCTTCTAAAGTGGTTGAAGTGGATACTTTTGAATTTTGTATTGACATTACCACTTTTTCGTTTCTCATTTTAGACTCTTTTGTTATGATCTTGTATTCTCCCATGAATGTACATATGAAATGAAATGAACTTGAAGCATCTTCCAATAATTTTGTGACTTATTCAATATGCTTTTCTTTTTCTTTGTCGACATGCAAACAACTTTTAGGTTTAGGGTCGGCCTTGATTGTATACACTTTTTTACATATGAGCAATGATATTGTAACTCGATTTCTACAAAACATTATCGTTATTGTTTTACCTTTTAGGTGGTTCTAAGATAAGCTTGGGTTTATTTTGAACTTGTGGTTGTTGTGAGGTTGGATAAATTATAATTTGAGGCTTAGGATATTTCTTCAAAGGATATGTAATGCGCATAACATCAAAACTCTTGTCCTTATCTTCATGATCTCTTAGTGAGGGGGAGTCTAGTGTCACTTCATCATATTCACCTAAGTAATTACTAGTGTCAATATTCTCATTTTATTCCACCATGTGATATCTCCCCTAGCAAGAGATTTTTTAGGAGAGGTACAAACTAGATGTTCATGACATTCAAAGGTTGGTTCTTCTAAAATGACTTCATCACCAATAAGGTAATTATCAATGCTTGGGTTTTCTTGTTTATCAATGATAGCATTCTCTTGTTCAATAATGTTTTTACTAGGAGAAGAGAGGAAATAGGACTCTCATAACTCTCATTGGTTTGATCTTCTAACACCAAAATATCTTATTCACAACTAGAAGAGATATTAGGAGAGTGCCAAATTTGATTGTTATTATTTTCCATGATTTCATCCTTTTTCTCCAAGGCTCATTCTCTTGGGCCATAATATCTACCCTGGTAGGAGATCTTTCAAGAGGTTCATCACATTTCATGATTATATTTTGTAAAGTAACTTCATCACAAATAGGGGAGGCATCAAGGGAAGGAAAACTATGATTGTCATGCTTAACAATGATTGGATCCTTTTGTTCAAATAGACCTTTCCAAATGTTAGGGACATTGGGAAAGAGATAAATAATGCTATAACTCTCAATCACTAGATCGCTAAATACTAACATGTCCTCTTTGCAAAAGTGATTTTCATTATTTTCCGCAATTACATCCTCTTTCACTAAAGAATTGTCACAAGTAGGGGAGGTGTTAGGAGATGAATGGAGATAAGGTAAAGTAGTGTCAAAGAATTTTCCAATAATCCCATCTTCTTGAGTCATAATATCTTCACGAGGGGAGGAGGAGAGTGAAAAAAGAGACTTTCATGATTCTCAATAATTGTATCTTCTTTCACCAAGATACCTTTTTCACTACTAGGAGAGGTATTTGGAGAAGAAAAACTATGATTTCCATGATTGTCTATGATTACATCCTCTTGTGTTATGACATTATTACAAATTTGATGCATATTAGGAGGGTAGCCAACATGCTTGTCAAAGGGTTTTTTTTTTTCTTCCCTAGATTATGCTCATGAGTAGAGAAAACAGAATCATACAAGCCATGTGATACTCTATGAACAATAAATTCTTGGAAAGGAAACATGTTTACATGAAATCTCATACAAGTTTTACAAAATTAATGTGCAAACCAAAATGGAAAGTGGCAATGCAGTGACCTCGAATGAAATGCAATTTTTCAAATTCTAAGTAGGGAAATTTACCAATTACACTATGCTATAACCTAAAAATAAAATTTAGTAAATACAATTTTGAATTTTGACAATGTACTAAATGGAGAAAATTAAGCTAGATTTAATGAATTTAATGAAACAAAAAATCAAAAATATGAAAAAGAAATGTAATAGTAGCAAACAAAAGCATAAAATAAAGGTTTTAGATTCCAAAAAATTTAGATCAACACCTGATCAAGGACACATTTTCTAGTTGGGGCGAATGGGTCCTAGATGAGGATTTTTGAAATGTTTTAAACTGATTTTTAAGTGTTTTTCAATGAGTTTTAGATGCGAGAAAATACAGTTTAGATCTGATAAGGGACCTATTCACCACTTGGGGCGAATGGGTCCTAGATTAGGGTTTTTTTAAAACAATTGATTGATTTTTAAGCTTTTTTTCAATATGTTTCAGTTTAGGTCTGGAACAGTAACTTTTAGTTTTAGATTTTTGTAAATGTACTATCAAATGCAAGTTGAAAAGGTGGTGAAATGATGAATCCAAAGACATAGTTTGAAATGATTTTAAAAAAAAAAATTCAAATTCAAATGTAAATTTAAATGATATGAAAAATGAATGATTTTTTTTTTTCTTTTGCAGATTTAAAAGAGTGCAACAATGCAATTCTAAAACAATAGATGAGATGTAAGTTTGAATGAAATGTAGGAAACCCTAAATAAGATCTAATTCAACGAAAATGAATGCAATATCTAACCTAGGATGGGAAGAAGGAATCCAAGATAAAAGAACTTCAATGTTCAATAAGTCAGGTTCACCAAAATGAAACATAGAAAAATAGGGTTTATCAAAATGAATTAACAATATGATAAACCACTATTTTTCTAGGGGATTTTTCACTCAATTATGCAGCCTAAAATGCCTAAATAACAATAGAAAAAGTTATCGTAACTATTATAGCAACAAAAATGGAAGTTTTGAGAGGTTGAAATAATGTGTACCTTATTGAAAAATTATTGTTTTTAGGTCACTAAGGACTCGTTCGCCCAAAGTGGTGAATGGGTCCCTATTAGGGTTTTTGAAAACTAACTTCTAAGTTCTATTCCTTGATGTCTACACTTCTAGGTTCTCAGTGATCAGCTCCCAAAAATCTGAAATAAATTTTGTAGCCTTATTTTCGTGTTCTTGCAATATGGATGACAACTTTGACAATTTTGCTTCAATCTTGTTCTCCACTTGATCTTCAACCTAGAAACCGGCAAGCACACATCAAAGGGGAGATTTTTTTTTGATGGTTAGAGGATAGGGGCTTGCCTTGGTCAAACCCCATTTAGATAATTAAACCTTATGATGAAATAATGAAATAGAAGCATGAAACATAAAATGATACCTTGGATGATGCCTTGGAATGTAATTTTGAAAAATAACATGAAGTGGTCATGTAGATATTGATCTTGAATTGCATGTGAAACAATTCTTGCAAATGGATCTTAAATACTACATCAACACACTAGCTCAAAAACATATTTGATGCGCTATGCATTTAACATGATGATATGATCTTGAATTTTTGATATAAAACTTCAATAATTTGACTTTGAATGCATTTGAAATGATCTATAATTATCTTGTGAATGTACCCTTAGCTTGCATGAAATATTATGGGTTGCTTAGATAAAACTATGTTAATTAACCTTATATTTATACTAAATCTAAGTATTAACCCCAAAATTCAAATAATCCAAGCGGACATCAGGTCTAGGATTCAAAATCATTAAAATACCACCATTAATAAATTCAAAAAGAGGTGTCCTAAGTAAAGGTGATGCATTTTCTACCTTGGGCGAATGGGTTCTAGCACAACTTTCTAGGACCTAGCTTCGAGGAGGTGAAATAACATCAAAAACCCATCTCAAACATGCTAAAAAAGGGTATCCTAGGTTAGGAGGACCCATTCACCCAAAGTGGTGAATGGGTCCTAGAACAACTTTCTAGGACTCCAACTTTTCCAAATTAAATGTCATGCAATTATCATTAATGGGTGTCGAGATAAATCCTTAAAAATACAATTAATAAGGCTTAGATTTGAATTAAAGAGGCCAATTAAGCTCTAATTAACTTCAATTAATCAAAAAATCCTTAGCTTAGTGTGAAAGCGTAATAAACCACTTTACAACACCCTAAATAAGGCACAATTAAGTACATTTTATCATTAATTGTTAATTTGCAAGCTAAGCATGAAAAAGGGTTACTTTTTTGTACACTACAATAGACATTAGATATAACCCATTCATGAAGACTAAAACATTAAGAGAAGAAAATATTTAGAAAAAAAAATTCTTAGAAATTAGGGAACCCTTGAGGAAAGGTTTCCAAAACGTAACCAACCCACTAGAGGCCCCATTCGCATCAACCATCAAATGATGTGCATTGGGCCAAATAAAATTGCTAGTTTTGTCAAACTCAACAACACTCATTTTAGTTTCTTGTAAAATGAAAATATCAGGCCTGGAATCTTTAATAAAATCTCTAACAATATGCTTCTTATGAAGGCTATTGAGCCCTTGAATATTCTAGGAGAGAATCAACATTTCTTACTGTGTCTGGAGCCAATATGCTCCAAAGTTTTTTTATTGTTGTTAACAATATTTCTAATTGTCTTCTTCTATCAGATGGTTTTAGCTGACTTCCTCCCAAACGTAGAACTAGTTCCAACATTAGCCAACTTCCTTGGGCTAGTCAACTTGGGTGAGTTGGGCAGACCATCCAAACTCATAACAATGGGTGTAGGAGGAACCACATAAGGGATAACCAAAGAGACCACATTTTTAAGGATCAACACTAGGCCATCGATTGACTTCATTGCAATAGAAACATTAGATAAGGGGTTCAAGGTTAGTGCAAAAGAGAGCACCACCAGGCTAACATCCAACAGAGATAAATCCATGGGGAAACATTGGTCCACCGAAAGATTCTAAGATAAAAGGGGGGAAATGAGAATTTGAGAAGAAGAAGTAGGCTCACCATGCTTAAAACCTAGGGAGGGGGGAGGATAGAAAAGCTAGGGAGGACAAGTTCACTAGTCTGAGCAAGGGGCAAGAAAATAAGCTTAGGACCAGCTGGTGAGGCCAACACCAAAACTAGTTTGGGTGGGTAAAGCTAGCCTCTAGCCTAGGAGAATGGGGGGCCTCCACCTTGCCCTTTCCCATAGGGGTTGAAACCTTTGACAGACCTTTATGACAATCATTCTACAAATGACCAATACAATAACAAAGTTGACAAAACAAAGCAGAGTTTTCATATTCAATGGCTTGAAACCACTCACCAAGCCTATATTCAAGAGTAACTGAAGTTGGGAGCACTTATCTAGTTTGATGCTAATGTAAAAACAAGCAAACACCAACCTAGTTTTGTACTAATAGAAAAAGTATCCATTTTACTTGCATTTGTAAATAATTAACAACAAATGAACCTAATGTTCCTTTGATTCAATGTTGTAATGTGTTGTACATATTCACATTGAGTCTAAGGCCCTTTTTAATAAAATGTACCATCTTGTGTCTTACTTAGGGTGTTTTAAAGTGTTTTACTACACTTTCACACTAATCTAGGGCTTCATTAACTAGTTGTGGCTAATTGGAGCTTAATTGGCCCTTTAATTCAAATTCTAAGCCTTATTAATTGCATTTTGCAAGGATCTATCCCCACATGGACATTACTGATATTGCATGAAATTCTACATGGACACTTCATGTTATGTTGCAAATTTACATTCCAAGACATCTTTCAAGTGAACCACCAAGAACATACAATTAGGGAAAGAGGATTCCTCAATAGGATCCTAGGTTTTTTCACCTAGAAGCTTGGTTGAGAAATGGCTCTCTTTCACCTAATGATATGCTTTTTGGGTGAGTTCATTCAAAGGGGTTAGGGGGTTAAAGTGATTTGTGTGGAATTCCCTAAATGATGCAAATGTAAAATAGAAACTAACTGATAATGTAAAGTGTAAAGAATGCAACTATGCTGGAAAACATATTATGATATGCAAATAACCTAGGAAACATAAAACAATTGTAACATAAATAAAGGGAAAGGAATATTTGCACCTAGAGGTTGAAGAGGGATGGCATGCAGATCTAGAAACCTAAGGAATCTGATGTAGAGGTCCACTGGGACATTTACACCATTCTGGGCGACCTAGTCCTTTTTCTGTGAAAATCTGTTGGAACCCGTTTATGCCAAAAGGGTACTCAAATCTACAAAAGACCCTAAAATGAATTTATGGTGGGACTAGTCCCTTTCAACATTTCAGGAAGTTTGAAAGCGAAATCTAGAGGTCTTGGTCTGCAGTTTCTACTTCTTGAGGTACCCGGATCTAAAACTTTGATTCTTGGCCTATAAGAGAATTTTAATGGATTTTTTTCCCTAGCCAACAAGGAGGTTTCTTCAACAAGCTTTCAATCCACTCTTCAATGATTTCCAAGCTTCCAAGATACCTAAATCTACAACACACAAAGAGAGAGAAGGAAATGTTGATTGTTAGAGTATAAGGGTTTGCCTTGGCCAAACCCCTTTGTAGATAATTAAATCAAATGATGAAGTAATGCAATGAAACATGAAACAATGGAGTTTACCTTTCCATGATGAATGATATTTTTTTGTTGCAACAATTAGCCCTTGAATGCCTTAGAGAGATGTCTTGATGACTTAGTATACAGAAACCCTAGCTTGCTTGAGAAGGGTAGTGGATGAGTGCTTGAGAAGATTGAGTGAGTGAATGGAATGGAGAAAAAATGAGACTTAGGAGGTGAATAATGAGGGGAAAAGCCCATATTTATAGAATTTATGCCCTAATTTTCTCGAAATAACACCATATAGGCTGACCTTAGGGTTTAGGAGACAAAATACTAAAAGAAATTTAAGTTAATTTTAATTTTTATGCCACATGGCACTAGGTCGCCCAAGGTGGTGACCTAGTCTACATGGGAATTTTTCATTGGTTGTTGGGGATTAAAGTATGATTTTTGTTGTGTGTCAGGATTGTCTCACAAAACACACTAGAATAAGGCATGTATGTGCATTAAGGGGTCATTATAGCATAAGAAAGGGTTGATTAAGTGATGAAAAGTGTGAAAAGTGTGAAAATGTATTGCAACACCTTACAACACTTTGGCGTGCAACACTTGGAAAAGGGTAAAAAGAGGTTAAAAAGGGTCCAAAATCCATAGGCAAGGGTCCAAATGAGTGAAAAGTGTCAAAGGCTACACTTTTTGGTGACACATTTAGCCCCCACTTTAGTGAGAGGATGAACTTGCTTCAAACTCACACTAAAGTAGCCCAATGGAGATTGTGAAGAATGACAAAGGAGAAGGAAGTGGTCAAGAACCCAGGATTAAAGATTCTGAGTCAAAAGACATCAATGCGAAAAGAAACATTCAAGGGTGAATGATATGCAACAAAACGAGATGCATGATCATGCGATGACAAGAACTAGAATGAAGATAAGATGGAAAGTGAAAAGTTTGGATCAAGCTTTGACCATTTGTCCAGCTAATTTGTGGATCAGATCTTAGTTGTTTGTCCAAAAATATGATGTGTACTCACTCTGGGGTGATGAAAATTTTGGTTATCTGTTGGGTGAGAAGGCCCAAAAGGGTGAAAATCATACAAACGATTGGTATGTGCTCACACACACAAAGGTGGCTATGGGGTAAGTTGTGCTACTTAGGCTTCCAACTCAAACCATACCAAATTTATACGTCCTGATAACTTTGATAAGGTGCAGCAAAAGAAAATGACATTTGAAATGATGGTGTAAGGAGTATTCAAAAGTATTTTGCTTTGTTCATGCGATGTCTCATCTTAAGGAACATCATGCATAATGTCTCCAAGAGAGGAAAAGTGCAAATGGTCTCATCTTGTTTGTAAGAGAGGACAAGTGCAATGTCTCATCGTGGGTAACATTGTACCTAATGTTTCCAAGAGAGGGAATCACAAGAAAAACTAAATCGCACAATGGAATGTGAGTGGTGATGTATGCCCCCACTTTAAAGCGGTTGCTAACACCATTGCTGTGAGAAATTTCTTTAAAGTAGAAGAGGAAGAGGAGATGAGAACTTGTTCGAAAAGCCCTATGTCGAGTAATATGTTTCCGATAAGCTACATCATGGAGAAGGGTAGTATGTCACATGTGAATCAACTTAAGACATGTCGTCCACATCCCAAGCTTGTTATTATATGTTCATGAAAGGTTAACAAGTAGCCAAAAGAGACAATGAAAAGTGACATATGAGGGAAAAGGCTAACTAACCCCTTGGCCCCACTTAGTGTAGGACAAGAGTGCACCGAGAGGATTAAGGGAATGAAAGGTAGAGTGAAAATCAGTATTGATTAGAAGAATTAGGTGCCCCCTTATAAGGAAGAATACCAAACTCCTTAAGATGTTGGATTTTTCTACTCAAGGCCTTAAACTCATTAGTGTGATGACCATGAAATCGGTGGTAAGCACAGAAGGAATGTTTGTTGGAAAATTTCTTTTGAGTTCTGGGAGGAAGAGAGATCAAGTGATCTTGGAGGAGTCTTAACAAGATACCCTCTTGATCGAGGGTAGAAGGTGATCCTTTAGCGGGTTACAAGGATGTGTCTTCCTTAGTATAAGATTTCATACTTACACAAGGCGCTATAGATTGTGAGATTTTGTATACTCCTTTGGAGGAGTGTATAAAATCCAAATCAGTAGTGGGTTGCAAGATGACATTGTCGTTCAACAAAGAGTCCTTTGCTGATTTCAAAGGATCACTTTCTAAGGTTGGTTTAGAAGGGTGATTTGTGGTGGTGTTGATGTTGGTTGAAGGTTTGATGATTTTGATGAAAGGAAAAAATAAAACACCATGATTGGACGTTTGTGTGTTAGGCTTGATAGGGTTGTGGATACCTTATTTGTTAGCACCACATCCTTTTCCACTATAACCAAGTTGTTTCATGAGCTCATAACCTTTTCCATAGATATTTTTCAACATGTTTGGATGAAGTGAGGGAACTTCATTGTTTGCTTCATTGTCTAAAGTAGTGGAGGTGGATGCTTGCGAAGGATCGACCGAGTCTTGTGTTGACAAGACTGTGTTTCCCTTTGTAGATGCTTTGTGGGTGATCTTGGATTCTCCTAGTAAAGGAGGTGTCAATGCTAAGGAACCCCAATAATCATCTAAGGACTTTGGTTGTACGGGTTCCACTTGTTAGGTGGGTGTTGAAGTGGTGAAGAATTTGGATTTTTTTTTTCTTAGGTTGTAAGACACTATAAGGCTCAGGATCATTGTCAAGCATGTACACTTTGTTGTTGTAGATGTACTTCATCTTGCGATGAAGAGTGGAAGTTACTCCATTCATTGCATGAATCCATGGACTACCCAAAATGAGGTTATATAAAACATCATGTGGCATAACATGGATCAATGTGTTTAATGTGTCCATTCCAACTATAGGAGGCAAAGTGATCACACCAAGTGGCTTTTGGCCTTCACTATCAAATCCACTAAGAGATAAGGAAGTAGGTTGAATACTTGATTGATCGATATGGAGCCTATCCAAGAGATTGACACTACACACATTAACAATGAAGCCATTATCAACAAGGGTTTGCTTGATCCCTAGATGCACTTGTATTGAGATATGATCATGAAAGCTTCAACTTCTTTTTGCACATCAAAAGGAGGGAGCTCACTTCGGTGGAAAATAATGTCAACATTCAAGCCTTGGATCATAGCTGCTATGTCATTTGTTTGCACATTAGAAGCGACATGAATTTGTTGCAAGGCTTCCTGCATCATGTTGTGATAGTGAGGGGAGGCTTGAATAATGTCCCATAAGGAGATCTTAGCAGGAGTAGTCCTTAGTTGATCAACAAGGTCATACTCCCTAAGGATTGAGTTTAAGCAAGGGGTGGCATGAAGAATGGGAGGGGATGAAGGTAAGGATGTTGAATTTGGTTGTTGTGATTGCAGGTTGTTTCTTGTGTAATGTGTATGAGCAATAGTATGATGACTCGGTTGCTGCAACACATTATGCTTAGGTGGGTAAAGAATGAGTTCAGGTTTGGGTTTTCTTGAAGGTGGGTAAAGGAAAAGTTGAGGTTGAATAATATTAACATCCCCTTGGGAAAGAGAGTCAATGTTATCCTTATTTTGCATCATGATATCCACCCTAGGAGGAGAGTTTTTAGGAGAATTATAAGCCGCATGTTCTTGACATTCAAGGTTTGGTTCTACTAAAGGCTAAAAGAACAAATTTGTGTCACACTTTTATAAAGGAAACAACCAACACTGATCTAACTTTTAAACTTGAATCACTAGAAAGTGACATATATGATTTGAATTTTGAAATGATGTAAAATAATCAAATGTGTATTTTTAAGTATATTTTATGTTTATATTTTTTTTAGAAAATTGAAAAATTATTTGAATATAGTTTTTTATAAGTTTACAATATAATTTAGTTGCTGATAAAATACTAAAAAATGATGTTACATGAGATGTCAAGCTTTATATAGTAAATTTTCTTTTTTTTTCCTTCAATTATTTTTGTGTATATTTATAACTTGAAACTTTAGGGCATGTATATATATATTTTTTCAATTTTAATAAATATATATTTTTAAATAAATATTTAAATGTGTGTATTGAAACACGACTGTTTCCATTCGATGTCAAATTTTATATAAAATATTTATCTAAAATAGAAAAAATTATACTATCTTCATCTAGATTCTTTTATCTAGGGCATCATATTTTTTCTTATTTTTTAAAATAAGTTTTAGTAATTGTCTTAACATGGTAATCAACCTAATATTTTTGTGCTAATAACCTACTTTATTAAAAAATAAAAATAATAATTTAACTATTAAAATAAATATATATTTGAAAACTACACTTATGGATCTACAAAAGGGTATTTTTATATATTTTTTAAAATGTTATTTATATGAGTAGGAGTTGTTGAAACATTAAATTTTCAAAAAAAATCATTTTTTTAGTAAATTTGCCTCAAAGTGGTGCTACATATGCATGTAGCCAACAATTTTAGTTGGAAAAGTTGTGGACATATTTAACTTATATAGAATCTTATTAGATCATATGTTTGACCAAAATTGATTTTTATTTACAAATACTAAAATTCACTTGTGCTAATAAGTTGGCTCAAAGTGTGACACACCTTTGTACTTTTACCCTAAAATGACTTTGTCACTAGTAGGGGAATTATCAATGATGGGATTAACAATGGTGGGATGAGGAGGAGACGATTCCATTTTATTGTCAAAGGTCTCATTCTTTTGTTCCATACTATCTACCCTAGTAGGAGAGCTTTGAAGGTGTTCATCACAAGGGGAGGAGACATCAAGAGAAGGACCACTATGGTTTTCAAACAGATTGTCCCAAATGGTAGGAGTATTAGGGAAAGGAGGGTCAAGAGTCTCATGAATTTTAAGAGATATATCTTCTAACATCAACCTATCCTCTTTGCATTAAGGAAGGTCATTAGAAGAAAGACAAGTTTAAGGATCATGGCTATAGAGACTAGGTAAGGGGATGATGTTTTCATTGTGTTGTTTAATGTTTTGTAAAGGGGAAGGAGGATGAGGAAGACAAGAAATACCATCATGATCCTCAATGGTTGTGTCTTCTTGCACTAAGATACATTCATCATGAATGGGAGAGATATCAAGAGAAAAACAATTATGATTATTATGATTATCAATGTTTGTATCCTCATCGGTCAGAGCTTTAGTGGATGAGCTAGAAGAGATGAAGTCATCAAGGGATTCACGTAGCATGTCCAGGTCATCGCTTCTAAAGGGCTTAAGAAGGGTGTGAATGGGTGCATGTGATGTTGTTAAAGTGTTGTTTTCATTTTCTAAAGAATTTGATTTAAATGATCTAGGAACTAATACAACAAATGAAAATAACCTAATGCTATCCAAAAATACCATGAATTCTATTTAAAATGTAAAAAAAGCTATGTAAACTTAAAATGAAATGCAATTTTCAGATGTAAAAGAAGGTAAATCACTTATTACACTATGCAATGATCTAAAAATAAAATGTTGTAAATGCAAAATTGAAAATGTACAATGCATAAAATGAGCTAATTATGCTAGATTTAATGAAATGCATGCTATAGAAACATAACCCAGTGATACAAATATGTAATGGCACAAAATAGAAGCATAAAAACAAGGTTTTCAACTCTATAAAAGATAGTTTTAGAGGCCTAAAGAGACTAGGTCACCTAGAGTGGTGACTTAGTCCTCCTGGTGACTTTTTTTGAGATTTTAAAAAATATTTTGATGGATCCAGGTAGTTTCTATATTGGGTGATGCAGACCTAAGCTCAAAATGCAAAATTTCAGATATATGTAATCTTCTAAAATGTAAAAGTGCAACCTATTATGCACTTTCACTAATACAAAATTCTATAACCCTAGAATGCAAATGAAACAATGTACAATGCAACGCAATGCAAACCTAGGATGATGGAAAAACTCCAAATCAGAAAAGAGGGTGTAGGAAAGTCGGGTTCACCAAAATGAACCACCGAAAATATACAATTAGGGAAAGAGGATTCCCCAATAGGCTCCTAGGGTTTTTCACCTAGAAGTTTGGTTGAGAAATGGCTCTCATTCACCTAATCATATGCTTTATGGGTGAGTTCATTCAAAGGGGTTAGGGGCTTAAATCAATTTTTTTGGAATGCCCTAAATGTTGGAAATGGAAAATAGAAACTAACTAATGATGTAAAGTCTAAGGAATGCAACTATGCTGGAAAACACACTATGATATGCAAATAACCTAGGAAACATAAAAAAATTGTAACAAAAAACAAGGGAAAGGAAGATGTGCACCTAGAGGATGAAGAGGGATGGCATGCAAATATAGAAACCTAAAGAATCTGATGCAAAGGTCCACTGGGACATTTACGCCATTTTGGGCGACCTAGTCCTTTTTATGTGAAAATCCATCGAAACCTATTTTTGCCAAAAGGGTACTCAGATCTACAGAAAACCCTAAAATGCATGTATGGTGGGACTAGGTTGCCAATAATGGTGACATAGTCCCTTTCAACCTTTCAAGAAGTCTGAAAGTGGAATCTGGAGGTCTCGGTCTGCACTTTCTGCTTCTTGAGGTACCTAGATCTAAAACTTTGATTCCCAACCTATATGAGACTTTTAATGGATGGTTTTCCCTAGCCAACAAGGAGGTGTCTTCAACAAGATTTAAATCCACTCTTCAATGATTTCCAAGCTTCCAAGATACCTAAATCTATAAACACACAAAGAGAGAAAAAATTTGATTGTTGGAGTATAGGGGTTTGCCTTGGTCAAACCCCTTTGTAGATGTAGACATGAAAAATATACCGACACACTTGATCTTTATTACTAACATCATTTCATTTTGAATCATCTTCTTAGCTTGTCATCATCTTTCATCCCTTAATTGAATAAATCATTATTTATCTAATTAAGTCATTCTCTCCTGTTAATTAAATTAATCAATCTGATTTAATTAACCCTATGTCTCTATTTAATTAAATAATTCATTTTGTTTAATTAAATTTCTAAAGTCATCCTATTAAATTGAATAAATTAAACCTTATTTAATTTAATCTGACACCATCTCCTTTTAATTAAATAAATTAAAATATTTATTTAATTAAGTCTAAGTCATCTTCCTCTCATTTTGATTTAAATTAATCCTCAAATCTAAGTCAAAATAGTCAAATCAACTAATCTCCTATTAAATAAATTAAATCTTGAATAATTTAATCATAATCTCCTAATTTCTTTAGATTTTGCCACTTGCACATGAAAATACATTTAATTGATTTATTAAATCTATATTTTCTCTCAACATGGCATCTTTAGGGGAATATTCCTCCAAGTTTAAAATTCCCTCCAAGTGTATTTGTCCTTCCAAGAGAGCATTTATCTTCTCTTACATGTCCTTGTGCATTGAGCCAAGTGACATTTAAGTCATTTTATTTCCCTCTCCAACAAGTCATTTCATGATTTTCAAAATCCACCTAATATCATTTATTGTCTCATTCATCAAAATGTGCTCAAACTTCCTCTATTCACATTTTGACAAGTGGCACTTGGCCATTGGATGTTGAATGATCCCACATTGTTTCATTTTTCTCATTTCTCTATCTTGTCTTTCTATAAATAAAGATCTCTTCTTCTCATTTGGCATCCACAATTTTAGCATCTTTACTATACACACTTTCATCTTGCAACATCTTCATCACAATATCTGAAGCTTATCACAAGGAATTGGGAAAGGGATCTCTTTCCACATCAAAAGAGCACCAATACCTGGGCTATGGGATTGAGGTTTGGTCTATTTTAGATAGGCTTACATGTTTGTATGCTTTATTTGTGTGCTTCTATTATCATGTTTTCTTATCTTAATATGGTCAAGAATTTCATAAGGAGCTCGATTTATCTTTGCTAACTTGACTAACTTTCTTGTGTGTTGATCATGTTGGAATTAGGTGTAAATCTGACTCACATTTTTGCACCCACCGTGGGGTCCAGTTTTGAAGTCTATTTCAAAGGCCAACTGGGTCTTTGAAGAAAAAAATTCCTATGTAGGGGAGAAGACCCAGTATCCGTCAGGGCTAACATTGCGCAACTATAGAATTCAAACCGTATGTTGAATCGAAAAAAAAAATTATGAGTTTTTTTCTTTCACAAGTTAAGTGCTTATAACTAAAGTTTTGGCTTCTGGACAATTCGGTAGAGTGTGGGAGCATTGGATATGCACGTAGAGGTCAAAAAGACACCTTTTAGAGATATCGTCTGGTTGCCGCCACCTAATGTCCGAGTATCCATCCGCTCTAATTTCAATCAATTATAACTATTTATGCCTTAAATCCACTCTAAAACATTCACTTTAACACTTAATGAGTAGCCATTAGTGTTTTTGTAATTATAATGAGCAACCATTGGTGTTTTTGTAATTATTTATTCAATCAAATAAAAAAATTTAATGGATCAAAGTGAATTTTTTTTGAGCGGGTTAAGTGAGCATGAAGGTGACGGTTATTCAATGGGAAGCAGTAACTGGGTCTTCTCCCCTAGATGTTGCCGTTTTTTTTTTTCGTTGATATCACCTTCATTTGCTTGTTTTGGTCTTTAGTTTGTATAAGTATAGCTTCAGTTGTATTGTGCATTTCTTAGCTCTATTCACAGGGGAAGGATGCAAGTTATTTGTGTTAATGTTTGTTTGTGTCTTTTTTGTAATGTCGTTTTACTTGGTTCATGGAGGGTCCTCGACCTCTTCCCACATGACTTTCTAAATCTGTCTTGACCGTAGTTA
The DNA here is from genome assembly GCA_007115665.2 of Sequoiadendron giganteum. Classification (NCBI taxonomy): domain Eukaryota; kingdom Viridiplantae; phylum Streptophyta; class Pinopsida; order Cupressales; family Cupressaceae; genus Sequoiadendron; species Sequoiadendron giganteum. The sequence continues at coordinate 196,106,180 of CM021107.1, read as the reverse complement.
TGATGTCATTTGTTTTGACTGAAAAGTACCTTTTTGTAAAGAGACCCATAGCTGAATCAATAATAAAAATTGCATGCGCTTTGATAGATTTCCAAATCAATGATGTAATTGGTTAAATTCATATTTCTTCGCTTTAAAGCACTTTTGTTTGATCTCGTCCTACACAAATCGGACACATTAAAACCTTTTCTCACTGTATTATTTTCTTTGATGGTTATTTTTCAATCAACTTAGCGGTGATTTTGGATTTTCCTGTGATAGTTTTTTTAATACATTATGTGGTAAATTTTGAGCAGCAACTATGATCTCAGTGAGTAAGATCAAGGCTTTAGACTTTTGCAGTTGAATCAAGCATTGACGGTGGTCTCGAGGTCGAAGCTTCGCAACGCTTCTGTGCAACAAGAGGTTTCTCGATGCTTTCATAGTTTCTCGATTCAGAGAAATATGGCGCTGAATTATGAATAGAAATCAGTAGAGTAAGCTTTTCTCCGAAAGCGTAGAAGCCCTTTGTCTTGGTCGCCTAAGAAAGCGGTCGCTGGATGGTCACTCAAATCCCAAAAAATAAAATTTGTCGCTTTATTCACTCAGTTTTCCAAATGCTCTATCATTTTATTCTTTTGACTTAATAGCATGACAATATTTTATGATATGGAAAAGAAAACATGCTGGTACATTACGTGGAATTATTTTTTACCGTAGGACTTGTCACTCACTATACTAGAGAGATCTGCAACATTGTTGAGGCGTATGTAGTGTGAATACCATATAAATTTGCTTATTCGTTGTTTCAATGACTTGGTACTTCACAATGCCATCTACCTTTCTCAAAAATATCTGACACCTTTTCAACGTATCCATTTTCGGCATATCCTGCAGCATGGTTACATTTTATGAGAAGACATTTCTTTTAGGCATTCTGAAAATAGTTCGTGTGCCTTCTCTATGCTCCAAAGTTCGCGTGCCCTCTCTATGCTTCAATTCGCACAGGCAGAAAGGCCGCGGGCAGAGGGAGAATTCTGGCCAAAGATTGTGGAATCCAATTTTACACTTGCCAAATGCATTAGCTTGAAAATATAAAAGTCATTCGTTGGTTTTGGAGTATTAGTGGAAGAAACATTGTGCTCATCAAGCCGTGTGATTATGCTCTCCCAAGCGGTGCAACCTATACACCTTTTGTTGTGTCGCTACTGCCAGATCCTTTTTTTTTGCTGTGCTCATCATCTTCATTTTTTAGGGCCAGTGTGGGTATTTACGTATTAGAAGAAATTGTTTTTGGTTGTGATTTGTTCCTTTTCATGTTGAGATCAGCCAAACACTTCCAAGCAGACCCGTTAGATGGCATGAATTGCTCACATCTAATCTAGAGAGACTTTTGATCAGTTCGTACAAATAGAATAAGTTGTCCAAACGCATGCAGTCACAGACATACAATATCTCCAGCGATGGTGGGACCGTTGCCAATTTGAAAAGTTCGCTGCACTCGTCCAAATGTAGTTCCCAAAGCCCACTCAAGGTTGTGAAATCTTTAGTCAGTGAATAGGTATGCATCACATTTATCATCAGCATCGATGATCGTATCTTACTAGCTGTATAACCAGACTTTCCAGGTCCCCAAGCCTATACCGTCCATTCTTCTTACGTAGGGTGGCATTGGAGTTTCTTATTTGCATTTAAATTTTGTGTTCAAATTTGTATGTTAGTCGTTCCTTCTTTAATGCAGAAACAAGTTGCCATCATATCTAATAGTCATTGGTTGTTTGCTATTTAATGTAGTTGATCTACTCTGTACCGTCAAGACTAAGGCAGTCACATTCACATGTATAGGATTTATTATCATAGGCAGATTTGAATAATAGATTTAATGCAATAAATATTCTGAGATTTTCATTTACTTTCTTACATGTATTATTCAAGCTTCAAAATCTATTGGGCAGGCCTATAGATGCAAAGTAACTTCATAGACTTAGGCGTTCACATTCAATGAAGACCTTTTCTATCTAAATCATCTTTTTAACATGCCTTTAAAGGGACACACACTTTATCATTTCCATCCAATCATAAAGACTGATTTTTAGTGCTAAGTTTTGTAATAGTCATAAAATTCTTGAAATAAATATTATTGGTGATTGCTTTGAAAATGTTTGTAGGGGGGATTGCATCAACAAAGGTGGTCTCTCTCTTGCATCAAAATTGAACAAAAGAAAGAATATTGGAGTTGGACAAACATTGATCATTGAACATTAAAATTAAGACTTGGAAAAACAGTTTTTAATGCTTGTTGTAATAATCTACGGCTTCTATTTCCTGCTTTTGTTTTATGTTTTAGGCCAACTCATTTTTTTCTTGGGTTTAAAATTAACCATCAATTTGACATTTCAAAGTTGGATCAAAATTGAACCTTAAAACACTTATTAGAATTTCAATTTGGTCTAAAAATGAACAATCAAACATTTCATCTTGGTGCTCTAAAACAAACTTGTGCTTTCATTTCTTTGTAATCTTTTTTTAAGTTTGTGTCATTCAAAATGCATATGCACTTCTCTCACACTTCACGGCGATCTTGAGAACCAAAAGAATTCTAGTGACATTGATTGCTTAAAAAATTACCTACACACTTCAAATTTGGGTTTAAATTGAACAAATCATGCGAGTGTGAAGAAAAGGAATTGTGTGTGCTCCTGCCTAAATGCGTTAGGTGGTCGAACTACAAATGCACTTCTTTGCTATGGTTCACCTTCAGAGGGCCTACTTGGTGGGAAAAAGTAATCACCTCAGGGAACGGCCCAATCGGTAACATGCTAAAGCCAAGTGACTTCCAACCGGTATATAAGTGTGGGTACTCGAGGAAAGTTTGAGTATCACAAGGATCATTCTAAAAAGAAGGGTAACAATGGTCTCTTACCACATGGATGGTGCCCCACGAATGGAATGCCTGCATTAAGACCCCTTGTTTAGAAAGGCCAAAATCCTTATCTATTTGTTAGTGCAAGAATGGTCTTTCTGAAGCCATCCCACATTCTTATGGATTTTAGTAGAGACGAGAAGTATGCCATGGGATTTTCATGGGTACTGATGCTTGGATGACCTAAGAAGTGAGTGCACTGAAAGGGGGAGCCTATGTGGTCAAGCATCTAATCATCCGCTAAGAGTAAGCGTAGTTGGATTTATCCAAGCAGGAACCCAACAAATATTATCTCATTTTATCCTAGGGTTGTGTATCGTTTTGGCATCAAAATGCTTTGCTTAGATCGTAAACCTTGGAAAAATAAACATTCAACATGATCATCAAATTTCAAACCCTTTAGAGGAAGCAAATACCTTTGACAAAATCCAAGTGCTATTGCTTGCCCTAGGGATTTTATCCTTAGAGGCTTCTAAGTATTTGGATTTACATCTTAATTTTCTCTCACCAAAGTCAACATAGGAAACCATTACCTTGGTTCTCTTGATTTCCACATAATGGATCTTGTGGGATGAAAATAAATTAAGACATAGACATTCAATTTGAAAAGCTAAGCAAGAAGGTGCGGATGTGGTAAAAAAGAATCAATCTAACCAAGATAAAATCAATTGAACCCCACACATGTGCTTGTTATATTTTTGGTCTGAATTACTCTTAGGGAAAAGCATGTTCTTCACTACCTTGGTCTTGTAAACAAGTCCTTCTTAGGTTCATTTAGGATTAAAAAAGTCAATGATTTCATCCATTCAAAACATTTATCATTCCATTTCACAAAAAATATTTGGAACTTTGGAAAAATCATTCATATTAGACTTTTGGTAAGACCTTCAATCAAAAATAAAAATCATTTTGTTTGGCTAAATGTGTGTGGATGAATCCTTCCTCACACATTTAGTTGAATTATCACCTGTGTGGACAATTTTACCCCAAGATAACATCCAAAATCTTGGGATTTATAAGTCCATTATCCAAATCAAACCCAATCCAAATCAGAATCCTAAATCCTAAAGTCTAGTATTCCTCCAAAATTCTTAAAAGTTCAAACACCCATGTCACTCACCCTTTCATCTTTCATCCCATCATTGGTCCTAAATCCCTTAGAGGTCAACAAGGTCAAAACACAAGAAAACATGGAATATAAGTTCGATTCATACGTCATGAGTAATCCAAGTCAACCAAACTATCAAAGCCTTCCAATGTCAGTTGATTATCAAAATTCACATTTATAAAATCCATACATGGGATCATTATCTCCTACAAACCTGAATGGTACAACAAATGTGAGTATGCCCAATCTGAATTTTGGAACACATTTTATTATGGTAGATTTAAATCAAAGCCAAAAATTACAAATGTATCAACCAAACAATCAAGGCATGAGTCTTCTAAACAACATTATACCACCAAATCTGTACATGCCAACTGTGAATATACCAAGTGAAATCTTACCAAACATGAACATATCAAATCCACACTTGGTGAACTTTGGGATAGATATATTTGTGAATCACACCAACATTGTTAAAACTCACAAAATATGTTGGCAACTCCATGTATTGGTCCAAGTTAAGGTAGCCCAATGCAAAATCAAAGTTACCTAAATCCAAGCAATGTGTTTCCCAATCACAACAATGTTCAATATCAACCAATAATGCCAAATCTAAATATCATACCAAATCATAACAATGTTCAAGATTGATCTGTCCATGATTCCATGCAAACACCACAAGTATACATCCCAAATATGCTTTCTCAACAACCAAGTCAACGATATCAAGAATGCCAAGAACAAATCTTGCGAAACAAAATTGCTACATTCAAAAAACTCATTAATTTATATCACCAAGAGACATCTCCAATCCAAAATCAGTACACTCTTCCATTGGTTGAACCATGTCAACAAAGCATTGAGTTGTCTCCACAACCATATCAAGAACAATATCTCCGATATCAAGAGGTTGGATATCACCAACATCAACAACAAACCCAATCACCCCATCTCAAAGATCAGTCATCACATCTCAAAGATCAATCACAACTACCCATCAATGATCACCTCGAAGATGTTTCTATCTTATTCAGTGAACAAATAAACATATATCAAGGGTCACTTTTCAATCATGATCAAAAGCCACCAACGATACCCAACAATGATCCAATTCAAGAAACGTTAACCTCATTTGATCTTATGGTTAAAAACATTGAAAATCTCTCCACCATAACTGTTGAGGACAATGATAAAAATCAATCCATCAATGAGCATTGTGAGGATGTTTCCACCTCATCCAATGATCAAATCAACATATATCAAGAGCCACTTTTTAGTCATGATTAGAACCCTTCCTACAATGATCTATTTCAAGATGTGTTGATGCTATTTAATCCTATTGACATAATCCAAGATCCACTCACCAATGATCATGTTGACAATGTCTCTACATCACCTAATGAGTTAGAGGACATATCTTAAGAACTTATTCCAAAGCATGATCAACATCTATCACCCAGGTCTAGCAATGGTCCTTCCCAAGACATATTGACATCTTTTGACCTCATGGTTATAGATATTGAAGTAATCCTCAACTGAACACTAGATCCAAATCTACTCAAAGATCAAAAGGATAGTGAACCACTTCCCATGCCTAATGACGATGTCCAAGAACCTTTTGTAAGCAATCCATCCTTTGAAATCGACCCATGTCAAGAACTTGATCCAAAGCATGTCAAAAGCAATTCCAAAATTAATCAAGATCAAGAATTTGTATCTCCAAGATACTACAATGATCTAATGGGCACTCTCCTATCTATACAAGATGTCAAAAATGATGATCATATCCATATAGCACATACTCCTCCATCTACCCATGAGGTGCTTTATTTGGATGGACATGTAGATGATCTTCATTCAAAACAAGAGTCTCATACTCTTGATATCATTACCAAGGAAGAAGAGTCTCCTACTCTTAATATTTGTCCACCTAATCAAGATATAGAAAAATCTAAAAACATATCATAAATGGGTCATGAAGAAGGCTTCTACAGAAGTGGTGAATCAGAAACATCCTATGAAGGAATATCAAAAATCAATCATGAGGGAGAATTTTACGTGGACAGTGAATCATCAACACCTCTTGAAGAAGCAGTAAAATCTTATATTTCATAAGATCAAGCCAAAGATATCAATCAAGAAGTTATCCCACAGATGGAGGATCCTATCACTTATAAACTTGGATCACTTACCTTTTTTAGGGCAAGCAATCTTATCAATGAAGAAGCAGCCATCTTTGAAGAACCATGATAGAGCAGAGAAGGATTAGCACCCTTCTTCCAAGATAAATCATATCCTATTGGAAATAAAATGTTTCAACAAATGAATTATCAAGGAAGATGATTAGGCCTACATGAACAGGGTATCTTAGAACTAGGATAGATTATTGGAAATCCTAAGAATTAAGGTCTTGGTTATTCAACAATTAAGGGATCTAAACATATCAGTGATACCTTTATATTATTGTGGGAAACTTCATCTAAAGAAAACATCAACATAAGGAGCACAAAAAATCCTTATGATGAAATCAATGCCAATACTACAACCAGCCACATCACGAATCTTCATCCACCCATCACCCCATCCACAAATTGGGACCAACATCAAAAGAAAGATTTGAATCAAACCATGAAAAAAATCATCAAAGAAAAAGAAGTGGTGAAGCATGAAGGACAAATCAAATACAAATGGATACCAAAAAATACAAAGAATGATTATCCCTATCAAACTCCATTAGTCAAAGAAACTATGGGGAAAAATCAAAAAGGGAAAAATATCCATCAAAGATGTCCACAAAGGAAAAAGAAGGCTTCTCAACAGATGTACAAAATATATCGAACAGTTGTCCTAATTACACACACACTTCCATATCAACCAATTATTGCTCATCTTCCCAAGTTTGGAGAGTCAAAGGTTCCAAACTATCAACCAATCCATCCCCTATTCCTAAACACACAACACCATCCAGTCCTCCATGCATGATATCCAACTCTCACATTGACCATGTATTGGCAGCAACCCTTCATCATAATGATTCAGAAGGCACTCTATTGCGATGTGCGCACAAAGATAAAGTTAACCTCGGTATCACCAAAGTAGATCAGGAATCTCAAAAGTTGCATTCAAGTGCACGTATCTTGGAAAAGAAGCTTCTTCAAGTGGGATATCAATGGCACATTATGATAGAAACATCTACATTGACACCACCGATTGGTTCAACATGAGCTTTAAATCTTTCAGAAAAAATTCCAAAAACTAAAAAAATCCAAAAATCCAAAAAAATCAGAAAAAGGATTGAAAACAGTAAAGAGAAAAATCTTCCTCTAGTGAAAACCACTTTGGTGGCAATTTGGACAAGTACCATGTGAAAACTTGGAAAATAGGTTTCATGTGTAGAATTGAACATCTACGTGCACCATTTTAGGAGAAAGCATCTTATCACACCCCTCATTAAAGCCAACATTCCATCCATCTTATCCATAATAAATCCATTCATCCATGAACCATTTATCCAATCCATCTTCATCTATCTACATTCATCTTCAAAATTATCTTGATCTCGATAAAGGTTTGGTGCACACTTTACACTTTCTCATGGTATACATCTTAACATGGGTCATTTTCATTGATCCTATCCTACCCAACGATATCTAAGCCTTGAATAATTATCCAAATGAGCATCCTTTGTTCAAACACCTTATCTTGTCACAAGATAATCCTTGGCATCCTTTGCATGCTTACCATATCTATCCATCCATACACATATCCAAGCATCCACCCATGGCCTTTCAAACATTGCTAGACACTAGGGGAAGATATTTGCATCTTGCTTCAGGAATAAATCTTGATATATATCCTCCAACTTATGTGGTGATTCGAACATTGGCAAATGAGGAATCAAATTGGTCAGAGCATTTGTGAGCAATAATTCCAAATCACTAGTCCATGGCATATTTTGACAAGAAGGTGTTCCTTATCAAGCTTTATCTTTCATTGAACATCAATCCAAACAAACAATATCAGTAGCATCTAATTTAAACTTCAGCGTCACATCAAATCATCAAAATAATTTTATTCCATATCAAGCTTCAAAATCTTGATTAATAAAAATCCAATCAATCCATCATCATCTCGGGATATCCTTTCCAATCCTTGTGTTGCTTAACACTATCCTTGCATTGTTGTGTATCCTTAATAATGTTATCATCATCAATCTTGATTAGTCAAATCCAACCAATCCATCATCATCTCGGGATATCCTTCCCAAACCTCATGTTGCTTAACACTATCCTTGCATTATTGGGTATCCTCAATGATGTTATCGTCACAAATCCATCAATCTGATCAATCAATCCTAGCTTGGTTTTCAACAAAAATCCCAAAATAGAGCACTGATATCACATCCATGTCCAAATAGTCAAAATCATGCCAAAATCCAAAAAAACATCCAAATCATATCAAAAATCCCAAAAGAGGTCAAAAAATTCAAAAAAGTGGTATTCAAACTACATCGTCTCTGAGCTTAAATGTAGGCAAGGCTAATCTTTGATCGGCCCCCGAGACAAAAAATCCAAAAACATTCATAAAATCTTAGAAAACCCAAAAAATTAAAAAATTTGAAAAGAAAAACATGTGTAAAACATATCCTAGGATGCATCCTTCCTACAATGGACATCAACATCAAGCATCACCGTAGTTTAGTCTTGGCTAGTGATATGAAGAACATTAGGTTTTTTTTTACTTCATATTTGTCTTTTTGACTTATCTTATTTTGCGCTCATTCCAATGACCCCTCGATGATGCCTAATCAAAATGGTTTAGAGAGAAAGGAATGGGGCAATGATCATTATCTTTTTATCTACTATGCTTGTTGGATGTTCTTGTAATATAACTTGCTCATGCGTGCTTCGTTTGTTTTGTGGGGAAGGTATTTTAGATGTCTTGTTGACCACATAGGAAGGCTTGCTTTTCTATGTTTTGGTCCAAGATGTTTAGAATATCTTAACTGCATTTTGAATAAGGTTTTGTATGTCAGATTTGAACAAGAGTACTCCTATCTAATTGTCGATTCAAAGTCCATCACACAAGGTGCAACACCATCCTTGTTCTTTATACCTTGATGCATCGTACATATGTGTGTTATCAAACATAAGGAAATTTATGCTCTTTATCTCTCCCATCCTTGGATAAGAAATACATCATCATCATTCACCATCGTATGTAATAAGTCTCAAATGACTCATAGACTTGTTGGACTTCAGCATCTTCTTGGATTCAAGAATTGATCCCTCTCATTCTTTTATCCTCTTTCACGCTAACATAGTATCATTTCATCAATGCATGCATCCTACATTCATAAAACACCCGCACTCTCATAATCATGTCATATCATCATAGGAAAACATCATCCATCATCATACATCAGATCCATGCATTGCATAATCATTTAAGTTGTTCTGGATAATATTGATTTGTTATTCTAAGCATCTTACAAACATCTCATTTGCATCATCATCATTATCATATCTATTTGTTAGTCTAACCATCCATACATCCATTTTGAACCTCTTTATCACGAGATTGACCCTCAAATTGAACTTTTCGCCCAATCTCTCAAGGGGCAATGTATCAATGTACTTATTTCCACTAGAGCATCAAAAAAATTAGAAATCTTTTTAATTTTGATCTTGGCGACATTATTCTTTGAATCAATGCAACAGGTACATTGCTTCAAAGAGGGGTAAAATGTAAATATGGAAAATATACCGACACACTTTATCTTGATTACTAATGTCATTTCGTCCAGAATCATCTTCTTAGCTTGTCATCACCTTTCATCCCTTAATTGAATAAATCATTATTTATCTGATCAAGTCATTCTCTCATGTTAATTAAATTAATCAATCTGATTTAATTAATCTTATGTCTCTATTTAATTAAATAATTCATTTTATTTAATTAAATCTCAAAATTCATCCTATTAAATTGAATAAATTAAACCTTATTTAATTTAATCTAACACCATCTCCTTTTAATTAAATAAGTCAAAATCTTTATTTAATTAAGTCTAAGTTGTCTTCCTCTCATTTTTATTTAAATTAATCCTCAAATCTAAGTCAAAATGGTCAAATCAACTAATCTCCTATTAAATTAATTAAATCTTGATTAAATTAATCCTAATCTCCTAATTTCTCTAGATTTTTCCACTTTCACATGAAAATAGATTTAATTGATTTATTAAATCTATATTTTCTCTCAACATGGCATCTTTAGGGGAATATTCCTCCAAGTTGATTTGTCCTTCCAACAAAGCATTTATTTCCTCTTACATGTCCTTGTGCATTGAGCCTAGTGGCATTTAAGTCATTTTATTTCCCTCTCCAACAAGTCATTTCATGATTTTCAAAATCCACCTAATATCATTTATTGGCTCATTCACCAAAATGTGCTCAAGCTTCCTCCATTCACATCTTTACAAGTGGCACTTGGCCATTGGATATTGCATGATCCCACATTGGTTCATTTTGCTCATTCCTCCATCTTATCTCTCTATAAATAGAAAGATCTTCTTCTCATTTGGCATCCACAGTTTTAGCATGTTTTCTATACACACATTCATCTTGCAGCATCTTCATCACAATATCTGAAGCTTATCACAAGGGATTGGGAAAGGGCTCACTTTCCACATCAAAAGAGCACCAATCCCCCTATGGGATTGAGGTTTGGTCTATTTTAGATAGGTTTACATGTTTGTATGCTTTATTTGTGTTCTTCTATTATCATGTTTTCTTATCTTAATATGCTCAAGAATTTCATAGGGAGCTCAATTTATCTTTGCTAACTTGACTAACTTTCTTGTGTGTTGATCATGTTGGCATGATGTCTAAATCTAGCTCACAGTAGATAATAAAATCAAATGATGAAGTAATGTAATGAAACATGAAACAATGGAGTTTACGTTTCCATGATGAATGATCTTGTGTTGTTGTAGCAATCAGTCCTTTTATGCCTTGGAGAGATGTCTTGATGACTTAGTATGCAAAAACCCTAGCTTTCTTGAGAAGGGTAGTGGATGAGTGCTTGAGAAGTTTGAGTGAGTGAATTGAATGGGGAAAAAATGAGACTTAGGAGGTGCAAAATGAGGGGAAAAACCCTTATTTATAGAAGTTATGCCCTAATTTTCCTAAAATAACACCATACAGGCCGACCTTAGGGTTTAGGAGACAAAATCTTGAAAGAAATTTAAGTTAATTTTTATTTTTATGCCACATGGGACTAGGTCGCCCAAGGTGGCGACCTAGTCCACCTGGGCATTTTTCATTGGTTGTCGGGGATTAAAGTATGATTATTGTTGCTTGTCAGGATTGTCCACAAAACACACTAGAATAAGGCATGTATGTGCATTAAGGGGTCATTATTGCATAAGAAAGGGTTGATTAAGTGATGACAAGCCTAGGAAAGTGTTAAAATGTATTGCAACACCTTACAACCCTATGGAACAAGGCTTGGAAAAGGGTAAAAAGAGGTTAAAAAGGGTCCCAAATCCATAGGCAAGGCTCCAAATGAGTGAAATGTGTCAAAGGCTACACTTTTTGATGACACGCCAAGGTATCATCATTTCATGTTTCATGTTATGTACTTTTAGTTAATTGTTTCATGATAAGGTTTAATTACTTAAACAAGGTTTGACTTAGGAAAAACCCTATCCTGTAAAAATCAACAAGTTTTTCTTATATTGGATGTGTGTTTTTAGGTTTTTAGGTTGAAGATCAAGTGGAGAACAAGGTTGAAGCAAAATTGTCAAAGTTGTCAAGTTGCAAAGTTGTCATCCATATTGCAAGAGCACAAAAATGAAGCTACAAATTTTGTATCATATTTTCAAGAGCTGACCATTGAGGAGCTGGAAGTGCAAACATCAAGGAATAGAACCCAAATATCAATTTTTAGAAACCCTAATAGGGACCCATTCGCCACTAAAGGCAAATGAGTCCCCAGTGACCTAAAAACAAGTTTTCAACAAGGTACACATTGTTTCAGCCTCTCAAAACTTCCCTTATTGTTGTTATAATAGTTAGGATTAGTTTCTAATTTTTATTTGGGAATTTTTTTCCCTCAAAATTGAATGAAAACATAGAAGAAAAAATACGGTTTATCATCTTGTTAATTTATTTCGATAAGTCACCCTACACTATGTTTCATTATTTCTTTTTGGTGAACCCGCGTTATTGAATATTGTAGCTTTCTAATCTTGGACTCTTTCTTCTTATCCTATGTTAGATCTTGCATTCATTTACATTTAATTAGATCTTATTTAGGGTTTTCTACTTTGCATTCAAACTTGCATCTCATCTAGGGTTTAGAATTACATTGATTTGCATTCCTTAATTCTGAAAAATATAAAAACAAATAAATCATTTTTCATATCATTTAGATCTCATAAATTTTTATTTGAAAATAAAAACAAAATTACATTTAAAATTAGGTTTTTGCATTCATCATTTGATTACCTTTTTAAATTACATTTCATAGTACATTTGCAGAAATCTGAAATTGAAAGTTACTGTTCCAAACCTAAAACTAAAACAAATTGAAAAAGGCTTTAAAATCAATAAAAAAGAGTTTAAAAAACCCTAATCTAGGACACATTTGCCACTTAGGGTGAATGAGTCCTTGATCAGGCTTGACCTACATTTTTTGGCATCTAAAACTCATTAAAAAACACTTAAAAATTAGAAAAAATATTTCAAAAATCCTCATCCAAGATCCATTCACCACTAAAGGTGAATGAGTCCCTAATTAGGTGTTGATCTAAATTTTCTAAAATATGAAATATATATTTTACGCTTCTATTTGTTGTTGTTACATTTTTGTTTTAATTTTTTGATTTGTTGTTTCATTAAATTCATTTTATTTAGCTTAATTTGCTTCATTGAGTTCATTTTCAAAATTCAAAACAACATTCACAAAATTTCATTTTCAGATTGTTTCATAGTGTAATCAACAAATTACCTTGTTTAGAAGCTGAAAATTGCATTTACACATTTCATTCTAAGTCATTGCATTGCAGTTTAAGTCTCTTCCCATTTTGAGTTCATATAGATTACTTTTCACAAATGTTAGTATCTATCTTTTCCATGTTTGCAAAGAAAAAGTTCATCAATAAGCATGCTAGTCATTCATTTAACACATTTCCTATTAATGAGAGTCTCTTAGTGCAAGAGAGTGAAAATGTTGACACAATCCCTCATATCTCTCCTACTTGTGGGAATAATGTGATAGAAGAATATGAAAGCCTAGACAATCATGATAGTTATAGTTTCTCTTCTCCTAATACCTCTCCTACATGTGAGGAAGGTATTTTGGTGTTAGAAGATTCACTCATTGAGAATCATCACAATGTTGAAATCTCCTATTCTAAAAACTCTCCTACATTGGAAGATATTATAGCACAAGAGAATGAGATCATAGATGCATTTCTAAACATCACCTTACCTAATCTCCATTCATATATTTCTTGTGAGAATGTTTTAGTGAAAGAGGATATAATTATAAGGAATCATGATAATCATATTGTAAGCGAGGAGGATAGGTTGGTGTTAGATGATCAAATCTTTAAGATCTATGACAACCCTCTTTATTTTTATTTTCCTACCTATCCTATTTTGTAAAATTCCATTGTGGTGTATGTCAAGCCTTTGAGGTTAGCTACATTTTAAGTTGACATTCAACAATTGTTAGCATATATTAAAGATGCTGGACATATTACATTTTATTTTATATTTTTCCAAAAGGAATCCAACCATCAATAGTAGACCAAAGACCAAAAAGGTACTTAAAGATCAATCTCATCTTTTGTCTCTATTGTTGGACTTCCCAAAGAATGATAGACCTTGCTTACTAATTTATGCTCAAAATGGCTTTGCTTTAGCTACAAAGATATTTAGTCCAAGTGAAGAAAATGTAAGATCATCAAAAGGATGCAAATGATTGATTTGCTAAAAGAAAAACTAAGGACATGACCATATGTGATCATGCAGAAGTAGAAGAGATAGAGAATGAAATTCAAAATTCCTATATGGAGGAGAAAGAACAATAATAGATCCTGACTGTCTTCCTTGCTAGCGTGCTAGGAATAACCCAACTATAGACTTTGAGGGTAAAGAGTAAATTAAATGGAAAAATGGTGTTGCTATCAATAATGTATGCCAAATTAAATGTAGAAACCATCAAGAGAAAGGGAAATACAATAATAACCAAAAATACCCTAAAATAGATATGCAATGGTTATAAATAAATTTACAACTATAAATCAAGATAAAATTGCTAGTAGTAAAGGCTACAACTCACAATTTTGTGATTTTACACTACCAATTTTGAACTCAAGCAACAATGTTTGGTTTAAACTTGATATGTTGTCATTTCTAGAGGTACATAACTTTTTCAACCTTGGATACCTCTCAAATTTACCCTAAAATGGCTCTCTTGTATCATGTACCAAGGTGTTAAATCAATTTCTACTGAAAAACTTCCATTTTCATACCCATGCAACAATGTTTACCTTATACTTTCCTCTCAATTACAATATCTCTCAAAATTTAGCTTGAAATGAATAATTTGAAAAGATATGAAGACTACACATCAAAATTTATTGTTCACATGTTTCCATTAGTACTATTATTCATCGACAATCACCCTAAATCCCAAAAGAACTCTGAAATCAATGGGTTGAAAAAGAACAACTTAATCCTACACTTCAAACTAAATAGATATCCAGATAAATTTTTGCATCAACCTTAGGATTCACATTTTAACAGGCTACAATGATAAATGTAAAATAGGGTTCAAAGCTTACAAGCTTGATGGCCACTTCTTTGTTAGTCTGAATATTTGTGACAATGGTTTCAATCACTATGAGAATGTCGTAAACATTCCAGAGAAGGTGCGGGTAAACTACCACCGCCAAAACAAAGATCAAAGCATAGGTCAAAGATAAGTAAAAAAATAAAAATATATAATTTAAACATAAATTATATATTTAAGAATTTATTTTTTTGTCTTAAATTAATGTCTTAAACCCCCCCTCTATGTAGTAGTGATTTGCACATATTGCAACAACAAACTAAAATGTTTTTAAATAGGGAATTGTTTGAATAATATTTTACTTCTCATAAATAGGTCGTATCACATTATAATTTTTCTCTACCTCCAAGAAATTTTCACTTACTTCATAATTAAACCACTCAATTTAGAATAAGCATAGATTATAATTGGATGGGCTCAATAGATAAAGAAGTCAAAATTTAAGAAAACAATTGTTGGGTAAAAAAATGAATATTTACCTATAATATAAGTAAATTAAATCCATAAAAAAGAAATAAAAATAGATTTCTCCCACAATAGTATTATATTAGTCAAGATCAAAACTACTGACAATGAAACTGTAATTAGAACTCTCATCTACTTAAGAAAGCTCAAAACACTCCAAAACACCATAAATAATTACTGAAGTAATAAAAGGAACTACAAGCTTTAAAAATATTTATATCAAAATTAACAAATCATAATTGAAATCATGTAGCATAACAATTTAAATTCCAACAATAATTTTACTGGATGAGAAACTAGAGATTGAGAGACCTCTCAACAATACATTCACTAAACACAAGCATTAAGCATTATAGCTACCATGCAGATAGAGGAAAATTATTAAAACCATAAAAGGAGTTCCAAAATTAGCAATACACTTTATACCCCATTGATGCATTCCTACACCTAGATAAGTTCTAAATTAAGTTAGATTATAGGCTAGTAGCATTCAAAACATATGATTACATTATTCAAGCTAGCATAGGAATAAAATCTTGTGAGAAATAAAGCCCTCACAAGGTGCATGAAGTGTTTGACAAAATATCTAAAAAAAATGTCATGTCATGGACTGCAATGTAGGATATGTACAAAATGCATTTATTGAAAAGGCTTTAAAGAAACTTTCAAGAAAATGCAATTGACAGGTTGTAAATCCAAATTCCAAAACATTGGCTTGTATCCTCCTTTTTATTACCAAAATGGGACCTTTAGAATAGGGTATGGACATCCATGAAAGCATCATGGAAGGAGGATATTGGCACACATGTATGGAAAATGTGGAAGCATAGAATAGGCACATGAACTGTTTGGCAGAATGCTTCAAAGAGAGATTATCTCATGGAATGCTATGATTGTAGGATATACATAAAATGGATTTTCTTAAAATATTTAGAAACCTTCAAGAAAATGCAATTGGCAGGTGTAAAGTTAGGCTCCACAACTTTTGTCAACATTCTCCCTATCCATGACAAACTAGGAGCATTGGAAGAGGGTATGAACATCCATCAAAGAATACAAAATCAAGGAATATTATCAGATGTTGCAGATGCAACTTGAAACTGCCCTAGTGGACATGTATGCAAAATGTGGAAGCATAGAAAAGGCACATGAACTATTTCACAAAATTCCCTAAAGAGATGTCATCTCATGGAATGTAATGATTAAAAGATATGCACAATATAGATTTTGCAAGGATGCTGCCAAAATATTTGAATAAATGAAGCATTCTGGAACATATCCTGACATTATAAGCTTTGATTGTGTTTTATATGAATGTAGGCATGCTAAAAAGCTTCATCTATACAATAGATGGATGCTTGATGAAGTTTAGAAGAGGAGTTCACTGTTTGAATCCATATAATGTGTAATTCATTTACTAATAGGCCTCTTAGAATCAAAATTTTAAATTATGTGTGCATTCAATGCATTTTCATTTAAGTGTATTAAAGTGAACCACCAAAAAGAAATGCAATTTAGGGAAAGAAGATTCCCCAATTAGGCTCCTAAGGTTTTTCACCTACGAGCAAGGTTGGAAGAATGACTCTCTTTCGCACTAATGATGGGTTTTTGGTGAGTTCATTCAAAAGGGGTTGGGGGTTTGAAATGGGTGTGATGTATGTGCTTAAGTGTTGCAATGTAATGAAATAAACTAACTATGAAATGCAAACTAAAGTAAATGTAAACTACATGCAATGTCCTAGTAATGACCTAAAATGTATGCAATTTGTAATGAAACTTGAAGGGACAAAAATGGAGCACTTGGAAACTAAAGGTTGAAGAAGAGGAGCTTTAGAATCTTCTGGAATCTGCTGAAAATGTTAACTATGAGACTTATGCTAGAATGGGCGACCTAGTCCTCTTCTTGATAAACTTTACCGAAATAGATTTCTGGTAAATGGGTATCTAGAAACATAGAAACCAATTTTTAGGTTTGGTACATGGACTAATTTTCCAATGATGGTGACCTAGTCCTCCTAAAGCTTTTGAGGGTTTTGAGGTTGGAATCTATAGGTACCCACTTGTACTTTTGTTTCTGATAGAGACCTGTGTCTGAATCTTCAAAAAATGACCTGCAAGTTGTCTTTTAGCTCCTCCTAGGGTTTGTTGACTTGGAATGTTGTGGATGGAATGATAACACCTTTTCAACACTTTTCTCCTTGACTAATCTACATACAAACCTACAAAGCACACATGCAAAGAGAAGGAAAAGGTTAGGGTTGGAGAATACGGGTTTGCCTTAGTCAAACCCTATGTTGGTAATCAAACCCAAATGAAATAGAATGAAAAGGAAAGATGATTGAATGACAAGAAAATGTAAACACTCACCAAACCCTTGTTGAAGATGTCTAAAGATATGCAAGAACTAGCTTCAATGGATGATGTCTGAAATGCTAAATGCTTGAATGCTTGCTTGAGAAGATTGAGTGCTTGTGAAGATGAAAAGATGTTAAGGAGAGAGAAAAAGTGAGAGATGTTGAAGAGTTAAAATGAGGAGAAAAACCCTTATTTATACATGATATACCCTAATTCCCCAAAAATAACACATGATAGGCCAACCCTAGGGTTTTAGAGGCAAATTCTTGTTAGAATTTTGTTTTAATTTTGAATTTTATGCTAAAAGGGACTAGGTCACCCAAGGTGGTGACCTAGTCCACTTGGAAAAATTCAAGTAGTGGTAAGGAATTAAGTGGTGTTTAATGATTTTTAATGGGCTTGTCTCTTGAAACACACTTAAGTCAGGCCTAAAAGTACATAAGAAGCCAATTTAACATAAGAAGGGTTGAATTAGTGATGAAAATCCTAGGAAAGTGTGAAAATGTATCACAGCACCTTACAACACTTTGGCAGAAGGCTTGGAAAGAGGTAAAAAGGGGTTATTTAGGTGAATTGTGTTCAAAGGGTCTTAGAAAAGTGGGAAGATGTGTTACAACACTTCTCAACACCTTTGTAAAACACCATTGGATTGTTATTGATTTGCAAGTGTTCAAGACTTAATGTGAATGTGTTGGCCACATTACGATATTAGATCAAGGCAAAATCGGGCCAAAATCCAAGGGAAAGAGGCCCAAATGAGTGAAAAGTATTAAGGGTACACTTTTTGGTGACACATAAATTAAATTATATATTAATTTGTGGTGATTTTGTATGAAATGGAGTGTCACTTTTATAAAGCTATATTTGTATGTGAATTTGGTGGATGCTTCTTGAAGTTTAGTAGATCCACATACTATATGAATCTACTTTTATTTTGATTTCTAGAGCCAATATCTATGAGGCATATTTGAATCCAAATCTCGAAATATGTAATCATTCTACATATTAGCACATTTTAGTTCAGATTATTGTGTTAAAGTAGACTATGAATGAATATGTGGTGATTTTGGTATAAAATGGACTAGGTGCTAATCTAAAATGTATCAGACATGCTAGTATAGCTGGCTAACATCACCACTAATATTTATTTTTGAAGACCCCTCAATGACTAGAAAAACATAAGAATATTTTTCTTAAGGTAGAGAAAAACAAAATTACAGAGAGTTCAACATCCCAAAATAGGAGCAGCAATTTAGGACACTTAGATGGCTGAAGACATAATGGAAATCAGGTATTAGTCACAATTTTAGCCCCATCCAAAAAAATTATAAGTTTTGGTTGTGGCTGGAATGTCACAGATGAGTATTGCAAAGACATGAAAGCTTTGTTCGCAACTCAAACCATCCCAGATTAGACAAAACTCCAAATCTTACAAAAACGAAGAGGTTTGAGTGCTTGGAAATTTGTCTTTTTTTCTAGTTTGAGACATTTTGACTTATTTCCTAAACTCTCTTGTGACTTTTGAGCTATACTGTTCTTTGTAGGACATTGGGAAGGGGTTTCTTTCATCTATCATTGGTTATAATTATTCTTAGTTTCATCAATCAAGTAGGTTTATGGATGTTGGAGTGTTTTTCAGAAGGTTAGGGAGTAGTATTATTATATATGCATTCTAAAGGTATAATATGTTCACAAGGACATAATGAAAGCAATAAAAATCTATAGGAAAGCAAGGGGATACTGGCACGAGAAGGAAATATGTCACTCTTTTGTAGTTGTTGCTCAATTTGTGTTTATCCAGGTCAAACATTGTATATACTCTAGTTTTGTGCCTGTCTTGCTCTCTATTTTTCTAATATAATCTTTCACATTATTGTTTGCATTTACCAACAAAACATTGAAATCACTATAACTATTTTATGCATGTTTTGCATTAGGATCAACAACCTAATTAGTCAAATTTTGATTGAAATAGATAAGAATAATGCTAGGAAGTTAGGTAGTGGAATATCCACAATAGATTTTGATAAGGTTGGTAGTAGAGGGCTGGTGAAAAGAATAAAACCCTCAAAAATGTATAAAAACCCTCCTGATTAAAACTTATAAACACCAACACAAGTGATTCTATATATACCACAATTGCAGCTAACTACATTATTTCAACTGCAAAGTGTTATGTTAATTTATTTTCAATAAAAAATATTCAAAAGACCTTACTCGAGTTAGAAAACACCATGAGCAAAATCCCATAGTAATGAAACAATTCAAATCACTATAAATAGCTACACTATTTGTGCTACAATGCTCAAAATAGAACCCTGGACGAAAGGAAATTAAATTAAACTCCATACAAAAAGAAGATTTTACCACATATATTTATCCTATTTTAGCTACAAATTAGGGAGAACAAACACATCACAAGGTTTATGGAAGACATAAAATTAGCACTCACAAACAACACACAATAATTCAAAATATAGTAGTTGACTACAACCATTATATCTATAAATGCCATGAATAGAACCCTCATGGCAATCACTTAAGAAGAGCCAGTGTATCAAATTAAAATTACATTGTTTGAGCTACATAAATCCAAATGAATTGAAGAAAAAAATGGAACTTCACAAGCTTATTAAAACCCTTGCTATGTCAAAGAAATATCTAACAAATTTATAGTGGAAGAAAGAACAAGGCATACCTGTAAAGAAGATGAACAAG
Source organism: Sequoiadendron giganteum (assembly GCA_007115665.2). Classification (NCBI taxonomy): domain Eukaryota; kingdom Viridiplantae; phylum Streptophyta; class Pinopsida; order Cupressales; family Cupressaceae; genus Sequoiadendron; species Sequoiadendron giganteum. Next base: position 196,085,772 of record CM021107.1, on the reverse strand, counting down.
ACCATTGCGCAAAACTTTCAACCAAAACCAAAAAGACTATTGCTTCAAAGCAAGCGACTGAGAAACACAACCAAACGAAAAGGAGAATTTATATACTATATAATATGATCATAATATCTCATTGTAGCTGGTAAGGACTAGATGAGATTGAAATAAGGAGCAGTTATTAGCATTGAAGGCAATAGAAGATAATTTATTCATGATAGTATACCATTTGCAGGGTAGTTGTCACATCTTTTTTGTGTGGCTACTATAATTTCAATTAGAATTCTCAAAACCCTATTGCTTGTCATAGTAATTTAGCTTGATGTCATCGCTAACAAAAGGAAAATGCATGTCAAATGTGGGAGGGAAAAGGAAAATGCATGTCAAATGACAAAGGGAAAATGAATGAAGAGAGGGAAATTAAAATAATATTTTTAAAAAACTATTTTTTTATTGTCTTAATTTAAAACAATTACCAAATTAAAAATATAATTTAAATATAAAATATATGTTTAAGACCAAATTATTTTTTTTCTTAAATTAATGTCTTAAACCCCCCTCTATGTATTACTAATATTTATCTTCATATTTTCTATATTATAATTAGGAACATAGGACTATACAAACAAAATGAACAAAAAATGTAAGACTTAAAAGAAAATCTCAAATCATAAGATAAGAAAGACAAATAATTAAGCCATTATTTCTATCAGATAAGAATAAAACAAGTTTAAACACAAAAATATTAGTCCTCCATGTTTACATATTTGGTTCAAAATACTCTCCAAAAATACCAACTATTAATGAAGAAAACCTAACATTGCTAACAATTTTATCGACATCAACAATTTCAAGGAGCAATTTAAAAACAACTAGCTCAAGCTCATTATTATAAGGCTTGAAATACAAACAATTGATGGAAAAGGAGAATATAACCTTACAATCCTAAGGGACTCTTAGCATAATAACATAAATTGATAGAAAGTGTTAAATGGTAAGGGTTTAGTAAAATAATACTTAGGATATCGATGAATTGCATGTTGAGAATTATGAAATTTTATAAGCATATGAATTATAGTTAGAATTCTACCTACTCCTGTTCTGTAAAGCCAAAAGACAAACTAACCAACAAAGAAATAAATATATGTGTATGGTGGAGTATAGAGAAGCTAAAATCCACCCATTTAAATTCCACCTCACCCCTCTACCTAACCAAAACCAACTTTGACATTCATCATAACCATTCAACACTTGTAGTGACCATATTCTTCATTAATTATTTGGTTTCTTATGAGGAAAACATTTTACTATTTCAATTGGTTAACAAGATTTTCTCAAAAAAAATTGTATATGTCCTTTTTAAAATGGAGATCAGATTTTATTCTACAATATCTAAATATATATATTTGAGTGACACTCTTAATATTTCTTAGTGTTATTCAAGGATATAAATAATATCTAGGGGAGATGATCACCCTAATTTTCGCCTCTCAAAATCTTACAGGATAATTTCAAATTACTCTCAATTTATTATAGCAACTTACTTGACAAGTGCTAACCTATAATTAAGATTTCGGATCCACATTGTCAAATATGAGACCATATCAATATACTTTTCGTTGAGGTGTCCTGACCACCCAAATTGGTCAACATGGGTGACGCAGGACAATGCTGAGATGGTGTATGACTCAGCAAACATGTTTGAGGATCTGAAGGTAGTTGTCATCAAAGAGGCGTTGGCCTCGTGTAATTAAAAGTTTTTGGAGCAGAACAACTCTTTGTGAGCCGTATACAGTAACGGGATGATTTCGGCTTTGGCAGTATGCCAGGTACGATAAATCCCAAAGTGGATCTAGGAAGATCACAGGAATAGGAAAAGGTGACACTTGAAGGGCTAGTTGTGGTCTAGAGCTGGCTCTGCTGGTTCAGACGCTTTATTCTGATCTTGGCAGACTGTAGTGGCAGGTGTTTGTGATAAAAAAAGACAATGGCATGCCTGTGGGCAAATCCTTTCAGACGTACCTCAAATCTAAACTGGATTTTGGCAAACGCTGCATTGTGAATTTCTCAGTTTTGGAAAAGGTCTCGCTACCTCTATTAGACAGTAGTGACACGGCATCAATGGTGTGATTGGCGGTATAACAGCCAAGAACGAATCTAGTACTGCTGCAACTAGGCTATTCACTCTGTAACCGTCACCAGCTGCAGTGAAAGGGAATGCGTTGCTTGTACATGTACTAAAACAAATTCACCATAAATCCTGTGGTCTTAGAAAAAAATGCACACTTGAAAAGGAGTCCGTCCACTCTCAGATTCAATGAATGAAGAAGGAATCACATGTGGCCATCAACCATATCGGAATAGAACGAGTAACGATATTTTGGTTTCTCAAAACATGTGATCTGCGTTAAAGACACGTTTCGGACTTAATATCCATGTAAATTTGCTTCCCTCATAGACAGGGAGCTGTTGCAAGGCGTATAAATGCACTTTTATTCTTCAAGCTTCTCAAAAGTTTTTCCACAAGCTATTACTTGTTAAACTGATAATCTGCTTTCTATTATCTGTCATCTCAAAACAAGCGTTTCTCGTGGCGATGGAAAGAAGAGAGAATGGGAATGGTCGAATCGAGAAAGCAGATATGGAGGTGGACGTGGCGATTGCAGGAGGGGGCTTGGCTGGGCTTTCCCTAGCAGTTGGCCTTCATCATCGTGGAATTGATGCCTATGTTTTTGACAAGGCATGTCATCTCAGAATGGATTCGGCAACTGGCGTCAGCCTTGCAGTGAATGGTATTTATATCATTAGTTTGTAATGTTACGTACATTGAATTGATATTCGATTTAAGTCGTTGTTTTCTCTTAGCAATCCTTATTCCTGACTCCATGAATGTATTTTACCTAGCAATGAGGGCCCTCGAGGGTGTGAAACCTGGATTCTCCAAGCAATTTGAGGAGATAATGATGTCGACTGCTCTATATATTGTGGTAAGAGATGAAGAAGGTAGTGAAATGAGGCAGCTCTTACCCGGAGATTATTGTTAATTTAATATTGTAGTTCAGATAGTTGTTTCTCCAATTCTAAAAATTGGCATTTAATTCTTGAGACTTTTAGATAGAAGTTAGTTAGGTCTAGATATTTAATTATTTAATTAAATAATTAATTCTTCTAGAGACTTTTAGAAACCAGTTAGTTAGAGTTTGTTAGAGTCTGATTAATCTTAGCCATTGATTGAGATTAAATCTTGGCCATTGGTTTTCGAATGAGAATAGTTTAAAAGGGGGTCATTGGGCATTTGGAGAATACACACTGATAGACACAAGTTGGAGAAATATTTGCAGTGATAGCAAATAGTCTTGCAGTGATAGCAAGGGCGCAGTGATAGCGTTGGAGGCAGCAGCAGTGGAATTTCAGCAGAAGAAATTGAGAGAAGAATTTTCGGTGAAGAATATTGCCGAAGCTTTGTCAGTGAGAGGCAAGCAGTTTCTTTTGTATCTCTTGATTTGCTGAAGATTAATATAGTTCCTTATCTGTAGTACTGGTTTTTCTTCCGGGGTTTTTCTAGGGACAATTTGTCGAAAAATATTGTGTTTATTATTTTGCAGTTTTCTATTCCTGTAAGTTTTATTTGTGAAGTTGCAGTTGTATTATATTTCAGTATTTGCTGTGAATTAATTTTCGGCAGTCAAATAATCTTTATAGATAGGAGATTAATAATCAGTAACTGCAATAGATTTTTCACATGGTATCAGAGCAGATCTAAGGGCTGAAAGAGCTCAACGCAGACACAGGAAGAAAATAAAAATAGAGGGTTTATAAAACCCAATTCTACCACTTCAGTATTATTATTTTTGTTATTACTATTTTTTGTTTGAGATGGCCTCAGCAGGTTTAAGAGATCAGGACAGATTGGATGGAGCCTCAAATTTTGGTGTCTGGAAAGCCATAATTTCTTTATTGCTGGAAGAGAATGGTATCAAGGAATATGTTACCAGTGTTGTAGTTGTACCTACAGATCCAATGCAGCTCTTAGCATATAAGAAGGAAGATGCCAAGGCAAGGAGGCTGATTCTTGATGGTGTTAAGGATCATATTGTTCTACATATCGCAGAGTTGGATACAGCGAAGAAGATGTGGGATGCTATTTTGAATCTGTACCAGAATGCTACCACTAACAAGAAGTTGATTCTCATAGAAAAGTTGAGGAATACCAGGATGAACAAGGGAGAGGACGTTACAAGTTACCTCACCAGACTTAGAATTGTCAAGGATGAGTTGGCAGTTGTTGGAGATAAACTAGATGATGACGAGCTAGTACGGGTAGCCCTAAATGGGTTTACTAAGCAGTGGGATGTCTTTGTTCAATTTATTAATGGGCAAGACACTTTACCAAGTTGGCATTGACTATGGAGCAACTTCACTCAAGAGGAGCTTAGACTAAGCCTTGTCAGTGGTGCCAGCAGTAAGAGTCAGAAAAGTGAGGCAGAATAGGAAAACGTTGCCCTAGTAGGAAAAAATAAAGCAAAGAAGGGGTTTAGTAAATGATCAAATCCGAAAGGCGAGAAGAAGAAGGACTTGTCTAAAGTCAAGTGCTACAGCTGTCACGAGTTTGGCCACTATGTCAGCAATTTCCCACAAAAGAAGAAAGGCAAGAAGCAGATAGTAGCTTCAGCAAGTGCAGATGAGCTCTCTAGCAGAATGGAAGATGAGTTTGCACTCATAGTTTGTATGGTTAGCTCAACCTCATAGGGTGTTTGGTATATAGACAGTGGGGCATCATTTCATATGATAGGAGTTAGAGAATACTTCTCCGGTTATAAGGAGGAGGACATCAGAATCCAAATTTCTATGGGGAACATGTCCAAACTAAATCCAGTTTGAAAAGGGACTATTCTATTTCAGAGGGAGAATGGCAAGCTGATTCCCATTCATGATGTGTTGCATGTGCCAGGCCTAGGTATGAATCTTATTTCCATATTTGTCCTTCAATATAAAGGCTACAATGTACTCTTTAGAGGGGCAAATGTGTTAATCAAGCACAAGGATTGAAAATCACCCATAGCTATTGGAGTTAGGAGCGATCGACTTTACAGGTTGTAGTTTGATACTCATAAGGCACTAATGAGCAGCGGTAATTCTAGAGATCAAGGAGAGCTATGGCATAGGAGGATGGGCCATATACATTATGGAGCACTTAAATTGCTTTGTAAGACAGTGGCAAGTGTTCGAGAGGTGAGCACAGAGCATGATGATGTATGTAAGTGATGTGTGTTGGGAAAGTTTGTGAAATAAGCTTTTCCAAAGAGTGACACTAGATCCAAGGGTGTTCTTGATCTAGTACATTCAAATATATGTGGACCAATGTCGACAAAGTCTCTCAGAGGATACGAATATTTTGTTACTTTTATTGATGATTTTTCCAGGAAGACCTGGATATACTTCTTGAAGACCAAGGATGAGGTTTTCAGTTGCTTCCAAGAGTTCAAAGCTCTTGTGGAGAATTCGACAGGTAGGAAGATAAAGGTTCTTCGGTCAGACAATGGAGGCGAGTACAAAGGGAAAGAGTTTCAGAAGTTCTATACCAGGGAAGGAATCAAAAGAGAGTGGACTGTTCCTTACAACCCATAACAAAATGGGGTTGCTGAAAGGAAGAATCGGTCTATATCGGAGGCGGCAAGGGCTATGCTGTATGACTAGGATTTGCCACGTTACTTATGGGAAGAGGCATGGAGTACAACAGTATACATACAAAACATGTTTCCACATAAGGTATTGGGCAAGATGACACCAGAGGAGGCGTTATCAGGAAAGAAGCCAGATGTTAGCCACTTCAAGATATTTGGGAGTTTGGCATATTGTCACATTCCAGGTGCTACACGTTCCAAGTTAGATCAGACTGCAGAGAGAGGGTACTTTGTGGGGTACAACGAGACCTCAAAGGCATATCAAATTTTTATTCCAGAGGCCAGGAGGATTATAGTCAGGTGTGATGTCAAGTTCATGGAGGATAAGGCATTTAGAAGGTCCAGAGATTTGCCAGCAGATGATCAGAGTGAACAGCCAACAAAAGCTCCAAGGATTGAGCAATCAGATCAGGGATAGTGAAGCTCGAGTATAGTGACTAGTACAAGCATAGGCTTAGGTGCTGAGAGTTCACAGAGTATGGAGCAACAGATGCAGCAGATCCAAGAGATGTATCAGGAACACATGGGGGTTGATATTTCATCATCTACAGTTGGTAGCAGTAACCAACAGGATACTCAGGAGCTTGTGGGAGCTCCTAGGACAAGTAGTAGGCAGTGGAGACAACCAACCAAGTATAATGACTATATAGCTTTAGTTAGTCAGTTGGTAGATAGTGAGCCTTCTAGTTATCAGGAGGCCGCACAACAACAAGTGTGGCGAGATGCAATGGTTGAGGAATATACCTCAATAGTGCAGAACGGTGTGTGGGAGGTTTTTCTTAGACCGACAGATAGGGCAGTGGTTGGATCTCATTGGATCTATAAGATCAAGCACGGTGCAGATGGTAGCATCGAGAAATACAAGGCAAGGTTTGTGGCCAAGGGTTTCTCTCAGAAGGAGGGAATAGACTATGAGGAGACATTCACTCCAGTGGCTAGGTATACTTCTATACGAGCTGTGATCTCTCTTGTAGCACAGATGGGATGGCAGATCCATCAAATGGATGTCAAGACAACGTTTCTTAATAGTGAATTGAAAGAGAAAGTATGCATAGAACAACAAGAGGGCTTTGTAGCACACAGCAGTGAAACCCACGTGTGCAGATTGAAGAGAGCTTTGTACGGACTCAAGCAAGCTCCCAGGGTGTGGTATGAGCGCATTGATGAATACTTGCAGGGATTGGGCTTTGTGAAGAGTGAGGCGGATGCTAATCTCTACTACTTGGTAGTTGGGGGTGAGATCCTCATTCTTGTTCTATATGTGGACGATTTGTTTTTAACAGGTTCACTGGGGTTCATAGAGGAATGCAAGCGGGACCTTGCAGCAGAGTTCGAGACAGAGGATTTGGGGCTTATGCACTACTTTCTAGGCATGGAGGTATGGCAGACAAATGGTGAGATTTTCCTTGGACTAGGGAAATACTGCATTGAAATATTGAAAAGGTTCGAGATGGAGGATTGCAGAGCCATGTCTACTCCTATGATCACAAATTGGAAGAAGGTAGACTCATCTAGGGAGAAGGATGTAGACCCCACCTTATACAGACAGTTGATTGGGTCTCTCATGTATTTGGTCAACACCAGACCAGATATATCCTTTGCAGTAAATTCTCTTAGTCAGTTCATGGTTGAGCCGAAGAGAATGCATTAGACAACGCCAAAGCATGTGTTGCGATATTTGCATGGTACAATCGAGTATGAGATCAAATATACTCGAGGTGATGGTATCAAGTTGATAGGCTATACTGACGCAGATTGGGCAAACAATACAATGGACAGGAAAAACACTTCAGGGTGTTGCTTTAGCTTGGGATTAGGAGTTGTCTCTTGGTACAGCAAGAAGCAGAAGTCTGTGGCTCTGAGTTCTGCAAAGGCAGAATACATAGCAGTTAGCATGGCAACATGTGAGGCGATTTGGCTTCGAAAGTTGCTGGTAGATTTCTTAGGTCAGAGGGTTGAGACTATGGTGATACACTACGACAATCAGAGCTGCATCAAGTTCTCTGAGAATCCGGTGTTTCATGATAGGTCTAAGCATATAGACATCAAGTATCATTTCATCAAGGATTGTGTACAATGGGGGATTGTTCAACTACAGTATATACCTACAGATCAGCAGGTAGCAGACATTATGACAAAGGCATTGGGGAAGGCAAAATTCATCTTCTTCAAAGATATGTTGGGTGTTATGCATAACACCTTCATCACTAAGAGGGAGTGTTAATTTAATATTGTAGCTCGGATAGTTGTTTCTCCAATTCCAAGAATTAACATTTAATTCTTGAGACTTCTAGATAGAAGTTAGTTAGGTCCAGATATTTAATTATTTAATTAAATAATTGATTCCTCTAGAGACTTCTAGAAACCAGTTAGTTAGGGTTTGTTAGAGTCTGATTAATCTTAGCCATTGATTGAGATTAAATCTTGGCCGTTGGTTTTCCAATGAGAATAGTTTAAAAGGGGGTCATTGGGCATTTGGAGAATACACACTGATAGACACAAGTTGGAGAAATATTTGCAGTGATAGCAAATAGTCTTACAGTGATAGCAAGGGCACAGTGATAGCAAGGGTGCAGTGATAGTGTTGGAGGCAATAGCAGTGGAATTTCAGCAGGAGAAATTGAGAGAAGAATTTCCGGCGAAGAATATTGCCGAAGCTTTGTCAGTGAGAGGCAAGCAATTTATTTTGTATCTCTTGATTTGCTAAAGATCAATATAATTCCTCATCTGCAGTACTGGTTTTCCCTCTGGGGTTTTTCCAGGGACAATTTGTCCAAAAATATTGTGTTTATTATTTTGCAGTTTTCTATTCCTGTGAGTTTTATTTGTGAAGTTGCGGTTGTATTATATTTCAGTATTTGCTGTGAATTAATTTTCGGCAGTCAAATAATCTTTATAGATAGGAGATTAATAATCAGTAACTACAATAGATTTTTCACAATTATACCATGGCATGATGGAGGTTTTGCCAAAAAGTGCTGGCAAATAATGTGGACAACTCCAAGGTCCTCTGTAATCATCGTTTTCTCTCCTATAAGGCAGTATCGGTATGGAACAATATACCGGATTAGTGTTATATTTAGCTATTTAAACATGAATTTAGTGTTTGCATGTTCTTTGGTGGCGATCAGGGTGGCGTGCATGCGTAGTTTCTGGTGAAGGGTGAGAATGGGGAAGAATCCGATTGTGTAAAGGTAGTGCATGCCAAATTGTTGGTGGGAGCAGATGGGTTGTGGTCGGGAGTGCGACACATCATGGTTGTCGATCTCCCTTGTTATCTCAATTATCTCAACTAGAATGCGCTTGTCTACACACCCAATGGAAAGTAAGGGCATTAATAGATGAATAAATAAAATTTGGAATTGATATAGATAGAAGAAAAATTAAATATTCTCATGACTTATTTTGTAGATTTACTAACTATAATGCATGCAGAGTTTTCAAGTACAACAAAGGGGAAGTGAACATGATTCACAGTAGGGACGAACGGGTAGTGAGCTACATGAGTGATATAGGTCGGTGATTCGATTTTATGTATCAAAAATGAACTTTTATTTTTCATTTTTCAAAATGATATGATGTTAAAAATAATCTGTGGGACAACAAATCTTGTCATTTAGAACGTTTCTCATTCAATTTAAAGAGGTAATGAACACTTCCAATTTTCCAACTGTTCTGTTGAATAAATTGTATCACGAGATAGCTGTTAAGATAGGGATATGTTTGATTTCGATGTCCTACTTCAAACTCCATAATAAAATATCTTTTTGATACCACTCACATGTCATAATAAAGTATCTTTCAGATTCCACTCACATTCCATGATGAAGTGTCTTTTTGATTTCACTCACATTTCATGATAAAGTATCTTTTTGATTCCACTACTTTGACAGCACAATAAACTCTCTTTTTCTTCCCATGCTTGTTATATTTCAGATTCCACTCACATTCCATGATAAAGTATCTTTCTGATTCCACTACGTTGATAATGCAGTAAATACACACTTTTTCTTCCCATATTTTGTAAGTTTCCATTCACATCAGAATTATTTCTTAATTGAAAAATAAAAAAATTGACTGATATATTTTTTTTAAATTGAGTTCCTCGAAATAATCATTCTCCTTTATTCACATTTCGTTCATATCCTCAAAATAATATTTCTTGATTCTCCTTACTTTACCCCATATGACATCTATTTGGGTGCTGTAGGGCATGGTTATTGCCTTTGGCTACTGAGATGTCTAGACACGGATGGTAAACTGGACAAAGATTTTGAGGAGAGATTCAACACGGGATTAGACAAAAGTGTATCGAAGCAACGAGCACTAGATATGCTCAAGGAAATGAAGGGGTGGGATGATTTACGAGCCGCCATTGAAGCTACAGACCACAACTTAATATATGAACGTAGATCAATGGACAGGCTGCCCCTCCACAAGTGGACTGATGAAGGAGATCATGTTTTGCTTATTGGGGATGGTACGTCTTCTTCTACTTATTAGTTTCCAAAGCTTTTATAGATTGAAATTGATAAATAAGAGGGGTGGGTGTACAACAGCGGCGCATGGCATGTATTCAGCAGCGGGAATGGGAGCGAGGACAGCCTTTGAAGACTCGCATCAGTTAACGGTGGAGTTGGAGAAAGTGTTTAATAATGCTGACATAGAAAAGGGTATTCAAGATGCCCTTCACAGGTAGTAGTAGCTTCAGTCACTTTGGTTGATTTTGATCATGTCACATTAAAAAATTCCATAAATAGTATATTTTGAATGGCAGGTTTGAATTCCAGAGAATCCCCCGAATTTGTAAGATTCAAAGATTTGCAAGCGATATGACGGAACAGGAATGCTTTCAGTCGGAGGAGGCGCGCAGGCTCTCACCACAGCAGAAAACGGAAAGATTTAACGAGTTCACGAAATGGACGTGCCAGTACCCTTTTAACATTCACGGGGACGTTAACTCTATGTGGGGCAAGCCTTGGCCTATGTTTGAGACATGATATACAGTTTTCATTTCGCTCGACCATTTTGATTATTTCTCCCTCTATTTAATTTATACTACATAGAATTAGCTATAAACACTATCTACGATGCTCTTTACGTTTAAGACTTAAAAAAAAATGGAAATCTAAATTTACTCTAAGTGGAGTATTAGAGATGTTAATATTTTCTTAGTAGAGTATTAGTGATATCAATATATTATCTAAATTTTTACTAGATATAAGGTATGCACGATATTTATGTGTCTATTTCTTTATAAAAAATAATATTTTTAAAATCTTTTCAGCAGATTATATTTTTTTAAAGTTATAATACAATTAAATATGATTGTGATATCTTCTAATTTTTTTTGATAAATTTAAAATTGATAGGATAGAAAATATAATACACATATCTTTTGATTTAAAACTTCTGACAAACTTAGATACTTATACTCAAATAAATGCTTTAATTTTGTAATGATTATCTTATTATTAATTTAAATTAGTTTTTTACCTATAATATAATTATTGATATTCAAGTTTGTCATCATGCATACACTTTCATCGATATGAGAAATTGTGTAAATGTATTATTCAACTTGTGAGATAACATCTAAGATTCTAAAAGTGAGCTTTACATAAGATCTTCAATAAATTCATTTCAAATTTTGTATGGCAAGAGAAAGGGAAAAGAAAAGAAAAATACATAAAAGCTAGACTACCAAATTAAAAACCCTATTTGCACAAGTTTGACAAAGTATTCACAACAATGAAAAATTTGAAATGAATGTAATAATAAAAGTTGCAATTCTCATATTCATCAACTTGCAATAAATTTATTGCATTTTAATTTATAATTAAAGGTTGCATAGGAAAGGAAGATGAATCTAGCTACAAAACTAAATAGATCACAATTTATATGCAATGAGATTTAAAATAACATGAAATAAATGAATTTGAAACACAAAATAGAAATCAATTCCTAATAATCAACTTCAATGTGAATTTGAATTTGAAATTATTATGTTGATATTCAACAACATAAAATTATATAGATTGATAATTAATTTCTACATAGTTGAATTGCATAAAAATTGATTGATGTAAATAAAACGAGAATGAGGGAATTTGTGGGTTTTCCTAAAAAATCAAATGGATGGATGAGAATAAGATCGAAGACTTGAGTTAACTAGATAGGTGGGGAATCAACTCAATTAATAATTTAAAATTTACTATTTCAAACTCATAAGAGGATAATAATAAAATATTTAATTTTATAAATGGACAAATGAGAAGTTCTTAACTTATTAATTTATTTAATAATTTTTTTTATGAAAGTTACTAATTTGAAGATAGAGTTAATTATGAAGATGAAAAAGGAAATTTTATTCATTAATAAAAATAGATAATTAAATCTCATTAATCAAATAAATTTTATTTATTTTTATCGGTAATAATATATATTTTATTGATAACAATTTAAAATTACAAAGAAAATCTCATTACATCTTCATTTCAAACCCCATCCCACCACCTATATGATTCTATTAAAATCATCTTCCCCACTTCCTAGCCATTCTACATCCCCCTCCTGAGATCATCACAACCTGTCAAACCAAAAAGAGCCATCACCCAATGCCAACAAAAAAATACATTCAAAAACTAAAGGTGGTTGTTCACAACCATTGGGCCATTACCAGTACCATTCCACCGACCCAAGGCCCATTGTAAGGAAACACCACCATTTATTGCAACCATAAAGTACTATCGGCACCATCCGCTATGCCAACACCAAAAGGGATCATGCCTCTATGATCCACAACTTCATTCACCTTCCACCTTAGATGTTGACACTCTCTCAGTAGCTCGCTTCTTGGGTTTTGAATGCTGCATCCTTAACACTTGTCCTTGGAAAAACACCACCCTCATTTTTGATTAAACCTAGCAGCCTTTTATCTCAGTACATGCACTCAAGAAACACAACTATTAGAATCTTGTTCTCTTCCTTCCTCTCAATCTACCCTAGAGAGCTAACAAATGAAAAGATTCTCTTCATACACCCCCATCTACCTCCCATTGATAACACCCCTCCTTCACATCTAATCATATCCCTCAAGGAGCATGTCATTTGAACTCTACCTTTAAAGCTCCATCAACCATTACTTATTAAGGTTGCTAATCATAAAGGGAGAGATTTAGAAAGTCTTTTGTCCATTCCTCCCCTTCAACTACGAATGTCAGTGCCCACTTGGGTAGCACATATGCCTCCTCATTTCCCTGCCTTCGAGTGTGGGTCACCTTAAAACCTTCAAACAAGGTTAGCATCTCTTGTATGGAATGACTAAAATTCTGCAAATTCCATGCTTGTGTTGTGCCTACCGTAATTGCCTTCCTAATAATAAAGGAGTCACCTTCCAAATGTGAATTTATAATTCCCATGTTCCTTCCAAGTTTAACTGCTTGAAGTGCTACCATTGCTTTTGCCATGTTGTTGGTCCTTTCCCAAATTCTTTTTGCATTCATCATCAAGATCTACCATTACTATCCCTAGCCACAAACCCAATCCCCAATGGCCCTCGATTTCCTTTTAATGCTCAGTCCAAATTTATCTTTGTCCATCCCTTCTCCAATTGTTTCCACCTTACCACTTCACCCACTTTAAACCTCGAGTTTGTTGGTGTTTTAAAATGCAACCCAGCTAGGCTTTGAAATTCTCTAAGAGGTAGCCAACCTCTATATTAAAGAACCACAAAGGCTAGTGGCCAACTAACAAGATTCAGTCAAAGACTGACATCTCCTACACTTTTGGCTTTGCAGGACCAAGGTGGGTAAACCTAAACAATGCTCAAAACTTAATTCACTCATACACTGACATTGATTTATAAAGAAGATAATCCCCAATGAAAATACACTAAGGGAGTCATTAACAACTTCAAACTTGGCTAAATTCTCAGTAACTCAACCCTCTCTCAGCCATTGGAAAGCAGAATACAACCAACCAAATAGTAAGATTAGAATGATTTTGCATTTAAATTTGTTTTTGAGATGCACAAAACTGCATAAAAGATCAGTGCCACTTCTGAGCCATGGAGTCAAATACATAAAATAAATTTCCCAGCAAACAGTCTTCAACTAGTGGATTTAAATTGTTGATGCTTTGCATCAACTATTAGTGTCTTGCACCAACAATCCTTCTCTTATTATCAATCAGATTCTCATTATCAAATCCCACTTGCACACCCGAAATCACAATCACCTACTCAAAGCATTTTAACCATTTTTTTGAAACAAAATAATGAACAAACAAAACAACCTCATGAAACTTGAGATGATAGACTCAAAGACACTTTGTATTATTGAATTTACATGACTCAAAGTGTACAACTATGGAGAGAATCTAAATACATTCATGAATGTGCAAACACCTTCATGAATCATAAATTACATAAACTGGCTATATTTACTCATAAATTCAGAAAATTACAGCTTACAGAATCAAACAATGACTCAAAAATTACAATTCTCTATCTACCCAACACAATACAAAAATTCAGAACCCTGTACAGTGAGACAATAATAGAAGATATAGAAGAAGAGAAGCAAGTAGGAGCAACCCTAAATTCGATCTAGAAATACCACCTAGAAGCTCCATTCAACATTGATCAAACTAAAAAGAATATCTCCTCTCCTTTCATTTGTAGCAACAAACTTATTCCCTCAAAAACTACCCCTACTCATCATTGCCTAGTAACTGAAAGCATGCCCATGTGGAGAATCTCCAAATTCACCCAGCTAGAAAATACCCTCTTTCCAGTGCAAAATTTCATTTCTCTTTCTCTTTACTTGTTGCAGCAATACTTTAGCAAATAATAACCTTTGTTTACAAAGTGAACAAATTCACTTATTCAGCCCAACACAGAATATTCAATCATCAAGTGAATAAAATTAATATTAAATTCACTTTGCTTATGCCCCCAAGTATGAAATGAATGTAAAATTCCTTTTACATGATACCCATGGTGAATATTTAAATTCACTTTGTCCAATGAAAATATTAAAATATTCTCACCCCCGTGGATAAAAATACTCCACCTCCATTCACATTTTACATTCTCTAGTGAAACAGTTGAAATTCCACTCACAAGTAAAAATTTATTTAAAAAGAATTCATGGGCACTTAAAATATTAAAACACATTCCTCGACGGGCAAATTATTTCCAAATATTTTTCCATTTAAAAAATTGCAATGGGCCCACCCTCTGTGCATTCTCGCACACCTCGCAACTTTTTAGCAACATCATCAAAAATCCTGCGAGACTTGGGAGCAAAGGTTGAAAATGCTTGTTTCTTATTTCACCCAGGCCCACCCCGTTTTTAATAAAACACCATTTTAAGTTTTGAAAAAAATAAAATGGGCTCCTCCCATGCATTCTCGCACACCTTGCAAGAAAATTGATGTTGTCACCAAAATCCCGCAATGTCAGCGAGGTTGGCCCTAAATTCATTTTTTGCGAGCTCCCATGCTCTGCACTTGGCCGCCATTCACCATGTTCGATCCATTCATTTGTTCTTCTCCTCCATCGTGCAAACCTCTCACCTTTCATTGCATCAATTGTTGATGGATGCATATACCTGCTCCTTGATTTTTGTTTGGTGTGGGCCTTCCACCGCTTCAAACCTCACACAGGATTCCACACTGTTGTGCGGGATTTCCTTCCTTAATTTCTCACCTGGTCGTACCCCTGCTCCTTGCCTAGACTCCACAATTTGATGGATGTGTACCCTTTGGCTGGCTATGGTGGCTTTCCTCTAGCAACCTCCATTCTGTGCACACTCAACAATCATGGAATTGCCTGAGATCACACTTACTTGAGGCATAGGTTGCTCTGTATAGTGAAGCTTCGAGCCTCTTTGTTCAATAGATTATATCCCCTGTTGCATCAAATAGGAATCTCCTTTACCAAATTAATGCAGATCCATTATGGGTGCTGGATGCAAGATATCTCCTTTAGAATGCTAAATGGATTTCTAAACTGTCATTTATTTGTGATTCATATCAACAAGAAAACATAGAATTCGGTTTGTTTTCATTAAGTACTTGGGTATACTTTGTGTCCACTTAAACAAGAGATTCCATCAAGGTTAAAATCTAAATGAAAATCACATAGAACTTATACTCTGTCTGCAAAATTTAGAGATGCATTCCATACAACCAAGAAACCTGGACAATATCTTCTTGCTAGAATTTGAGTTTGTCAATGTACGGAACAATTCAAAAAACTTAGCAAGATTAAGAATCTAATGACTTTATCTCATGGTAGCTCGAACTAAGCACTATCTTCACTCTCTATGCTTTGAAACAAAAGTAGGTTAAACTTTGGTTTGAGCTTCCAATGGTTATATGCTTAAAGTTATTCTAATTGAACATCCTCCTCACACAAATCATCTGCATCGTGAAACTCTAAGGACAATGATTGACAAGCACTGGTGTAAGAAACTGACAATAATCTCTTCCTTGTCAATCGATCATCATATATTGTTCCTACAATCTTGACTATAGTATTTCCTTTGAAGAACTCCACCACTGTGCAAAGCATGTCGGGCCCCATTTGGGTCTGGCTAAAAAAAAAATTGTTTTCGAACAAGTTTTACCCTAAAATGATCATACACAGCCTTTGAATGCTTCTGGAGTGAAAAGGTGAACTGGGCTTTCATTTAAAATTGCTTTCAGGCACTTTTGCAAAATGGTGAAAATAGGTCAAGTTGCGTCAAGAATGAATTTGGGAAACTGGTCAAACAACCTCGTCAACCAATGAGAACATGTAGACATATAGTCATTTGACCCAAAAGTATAGTGAAAAAGATGACTTAGGGAAACAAATCACAAGGAACCAAATATTAATCGGCAAAGTTGCCCAGTCAAACTTTTCTTAAACAACAGTTGTTTTGAACCAATTAAAGCTCATTCAACTGCCAATTTGTAAAAATAGCAAATCAACCCCTGAGGATCTGCCATCAGATATGGTAAACCATTTAGGTACCTTGAGCATGTGTGCAAAAGTAATTTGCTCGAATCATCATTGATCAAAATTTATTAATGATCAAAGTTGACCTTTCTGAAATGTTGTCAGGAATGCAGATGCAAAACTGAACAAACAACATTTGGTTTCGACTTGTTAAAAATAACAAATCAGATTATGAGGCTCTGAAAACTGACATACGACCTCATTTAGGTATGGAGAACACAAAACAACATTCATTTTTTATGAAATTCAACTGGTTGCAAAATCCAAGCTCAAACAAGAGGCTGTTTGGCAAAACTAACAATCTGCAAACAGCAGAAAAGTGTCAAAACCCTCTAGCTTCACATTTCAAAACTCTGTCAAAACTTATTGTGGGAAGTTGAAAACTGACACACATGTTCACATATGTCAATTGAATATGTCTGCAAATGGGTTTTGCGCAACAATCATAGGCTTTAAAATATAAGCCTCCAAAGTGGGTCCCCTAAGTAGATTCTTCAGGTGCACTTCTGAAAGTGCAGAGGCAAAATTTTGAAAGGGCATCTCAAATTTGCAAAATTTGAGAATGCCATCAGTGGCTCCAACTGGGGATGCATGCCCCTTATGGGCATATCAAGACTCCAGATCTCTAGAGAGTAGACCAAATACTGAGTCCATTGGGTGTCCTAGAATTGTTCCTTCATTTAACCTTGTTTTTTAACTTCATCTGATGACCCCGGGCCACCAAATGAAAAAATGGGAATCAAAATTTACCTTTGTCAAATACAATTTTGTAGAAAGCGTTGATCACCCTCCATCTATGCTTGCCTCTGTCATACCATAGTAACATATGTGACATTCTTCTTACAAGCAAGAAAATGTGGTGACCACTGAAATTTGCTTGATTGCAAACACTGCCACTAACATTTCTCACAACTTTTCTGAGCATACCACTGCTAGTACAGTATTTTTTATTCTTCATTGTATAATCAGTCACAAACTACAAGCTTTCATCATCACATGACACATGTGTGTTACATACATCATATGTAATATGCTCAGATTGAAAATAACATTTCCTATTTTTCATCTCATTGTCTTGTTCCATAATAATACCTTCCAGCTAAACTGGAAACTGAAAAAGTTCAAACTCCTCCAAGTAGCTGACATCATGATGTTCAACCTTACCTACAACACCTGTTTCAAATGTAAAACAGTCATAAGAAATGCCCTCGAAGTGTTCATCAATGTGTTCCTTTGCTTGTTCAAGACTACATTCCAACCATGTGTGAAATGCATGATTAGAACTCTCATCAAAGAGTGGATTATTTCTCCACCAATAGGTTTCATCATTTCTCATCTCTAGTAAAAATGGAGGCTCATCAAACAATGTATTTTCCATTATACTCATTCTTGACATAAGAACCTCAGCCGCCTTAACACATGAAGGTCCAAATCCTTGAAGTCATCATTGCACTCAAACTCATTGCAATCACTAGAAAAGCAGATAGACACATCTTCAACTTCATTTCCATTCTTAGATTGTTCAGTACACACATCTAACATTTCTGCCATATCCACATAATCTAAAATATCATGGTCAGAAAACTCTTCAAGCTTCATAGAAAAATTACCCAAAAGTGGTGATATCCTTTTACTCACATTTTCATCATAATGCATAATCTGATCACTTGAGAATGAAATCATGTCCTCCACATCTTGCATGCTAAAATTATCCTCGTTATAACTCTTATCTCCAAACAAATTACCAAATTCATCATAACCATAGGACTGCAGATGGACCCTCTCTGTGATCTCATAACTAGAACAACTAGTAGTTTCATTACATGGTGTGATATGCCAAGCATCTGAAACTGTTTCCATCCAATTATTAGTTGTGTTTTGTAGCACATTTGAATCTTCATTCTTATGTACCACTTCCATTTCCATCTCTATCTCATACAAGCAGTTATGAGAAACAAAAGCATAAATAGGTTCATCACCTTCTTCACCATTCCCATCACTACTATGCTCATGATTAGAAAATTGAACACATATATGTTCATCCTTAGATTCTTCATCATTGACAGAATCAACATACTCCATTAAAAACAAATCTGAATTACCTTCCAAGTTTGCATCAAATGCAATTGGATCCTTTACTTGTGGACATGTGATTTTATGAGCAATCATGTCTTTACATTCTTGAGGTGAAGAAATTTCCTCCATATCATCATCATAAGGGCATTCATAATCAGCAGAAGAGTAATCAATTTGACCTTCATCAGCATCCTCATCACAAGATGACTTATCACTACATAAACCATGCTCAGATTCCTTAGAGTAGGTTCTTGAACTTCCATCTTCAATGTCTTGATCACTGATTTGTGAGGAGATGTTTTGAACATTTGCATTATCTTCATGAACCAGAACATGACATGGAAAGATATCTTGCATCTCATTCATTTCTTCATCATACAAGATATTGAGAGAAAAAATTTCATGCATATTCATTTGTTCATCATACCATATATCTTTCGCTTCATTACTGCTAGAAGGATCTGCAGATGTGCTGATTGTAAGCTGATTATAATTAATGTCCTCATTCAGACCACATATATCTTCATTTTCTGACATGATAGTTTGTTGACATTTAACATGGGGTTCATTAGGATCTGCAGATTGTGATGATGGAGAAATTGGAGCAGCAACATCATTACCCTCTTGACAAACACTTTTATTAACTGATCCATGAGTTCTATTTTCTTGAGGTGTGTTAGGATGACCAACACTCACAACCCTATGTCCTTTCATCATTGAAAACCTCAAATTGTTCTCAATATCAAAAGCCATCTGATATGCTTGAAGCAGGGTTGTAGGCTCTTTATCCCTCAACATATAACTCATCTTTTTGCCAAATTCTCTTAAATATATATGACCAAAAATTCAACATCATTTGGCCTTATGTTCTTCGGGATCTCTCTAATGATCATTGAGAATCTGAGATTAAAAGATGGGACTAACTCATCTTTTCCTTTTTGCATGTTCATGAACCTTTTCCTTATCAAAACAGGGTTAATCCTTTCTCCAAACTATTCCATGAACACTTCCTTGAGCTCTTCCCATGAATTAACGGAAGAGGCTGGTAAATAAAATAACCACTCTCTTGCATCTCCTCTCAAGGACTGAAAAAATAACCTCATGATCACATCTTCGAGATCAATCTCATAATCATCCATCACATTACTAAACTCTTGGAGATGTTTATTTGCTGATTCAACCTTATCACCCATGAACCTTGGTAACTTATTTTTGACTTTAGCTAGAATGTCATTTGGGTAATCACTAAGGCTACTGAAATTGATAGCTCTGTACCTTCGAGTGTTGAAACCTTTTTGACAATCTGGCTGGGACTGATCACAAACCATAGTTCAATCTGGAACCATACTAGGGTGCATGTATTGAGGCATCTTGATATACCTTTTCTAATTTTACATATCAACTTTACAATTGATCATTCATTGCCCTATTTCTACCTTCCATAACAATCTTAGAATACCATAATGCATGATTCAAATGCATTTACACATAATATCTATTTATTGGGAAAATTTCAAGAACAAGCATACTTCTCCAACAAAATACATAGGCTGCAAATTATAGTTCAGAAGTATGCAAACAAAGTATTACTGTTCTTTCCCTCTTTTAGTGCTAATCACTCAATAGGGAACCAAAGTTTTGTCTAAAATGTTCAATTATGGTTTTCAAATACAATTTTCTTGAAAACCAAGAATGAAGAATACTTGGAAACTTTTCAACTACTAAAAATTGTCTTCCTAACTGGAAATGTTTGTAGATCTGGAACTTTCTTCAAATTTTCAATAGGTTCTATTAACAGAGTCGCCACCTCTTTTCACAAAGGACTAAACTTCAAGTAGTATGAAGCTCTTTCACATGTAAACTTTTTTCTGAGTTCCTTTCCACCAGCAAAGCACCACAAATTATGAAATTGTTCAAGTTCACTGCAACAAATTCTTCTCCAGGGTTGAAATCCTTCAAAATTTGAACTAAAATCAGAATGACAAATCATTTGACTCTATGCAATGACTCTTAAGACTAGATTCTGCAATTAGAATTTTCTCAAATTCTCGCTAGCAGAGTCGCCATTCTGTTGGTGTTTTAAAAAGCAACCCAACTAGGCTTTCAAATTCTCTAAGATGTAGCCAAGCTCTATATTAAAGAACTGGAAAGGCTAGTGGTGAACTGACAAGATTCAGTCAAAGATTGACATCTACTACACTTCTGGCTCTGTAGGACCAAGGTGGGTAAACGTAAACAATGCTCAAAACTTAATTCACTCATATACTAACATTGCTTTATAAAGTAGATAATTCCCAATGAAAATACACTAAGGGAGGCATTAACAACTTCAAACTTGGCTAAATTCTCAGTAAATCAACCCTTTCTCAGCCATTGGAAAGCAGGACACAACCAACCAAACAGTAAGATTAGAATGATTTTGCATTTTAATTTGTTTTTGAGATGCACAAAACTGCATAAAAGATCAGTTCCACTTCTAGGTCAAGAAGTCAAATACATAGAATGAATTTCCTTGCAAACAGTCTTCAACTAGTGGATTTAAATTTTTGATGCTTTGCATCAATTGTTAGTGTCTTGTACCAAAAATCCTTCTCTTATTATCAATCAGATTCTCATTATCAAATCCCATCTACACACCTGAAATCACAATCACCTGCACAAAGCATTTTAACCATTTCTTTGAAATAGAACAATGAACAAACAAAACCACCTTATGAAACTTGAGATGATAAACTCAAAGACACTTTGTATTATTGAATTTACATGACTCAAAGTGTACAAATATGGAGAGAATCTAAAGACATTCATGAATGTGCAAACACCTTCATGACTCATTAATTACATAAACTGGTTATATTTACTCATAAATTCAAAAAATTACAGCTTACAGACTCAAACAATGACTCAGAAATTACAATTCTCTATCTACCCAGCTCAATACAAAAACTGAGAACCCTATTTAATGAGAGAATAATAGAAGATATAGAAGAAGAGAAGCAAGCAGGAGCAACCCTAAATTCGATCTGGAAATGCCACCTGGAAGCTCCATTCACCGTTGATCAAACTGAAAAGAATATTTCCTCTCGTTTCCTTTGCAGCAACAGACTTATTCCCTCAAAAACTACCCCTGCTCATCATTGCCCAGTAACTGAAAGAATGCCCATGTGGAGAATCTCCAAATTCACCCAGTTGGAAAATATCCTCTTTCCCGTGTAAAATTCTATTTTTGTTTCTCTTTACTTGCTACAACAATACTTCAGAAAATAATAACCTTTATTTACAAAGTGAATAAATTCACTTTTCAACCCAACACAAAATATTCAATCATAAAGTGAATAAAATGAATATTAAATTCACTTTGCTTATGCCCCCAAGTATGAAATGAATGTAAAATTCATTTTACATGATACCCACGGTGAATATTTAATTTCACTTTGTTCAATGAAAATATTAAAATATCCTCACCTCTGTGGATAAAAGTACTCCACCTCCATTCACATTTTACATTCTATAGTGAAACAGTTGAGATTTCACTCACAAGTAAAAAATCACTTAAAAAGAATTCATGGGTACTTAAAATATTAAAACACATTCCTCCACGGGCAAATTATTTCTAAATATTTTTCCATTTAAAAAATTGCAATGGGCCCACCCTATGTAGATTCTCGCACACCTCGTAGCTTTTTAGCAACATCATCAAAAATCCCGCGAGACTTGCGAGCAAAGGTTGAAAATGCTTGTGCCTTATTTCACCCGGGCCCACCCTATTTTTAATCAAACACCATTTTAATATTTTTCAAAAATTAAAATGGGCTCCTCCCATGCATTCTCGCACACCTCGCAAGAAAATTGATGTCGTCACCAAAATCCCGTGAGGTTAGCGAGGTTGGCCCTAAATTCATTTTTTGCGAGCTCTCATGCTCTGCACTTGCCGCCATTCACCATGCTCAAGCCATTTATTTGGTCTTCTCCTCCATCGTGTGAGCCTCTCACCTTTCATTGCATCAACTATTGATGGATGTATATAACTGCTCCTTGCTTTTTGTTTGGTGTGGGCCTTCCACCACTTCAAGCCACACACAACAGTCCACACTATTGAGCGGGATTTCCTTCCTTAATTTCTCACCTGGCTACACCCCTGCTCCTTTCCTCCTCCATAATTTGATGGATGTGTACCCTTTGGTTGGTTGTGGTGGCTTTCCTCTGGCAATCTCCATTTTGTGCATACCCAACAATCATGGAATTGCCTGAGATCACACTTCCTTGAGCCATAGGTTGCTTTGTATAGTGAAGCTTCGAGCCTCTTTGTTCAATAGACTATATCCCCTGTTGCATCAAATAGGAATTTCCTTTACCAAATTAATGCAGATCCATTGTGGGCACTGGCTACAAGATATCTCCTTTAGAATGCTAAATGGACTTCTAAACTGTCATTTATTTTTGATTCATATCAACACGAAAAAATAGCATTTGGTTTGTTTTCATTAAGTACTTGGGTATGCTTTGTGTCCATTTAAACAGGATATTCCATCAAGGTTAAAATCTAAATGAAAATCACATAGAACTTACACTCCGTCTACAAAATTTAGTGATGCATTCCATACAACCAAGAAACCTGGACAATATCTTCTTGCCAGAATTTGAGTTTGTCAATGTACGCAACAATTCAAACAACTTAGCAAGATTAAGAATTTAATGACTTTATCTGATGGTAACTCAAATGAAGCACTATATTCACTCTCTATGCTTTGAAACAAAAGCAGCTTAAACTTTGGTTTGAGCTTCCAATGGTTATATGCTTAAAGTTATTCTAATTGAACATCCTCCTCACATAAATCATCTGCATCTTCAAACTCTAAGGACAATGATTGACAAGCACTGGTGTAAGCAACTGATAATAATCTCTGCCTTGTCAATCCATCATCATATATTGTTCCTACAATCTTGACTGTAGTATTTCCTTTGAAGAACTCCACAACTGTGCAAAGCATGTCGGGCCCCATGTGGGTTTGGCTAAAAAAAATTCATTTTCAAACAAGTTTTACCCTGAAATGATCATACACAACCTTTGAATGCTTCTAGAGTGAAAAGATGAATTGGGCTTTCATTTAAAATTGCTTTCAAGCACTTTTGCAAAATGGTGAAAACTGGTCAAGTTGCCTCAAGAATCAATTTGGGAAATTGGTCAAATGACCTCCTGAAGCAATGAGAACATGCAGACATATATTTATTTGACCCAAAAGTATAGTGCAAAAGATGGATCAGAGAAACAGATCACAAGGAACTGGATATTAATCGACAAAGTTGGCCAGTCAGGGTTTTCTGAAACAACAATTGTTCTGAACTAATTAAAACTCATTCAACTGCCAATTTGTAAAAATAGCAAATCAACCCTTGACGAGATGCCATCAGATGTGGTAAACCATTTAGGTACCTTAAACACGTGTACAAAAGTAATTTTATCGAATCATCGTTGATCAAAAGTTATTAATGATGAAAGTTGACCTTTCTGAAATGTTCTCATGAATGCAGATGCAAAACTAAACAAACTCCATTTGGTTTCAACTTGTTAAAAATAACAAATCAGATCATGAGGCTCTAAAAACTGACATACGACCTCATTTAGGTATGGATAACACAAAACAACATTCATTTTTTAATGGGAGTCAATTGGTTGCGAAATCCAAGATCAAACAGGAGGTTGTTTCACAAAACTGACAATCTGCAAACAACAGAACAGTGTCAAAACCCTCCAGCTTCACATTTCGAAACTCTGTCAAAACGTATCAAGTGGGAAGCTGAAAAATGACACACACATTCACATATGTCAATTGAATATGTTTGCAAATGGGTTTTACACGACAATCAATAGGCTTTAAAATATAAGCCTCCAAAGTGGGTCCCCTAAGCAAATTCTTCAGGTGCACTTCTGAAAGTGCGGAGGCAAAATTTTGAAATGGGCATCTCAAATTTGCAAAATTTGAGAGTGACATTAGAGTTCACCCAACACATACCCTTTATAGGTCAGATCTTAGTCCTTGGCCATTGCATTTGGAAGTGCTTATGCTAATCCTCTATGGTACCTTTAGCTTATAGTATCTAGAGGCTGCTACTCCAACAATTTCTTCAATTGAGTGGTTTATTCTAAAGAAAATTCTATCCACCTGTTCCTTCTTTTCCTGAAATAACCTCCTATTCCGTTCCTTCCAAGTCTCCCACACTACTATATAAGGACAAACATTCCAAACACAAGAAAGTGTGGATCTACTAGAGCATTGTGGCTAGCAAATAAAATGTTGCTTCAAAGATTTCGATATGGGCCCTACCAACCTAATTTACCATGAACCATACTCCAACATTGAGAAGCAACATCACACTGGAGTAGGAAATGATCCAATATTTCCTCACCACATTCACACATGATGCAACGAGAAGGCCCTACAAATCCCAACCATTTCCAAGTTACTCTCTTGTGAGTATTCGGCCCTGAAATGCAAGCTAGGCAAAGGTCCCCACCTTCGAAAGACACTCCTTGCTCCAGAACAAATGAGATGGCCATACTTTATCCTGCCCCCTGGACTCAAGGAGTTGGTGCCCAATTTTGACAAAATAGCTTCCATTAGAAGCTCCACATCACACAACCCTATCCTAAGAATTATTTATAAGCACCCTTCTACTTGCAAAAGTCACCTTCATTAAAGTTTGTTGATCTATTGTTAAAACCAATTGGCTCACATCTTTCCAGACCCACTCTTCACCATTAGCACCTTGTCTTTTCTCCAAATAGTCCCTAACTCTACTTCCCCAATGCTACGTTAAGAGTAACTTAAAATTTAGTACTTGATGATTTTGAACCAAACCTAGGAGACCTTCCCATGAATCTTCCCAGAAATTTTCCATCCATCCATTTCCAATCTACCATTTGATATTATCAATGATAACTAGCCTACATGACACTATAAAGTTCTAGATTTCCAACCCTCTAGGAGGATTTTGAATCGTGAAAATTCTATGATTCTCTTCAAAGTAAAGATATTTTGACTTTAGAATCCTCACCCAAAGCTGGTTTGGATTTGAATACATATTCCACACCAATTTCACACCCATGGCCTCATTGGTGCAGGAGCACCAAGTTGCTTTTAAGCCTCCATGAGGCCATTTGTAAATAGTTGCTCTATTTTATGTATTGGGTCTTATAATAAGGTTTATAAAACCATTTTATAGGTTTTTGAGTCTTAGGAAGTCATATTTGAATTCATTTGTCAAATAATGTTTAAAGTTGTTCCATATTGTAAAAATTGTAAAAGTTGCTCAAAAAAAGTTGTCAAGCAACTTGTCAAAAGTGTCATTAAGGTTTTTTTGTCAACAAACTAATTAAAAGTTGGTTGAAAATAGTTGGTTTTGGTTGGGAATCTATAAGTACACCCTCCAAAACTCGAATTGGGAGGTTGGAGACATTATTTGTGAAGTTTGATGAATGGCAACCTCAAGTTTGGTGTGCATTTTATGATTTCCACATTGTGTTCAGGTTGAAGTTGTGATTTGTACAGACTAGTATGGATTCAAATAATAGATTATCACATATGGATAGAAAGTTCTCTTTTTCTAGTTTCCAATTATTTTTGTCTCATTGAATTTTAATGAGTTTTGTGAAAGATATGATTATTTTGGTGAGGGCAGGTTTGAACACTACCTAGGGTTTGCAGTTTTGGGAAAAATACAATAAATTTATTTTCAACCATTGAATCTTTATAAAAATTGGAAGGGAGGTTTGTAATTATTTTATCTTAAATCTCACCGAAGGGATTGGATTCATTATTTGTTTTATGGACATTATTAATGACTGTTTGTTGCATTGAATTATGGGTTGTTGTGAGAATGATTACACTATGATCTAGAATGCACTTAATAATTCTTTGAGATGAGTAATTTTATGAAATTTGTGAATTAAATGGAATGTTGAGTTTTGGATCCTCTTTGCTCTGCATCATAGTGGTATCAGAGCCTAAAGATGCTCTGGGAAAGTTGTTTGTGGTTTGTGTGTGGTTGTTTGCAGGTTGAGGAAGGAACCTGATTGCCTAGGTGAGGCAAGGTGAAGTGGAAGCAAGGAGAGACTTGCTTGTGAAGATGGAATTTTTAAAGAGATGTTGGCAGGCTGAGGATTCATGAAGGAAAAAGGAAAGAGAGGAAAGAAAGAAGGCAAGACAAATAGAGTTTGAGGAAGCCGTAGAAAAGATAAGCCAAAGGTTGGAAATATTAGCCAAAGAACACCAACTTCTTAAGGAAGCACAAAGGAGTTGGAATATACCAATGTCAAAGAGGTTAAGATGGCCTGTGAAGAAGATTAGGAAGAAGCAAAGAAAATAGAAGAAGGAAACCAATGAGATAGAGGTAAAGTTTGAATCTATTGTTCAAGTTGAGCAAGATAAGTTACAAGTTGAGATGCATGATATTTCGATTGTGTTTGAACATGAACAAACTTCTTTGTTGGTTAATGAACATGTTGATGTTGAGATTAATGATGTGGTTATTGTTGGTACTCAAGTAGTTGATGAACAAGTTGAGAAGGTTGTTGATGTTATTGATAACCTTGGTATTGATACTCAAGTTGATGATGATAAAGTTGTTGATAACATTGATGTTGATATTCATGATCAAGTTGTTGTTGATGATAAATTTGTTAATAAAGATGTTACAGATCTATTTGCTAATGAGGTTTATGAAGGATTTCACGATTATGATTCAGATTATATATGGTACTCTAATGATAAGAATGAAGATATAGATGATTCTACTGAGGTTTATACACAAGAAATGGAGTTTTGGAGCCTAGATGTTGAAAAGATGATTGATAGAAGAAGGCATAAGAAGAGGAAGAGGAAGAAAAAACCATGGGTTAAGATGAAGATACAAGTGTTTGTGATTGCAGGTGATAGTGAAGATTCATTTATTTTTGCAGGTTCTTTATTTTATGCTAACTCAGGGGACGTGAGTTTTTTCTTCAAGGGGTGTATGGTGCAGGAGCACCAAGTTGCTCTATTTTATGTATTGGGTCTTATAATAAGGTTTATAAAACCATTTTATAGTTTTTGAGTCTTAGGAAGTCATATTTGAAGTCATTTGTCAAATAATGTTTGAAGTCGTTCCATATTGTAAAAATTGTAAAAATTGAAAAAGTTGCTCAAAAAAAGTTGTCAAGCAACTTGTCAAAAGTGTCATTAAGGTTTTTTTGTCAACAAACTAATTAAAAGTTGGTTTAAAATAGTTGGTTTTGGTTGCGAATCTATAAGTACACCCTCCAAAACTCGAATTGGGGGGTTGGAGACATTATTTGTGAAGTTTGATGAATGACAACCTCAAGTTTGGTGTGCATTTTATGATTTCTACATTGTGTTTAGGTTGAAGTTGTGATTTGTATGGACTGGTATGGATTCAAATAATAGATTATCATATATGGATGGAAAGGTCTCTTCTTCTAGTTTCTAATTATTTTTGTCTCATTGAATTTTAATGAGTTTTGTGAAAGATATGATTATTTTGGTGAGGGCAGGTTTGAACACTGCCTAGGGTTTACAGTTTTGGGAAAAATACAATAACTTTATTTTCAACCATTGGATCTTTATAAAAATTGGAAGGGAGGTCTGTAATTATTTTATCTTAAATCTCACTGAAGGGATTGGTTTCATTATTTGTTTTATGGACGTTATTAATGACTGTTTGTTGCATTGAATTGTGGGTTGTTGTGAGAATGATTACACTACGATCTAGAATGCAATTAATAATTCTTTGAGATGAGTAATTTTACGAAATTTGTGAGTTAAATGGAATGTTGAGTTGTGGATCCTCTTTGCTCTGCATCACTCATTCATCACTTTCCAATTACACAAACCTTCTCCCCCTTCACCTTTTGGTCTACAAATATTTTCCCATGCTAGCAATGAAATATTATCTTGTTCACATGCTCCATTCCAGAAGAACTTCCTCATTTTCTTCCCAATAGTACTAATAACCTTTTTTGGAATCCGTAAACATATCATTGATCAAATTGGGATTGCAAAAATTTCCGATTTCAACATTAAAATATGTCCTGTTGAGGTCAGCCAATGACTCTTCCACCCATCCATTCTTCGCAAACAACAATCTACAATTTTTTTCCAAAGAGATACTTTACAAGGGCCACCAAACAAAGGCATTCCTAAATATTTTCCTACTAGTAAACCAAGTTTCATCTCCAAAATTCTACTGATTTTTTTTGCTTCCTTACTGGAGTATTAAAGAAAAAGACTTTCGATTTCTTCCAACTCACGCACTGCCTTGAGAGCCTAATATACTGATCTATAGTTAAATTCATTATATGAGCCTCTCTGAGAGTGGCTTCTCCCATTATAAAAGTATCATTTTCAAATTGAAGATGGGAAATTGGTTCCACCCGTCTAGCAACCTTTATCCCTTTCCATTATCCATCCAACCTATATTTTGCAATCAACATTCCTAAAGCTTGAACCATTATAATCAAAAGAAAAGGAGGCAATGGATCCCCTTGCCTTATCCCTTTTCAGGATTCAAAAAAACCTTGAGGGCTTCCATTGACAAGCACCAAGAACCTTGGAGTATTAATACAACTCCCCACCTAATTAACCCAGGCAACATTAAAACCAAACTTTCTCAACACCTGTAATATAAAATCCCTATTGACCTCATCATAAGCCTTCCTTATGTCTAATTTTACCATCATTATTTTTCGTCTTTTCTTTCCTCATTGAATGAATAGCCTCATGTTCTATAATAATTCCTTCGACAATCGATCTTTGCAGACAAAAACCACTTTTTTCTTCTGATATGATTGACTTTAAGACCAACTTTACTCTATTTGCAATGAACTTCAAAATAAATTTATAAATGATGTTGCAAAGGGAGATAGGGCGGAAATCATTAAAAGAGGTTACCTCATTTTTTTGGAATAAGAGCAATCAAAGTGTTGTTGAAGTCTTTTAGCACAAACCCACACCTCCTCGATTGTTCCACTACTTCCCATAAATCAGAAGAAAAAATATCCCACAACCACTGAAAGAAACAGGCTGGGAACCCATCTGGTCTAGGGGCCTTGTCCCCACCTAAAGCAAAGAGAGCCTTTTTTTACTCCAACACAGTTACTGAATCCAAAACCAAGTTGTTTTGTCCCTCAGATACACATCTTGGAATAGCATCCCACAATTCTTGATCCACCACTCACATCTGATAAGTTACAATATCTCTTTTGAAAAAATGAATCACCTCCTAATTAATTTCCTCCATATTCCTTAAAATATTACCCTATTGATCAGAAATTGAGAAAATCTTATTGCTCATCCTCCTCACTTTTATTGAATTATGGAAAAAAATTGTGTTGCGGTCCCCTTCCATTAGCCATTTTTCTCGAGAATTTTGATGCCAAAACAAGAGGTTGAATGATAATGTCTAGTGAATTATTTAACTCCAATTGTGGGATAGGCCCTTGTTGTTGTGGAAAAAGGGGAGACTTATCATGTATTGCATCATTCAAGTTTGGATTTTGATTTTCTTTGTTGTTTTCTTCATTTAACCTTTGATAAAGAGAACAATGTCTACGCCTGCATTTGTATATCTTTTAGTTTGATTTTCAAGTTGCATTTGTGTAGAGCGGGTCTATCAACCATAGGAGGTTATTCAACCACTTTCTCTTTAGATTTGCAAACTTCCTTTATCTTAGGTGGCATGACATGATTTTTTTCATTATCTCTTGGTTGTTTGTAGGATATAGCCGAAGGATCTATCTTAGGTTGGTCTTGATTGTTTGGAATTCCTTTAGGCTTGATTATGGTCTTGTCAAGGATGGTATTCTCAATAATAGGTTGAGGCATGTTTGTGAGGGATAGTTTCGCTATGCATTTTTCCTTAAACTTTTGATAGAATTTGAAAAAGAAGTCTTCTCAAGGTTTAATAGGTTCCATAGGCTCAATCCAAAAGAAATCTAATGAAAAGATCCCACAAGAAGACAAAGGATTAAAGCCACTATGGTGCACAATGAAAATTTCATTATCAAAGGGACTTTAAGCATTTATGTATGACTGATGATATGGCTTCCATGGAGCATAACGATGGGCAGCCAAGCTTCACATGGAATTGGTCTGACATCAAGATTATGGAGAATGAGACATCTAATTTTTTCGGTCCTATTTGTAAAGGAAGGGTGATTAGTCCCATCATGGGGAAAGTGAAACCACTATGCATATTTATCCATGCTTTTGGTTTATCACATGTTTCTTGATAGAGTTCATCCATAAGTAAGAATTCTTCAGTGATCACATTCTCTCCACAAATGGGATCAATTAATATCTCATTAGTGGGCTTGTCATTCATTTGGCCAGCTATGTAAAGAGGACCATTAGGTGCATTTCTAATGATGTCTTTAGATGAGGAAGCAATTTCAAGAGGATTTTTAGTTTGTCCCTTATGATGTTGAGTTTCAATCAATGGAACCAAACCATCAATAGGATTTTATTCAATAGTATCCATATGATCTTGTTTATCAGTATCTATGTTGTAATCATCCATGTCAACAGTCATCACATCATTATTTTTATTTTTAGTAGCTTTGAAAAATGAAATATTATGATTCGGCATAAGGTTTGTAAAGATTTTCATGTTTTGGTTGGGAGGGGAAATTAACTTATTTCCTTGATAATTAACACCTCCAATTGAAATTTGACCAGAATCAATGAGGGTCTTGTACAAGATGTTTAAGATGATTAGAATGTTTCGTATCATGTCCATTTTTTTGGTGATAATGGCAATAAGAATTCAAACTAAACTTCAAAGGTAAAGGCTTATTAGGATAAGGAGTTTTAATAGGAGGTAAGATGATATTTTTTGTTCTAAAAGTTGTGACATTGTGTTATGAAGGGTATCAAGTAAGGGAGTGAATTGTCTGGTCAGATCCCCAAATGAGAAAGGGGTTGTCTTCCTTATCACAACCACTTTAGTGACAACATGTTGAGTTGTTTATTGAGGGGGATTAAGTTGAAGGAAGAATTTATTCTATTTCCTAAAAGGTTGATAATTGTTTTGATTTATGGATTCAAATATTTTAGTTCAACTAGAGGTGGGTTTTGTTTCATGACTCCTAATTGATTTTTGATAATCATGAAGGGAAGTACACAAGTGTACAAATGAAGGAAAATTCATCATGGAAATCTTATATTGTATCTTAGTTTGAAAGGTCTAAATAATTATTCATTGAAGGTGAGAATCAAGAATATATTTACGTCGATTTGGGAATAAAGTGATTGGTAGCATGAATTGACGTTAGTAACTTTTTCATCATCCTTTTTCTTATATCTCATCAAATAGGCTAAGGTCATATTAGGAGTCATATGCACATGGAAATCATTGAATGAACTAATTGAGTTATTTTGTAATGAGGAAAATTACTCTAAGGCGGTATCCTTCAAGGACCTAGTGAAAAGATTAACCAAGAGCTTATTGTCAAAGACAAAATCACTACATAATGCGGTGTAAGTGGAAACATGGTTAGAAGGATCTCATTTCCCCCCATATTTCTCAAATATAGGGATCTCTAAAAAAATTGTTATTGACATTCTCAATATCTCCAAGGATAAGGGATTGATTTTGACATAGTATGTAGGTTGTCCATTTTAATTTTGGTTTATGGTGGAAAATTGTTTTTAAAGGGATGAAACGGTTTGAAAAAGTTGATTTATGATGGTTTCATTGGTAGTATTTTGATATAGAGGTGAATATGGTGGGGGTGTATAGGTGTTAGAAAGAGAAGTGAATGGAATGTGTATAGGAGGTTGAGTGGTAGGGGATATCACATGTGATGCCACAAAGGTACTAGGAATGCTAACGAGAATAAATACCCGAGGTAGGAGTGACATTACTAGTAGGTTTAATTTTTTGTGGTAACATGAGGGTTGGTATAGGTAGGAATAGATTCAATGGTTGTGGGAGGAGGAATTTGAATTCATCCTTAACTTTGGACATTGTTAAAAGGTAAATCACAACTAGTGGTTGAGGTAAGATGTTTTCCAAAGATTTGAACTATGTTACAGACAATGTCAACGTCATCTTCACTTTCAATCATGAGATGTATGTTATCTATGGTAGGGATAACAGTGGTTGAAATTTTTTTAGTACTTATTTTATTGTGTAGGTTTCCTAGGCCTTCATGGATTTGCATTAGGTTTTATTAAAAAATACTAGCAACCATTGCCTCAACACTTGTCACACTACTTGAAGGAAAAGAGTTGTTAAGGGTATGGTCCATACCTAGTGAACTAGTGTCAACACTAGTGAAAGAGCTAGATAACCCAAGATCCATGATGATTGTGCTATCATGGGATGACACGAGTCTCTAACTTCCTCTCTAGTATTAGCAATAAGACACCAAGTTGTAAATATCATGCAAGGGACAATCAAGGAAATGCAAGATGCAATGAACATAAGATAAGTTATATTTTTATTATGATTCAAATGAAATTAAGCTAGATGTAATAAAATGAATGAGACAAAAAAATTGAAAACAAAAATGTTATAATAGCCTTGAGTGAAACAAAGAAACAAAGAATTTAATGCTGGAAAATACAATTTAAAAATTGAAACAAGACTAAATCGCCCTGAGGGGCATATGAGTCCCAATCAGGGATTTTTAGGGTTTCAAATAGTCAATAATAGTCACCAAAAAATACCCCAAAATTAGGAAAAACCACCTGTACTAGGACTAAATCACCCAGAGGGGTGTATGAGTCCGGAATTAGGGTTTTTGCATCATTTTCAGAAAATTTTGTTTGAATGTTATGCATTCTATTTTGGATGATGTCTAGACTAAGTGTAAATTCATATTTCAAGTGAGTTTCAATGATGCAAGAGGTATAAATGCAACCTATATGCAATTTCACTAATGCTAAATTTAGAAACCCTGGATGAAAATTAACTAATGCAATACCTAATGCAAAGTTAATGCAAGCTAGATCTAGGACTATGATGCACTCCAAATCAAAAAATAAAATTTTCTAAAGGGAAGGTTCACCAAAATGAAATGTCACAAAATAGGGCGTGTTCCACCTTTTGAGAGATGGAACTAGGAGAACCTATTTCACTTAGTTTCACTCAAGGAAACCCTAGAGATCTCAATCCAAGGATGGAATAAGGGAATGAAATATAATAGAAGGGTTTCCTAGGGTATGACTAAAGATTAAAGTGGGGCTCACCACCAAGTTAGGGCTTTGAAAGACTAGTAGCATGCAAGATCTAATGAAAAAGCCTAATGATATGCAAAACTCAAATAAGTGATCTAGAAATGAATACAAATCAAGGTAGTAAATTGATAAACCAGAGAGGTGCACCTGGAAACCTATAGGAGCTTGAATGAAGATCTGAAATTTTAAAAATTCTAATTTTAATGCACATCAGGACTTATACACCAGGATGGGTGATTTAGCCCCAAATCAATGTTTCTAATAGAAACTGGAATCTAGAACTATTGAATCAAGATTTGCTAAAATGTATGAATTTAGGTATAATAGGACTCATACATCACAAGTGGTGATTTATTCCTACTATCAAGGTTACACTAAAACTCTAATATCCTCTAATGATCTATTTTATCTTTCTTCCTGCCAAATCTCTATCTCTGAAACACTAAAATGCAACCTGTAAGTGACTTTGTATGATCTTTCAAGCAACATCACAACTTTGAAAACTTGAAATTTTTTCTCTAATCTTTCTCTGTAATGGATCTTCAACCTAGAACACCTAGATCTACAATAAAACATGAAAGAGGGGGAAATTTTGTTTTGCTAGTGGATAGGGGTTTGCCTTGGTCAAACCCAATATTGGTAATCAAACCTTAAAATAAAATGAAATATAAAGGAGGAATGATGAATGAAAAAATATTGAATGTTGTAACTCACCAAAACCTTGAACAAAAGGCTACAATATTGTATGTAATGGATACAATGAATGTAGATCTTGACTCTTTCTTTAATCATATGGATCTTGATTTGAATGCTTGCTTGAATCACAAAACCCTACATCATAAATGTTAGCTCAAAAGCAAACATGATGCATTATTACTTTGACATGATGATTGATACTTGAATAATACTCCAAGGGTATGTGCAGGATCATCATGGAAAAAACAGGCCCTTAAGTGGCAATAAAATTCAAAAAATTAGAGTTAGGCAACTTGACGTAAAAATTTGAATAAGTAATCTATATTATTTCAAAAATATGTAACAACAAAATTTGTAGAAAATTGAATGTAGTTTCTAAACTTCTAGGTTTATTTAAAAAAAAAAAACTATTTGGTGAAAATTTGAAATTTCAATGTAGTAGTACTTAAATTTCAGGGAAAGAATAAGAAGTAGGTGTCTGTCTAACCACCCTAACCACAATAAAATGATAATATTTTTTTATAATATTCTATATATAAGTAGGGGAATCATGTCCCGATGTGATGTATATTTTTTTCTAATTTTTTTCCAAGTAAATAATGAATTATGAATTTTTTAATACAAATTTTTAAAAAATATAAAAAATTTGTATGTCTGACCACCTTAACTTGGTCAAAACTTCATGAAATTCAATTATTTATTTTTTAAATCCTAAAGTATGTGAAGCATAGAATGTGACACATGTTTTGGATTCAAAAAATGTGATATCGTTTGAAAGCTATAAATTTGTTTTAATCAACCTATCAATCAGGGCTTTAGTCGTAATTCAAATAGAAAATGAATAATAATTATTTATTAAATTCAAAGTAAAGAATAATTTATATTGGTGGAAAGCTAAGAATCTCCTTTAAAAACCCTTTTTGTTTCATCAATTTTGGGTAAAAAAAGTCGTCAGCCACATGGGCCATCGTATCACTTAGATATCACCACTTTTTGGCCCATCATGATCTTGCACATACCCCCACGATACTTGATAATCACTCTTGAATTCTCTTGATCACAAATTTTCTATAATGCATGAATACTTGAAAGCTTAGGATAAAAATGAGTGAAATAACCATGTATTTATACTTGTTTATGCCAAATTTCTCAAAATTATAACACTACAAACCAACATCAGATCTAGGAGAACAAAATATTGTCAATAATTTGAATTTAATTTAGGTCTAATCTAAGTGGGACTCATACACAATTTTTTGTCTATGACTCCTATTAGGTGAAGCTTGGGACACATTTTTCAAGAAATTCTTAGCTTAATGTGAAATCCAGGTTGGGGCCGCAAAAATTAGGTGGGACTCATATTCCTAATGTGGTATATGAGTCTTGGATCACTAAATCTAAGCCATATAATCCAGAACAACTAATTTTTGATTCGTCATTTGATATATGTCAGGATTATCCTCGAAAATATGCATTAATTAAGGCTTGTAGATACACAATAAGTCTAATTAAAGCATAAAGAAGCCCAATTAACTGATAAAACTCTAGATTAGTGTGAAAATGTAAGAATACAATTTACAACACCCTAAATAAGGCCAATTTAGTCTATTTATTTCACAAGGGCCTAGACAAATGTGAAAATGTAAAGGGATACATTTTTCTACACTATAGAAGTAACATTAAGTTGTTTATTATAGATGAGCTCATGTTCATGGATTTAAGTCTCGTATCCTTTTTAGTTTTAATGAGTATACCCTAGAGAACTTATACATACTAGATAATATCTTTCAACCATCTTATATATGGTGTGTTGAATATTAATTAATCTTTATAAGTTACTCATAACATACTTTCAATTACTAGAGGTAGAGCTCGCTTTGGTGAAAGATTAAGCCTCAAAATATAATAGGTACACATAATTAGTACACTATCTTTCAATTCCTACCTATTGATTCCCATATTATATATCATAAATATGAGACCATAAAATGTGACACTTGTACTTTAATAGTATAGGATTGTGTAAATATTTTGGTGTCTTTTGTTGTGTGAAACTATCACATGCCTATCGACCTTAAACCTTAAATTCTAAAATTAGTCATTGTGTATGTTTTTTGTATTGAAACTCCTACAAAGAATCCCCCAAATAAATTAAATTACACAAATCTTCACATTTGCTTTATTTCCATGTATACACTATATCAATGCATATATGAATTCAGTACATTCATTTATTTAATATTTATACATTTCTAGTTTCCTTTCATTATTATACCACCTCCCACATCTCAAAATTTATGTATTTCAATAGCCTTTTATTTTAATCTTAAAATTTTGAAAACACACATTTTGACACTTCTACATCTCAATACTTACATGTATTGTAGGAAAATGTATCCCTTTTTCACACATAATTTGGGAATAATTAATAATAAAATGCGCTAGATGATGGGTATGTGCAGGATCATGATGGGCCAAAAAGTGGTGATATGTAAGTGATATGATGGCCCATGTGGCTGATGACCTTTTTTCTATCAAAAAATGATGAAACGAAAAGGGTTTTTAAGGAGATTCTCAACTTTCCACCAATATAGATTATGCTTTACTTTGAATTTAATAAATAATTATTGTTCATTTTCTATTTGAATTATGACTAAAGTCTTGATTGATAGGTTGATTGAAAAACATCAATAGATTTCAAACAATATCACATTTTTTGAATCTGAAACATGCATCACATTCTGTGCTTCACATACTATAGGATTAAAAAAATAAATTGAATTTCATGAAGTTTTGACCAAGTTAAGGTGGTCAGACATACGAGTTTTCATATTTTTTAAGAGTTGTAATAAAAAATTCATAATTAATTATTTACTTGGAAACAAATTACAAAAAAATATGCATCACATTACGACATGAGTCCTCTAATTATATCTAAAATCTTATAAAAAAAATAATATCATTTTATTGTGGTTAGGGTGTTTAGATGGACACCTACTTCATATTTTTTCCTTGAAATTTAAGTACTACTGCATTGAAATTTCAAATTTTCACCAAATAGATTTAAAAATAAATAAATAAACCTAGTAGCTTAGAAAATAAATTCAATTTGCTACAAATTCTATTCTTACATATTTTTGAAATAATATAGATAAATTATTCAAATTTTTACGTCAAGTTTCCTAACTCTGATTTTTTTAATTTTCATCTCCACTTAAGGGCCTGTTTTTTTCGTGATGATCTTGCACATACTCTGATGGCTTAATTTAGTGTTGTAATATCTCTTTTACATATTCACATTAGTTTTGGGACCTTATTTATTAAAATGGACTTAATTGTGCCTTATTTTTTAGTGTTGTAAGGTGTACCTTTATAATTTTACACTAATCTAGAGATTCATTAATTAAATGAGGTTAATTTTCCTTAATTGGCCTCTTTAATTCAAATCCAAGCCTAATTAATTATATTTTCTGAGGGATAAAACCCAACATTCATAAATGCCATAACATAATGTTTAAGAAAAGGCTAATTATTGAAGACTTTGAGGAGGAGTAGTCTGACAGCAAAGGTTACAAGGAAGAAGAATCTAAAGATGAGGAGGAAGAAATTGTGGAGAGGCCCCAGTTTACTCTGATGGACAAGAAGCTTCTAGTTGATGGCTCTACCTCTCACTCTCCCCATCCCCTGGTGGATGAGCCTTGAGAGGTTCAGGGGACTATGGATGTTGGGGTGGATTCATGCGATGTGGTTAAAAGAATGGATACTCTTGACAAAATATTTCTGGGGTTAACTCGCTTCACCATGAAGTTGGGTCACTTTGTCACAAGCACCTTGTCTAATGTTATAAATGAGGAGTTGGAGGGGAACAACAACTAGGAAAACAAAGAATGGGTGGGTGATGAGGTAGTGGACCTCTTGATTAAAAACTGGGACAACGCTAGTTAGCTGCTCCCTGTGCCTTTTTGTCGGTTGTTGCTCTGCGGTTGCTGTGCTACCTTTGGGTTGTTTCTGTGGTTTGTTTTCTTTATGTTTACTATTTAGTCTTGTTCCTTTTTGGCCCTAGTGGCTCATTGTGATGGGTACAGTGCCCTATAAATGCTGCTTAAATTTTCAAAAAACATAATGTTTAACATTAAGAAATGTGTGTCCTAGGTAGGGTACCTAAGACCTTAATTTAAACTATGTTTTTGGTGGTACTTCAATGATTTCAAATGTTTATTCAAATGTCAACTTGTGGTATTTGAATTTTTGGAATTAATCTAAACATATATAAATAAGAGGTCATTTCACTATGTTTCACCTAGATTTTGAATGCTATAATGTTTTAATGAGCACCTAGAGCATTCAAGTGAGTATTATCAAGAGAATTCAAGATCATTTCAAGGCTTTCAAGGGTAGAATTATTGAAGATTATTGTAGCAATCAAGATCTTATTATCAAATCAAAGTCTTATTGCATCATGCATGTTGTTTGAGCTAATATGGTGATGTAGAGTTCAAGTTCTATTCAAGAATTCAATGAAATTGTTTCATACCAAGTTTTATGATCAAGATCCACATCCATTGAGGCTAATTCATGCTAGTTGCAAATTTCCATTCAAAGGTTTAATCAAGGGTTTGGTTAGTTGTGATATTGCATTGTTCATTCATCATTATCTTCACGCTATTTGATTTCATTTTAAAGTTTAAATGCTCAAAAAAGGTTTGACCAAGGAAAACCCCCATCACCAAAAAAACCATTTTTCTCCTCTTGTGTTTGTGTTTGAAGGTTTTAGGTGGAAGATCCTTTGAAGAAAAAAGTTGAAGAAAGACGTAAATTTTTCAAAGTTGTGAGGAAATTTATCATTTTACAGAAAATCTTCTATAGTATTTTTTTTTGGCTATTTGATAGTGAGAATCGGGAATCAAGGGCTGTAGAAACAGTAGAGGAGAACCCAAAAATCACTTTTACAGAGCCCTAGCCAGGACCCATTCACCATAGGGCGAATGAGTCCTTAGTGAGCTTCAAAAAGGCACTTTTGGTGACTGGTAAACATCATTCTCCCTTTTCCAAATCTATCTTTTGATTGTTTTTTTTGAAAGGTAGAATTTTTTCGTTTCTTATGGTTTAGGACATAGAACAACAATATTGTACACTCTCATTCAGGGACAAACCCTAGAGATCTCAACCTCAAGTATGCAAAGGAGAAAGAGATCTTGCAATAAGCTTGTCCTAGGATGTGATTGTAGACTAAAGAAGGGTTCACCATCAATCTAGGGATTGTAAAGACTAATGAAATTCAAATCAAAATACTTAAACCTAATGGAATGCAATCTTTCTCTAGATGACCTAAAAATGCATGTAAAACATAACAAAAAGATGTAAGATGAAATGTATGCACCTAGAAATTGGAACTCTAGGAGCTCTAAAACACTGAAAATCCTAAAAAATTTGCCTATTGGGACTCATATGCTAGTCTGGGTGTATAAGTCCTAGATCTATGTTTCAATGCAAAAACTGAAATCTGGAAAATGGGTGTCTGAAACTGCAAAAATCTGGAAAAATGCCTATAGTGGGACTCATACGACACTTCTGGTGTATCAATACCGTTCCACTTTTTTAGGAATTAAAAGTTTAGATCTATGGTCCAATCTCTAGTCTTTCCTTCCAAATTGATTTTTAGATCCAAAACCCTACTTTCAAACTTTTAGATGACTTTTTGTGAAGATAACAACCTTGCGAATGAGGGGACAACTCCAATTTTTTTTCCCAATATTGTAGCATAATATTCAAGGGATCTTTGAGCTCATAGACACCTATATATTCAATCACACATCAAAGAGAAGAAATATTTGGTGTTGGTTAGAAGATATGGGTTTTTCTAGGCCAAACCCCTTTTAGGTAATTAAACCAAATGATGAGATAATGAAATAAGGACATGAAACATGAAACATGGAATGTGAAACATAAACAATGATACATTGAATGATTTCTTGTAAATATGCAATCTAACATGAAATGGCCATGAAGGATGTAGAACTAGATCTCAAGATAAGTGTAGAACAATGCTTGACCTTGGATCTTGAATGCAACATTACAACACTAGCTCAAAAAAATGCTTGATGCTTGATAATCTTTTTTTTTTTTAGATAAAAGGCTTGTCAACTTACTAGATGCTTGATAATATTGACATGATGATGGATCTTGAATTTATACAACAATTGATGAAGAATTATGCTCTTGAATGCCTTAGTAGTGATCTTGTAAACTCTCTTGATATTCTAATGAATTCTTGGAATCCTTAACTCTTGATTGCTTGAATTGATATCATGTAGGCTTGATGAAATAATGATTTGAGACCTCATTTATATAGGCAATCCATCTAATATCTCGTTGATTAGATCCCATAGGTCAACATTCATGAAATTTAAACTTAAAACCAATATTTCCCACTCAAAACCCTAAAAAGGGGCCAAATGGGACTCATACATCACACCTATTATATGAGTCCCACCTGGGTGGCACTCATACACCTAGGGTGACATATGGGTCCCTTAGGGCCTTTTTAGGTGGCAAAAGTGTCGAGGAGCTAAGAAATTAAGTCTATTTGATGTCTATGTTGATATTCCAATTAAAATATGCCTTGGGATGGATAATATAGGGTCTTAGGGGCCTATTAATGATGATGCAAAGGTCATAAATATAAGAGGGCCCAAAATTCAATTTGAAAGTGTAAATAACTACCTTTTACAACATTAAATTAAAGCAAGATTGGGTCAATTTAGTTGAAAAGGGCCCTAAATCTGATGTGAATGTGCACAACACATCACAACACTAGATTAAGGAAACATTAGGTCCAAGGGCCCTAAATTTAATGTGAAGGTGTAGATGAATACACTTTACAACATTAATTCAAGGATAATTTAGGCTTATTTAGATTAAAAAGGGCTCAAGATATAACGTGGATGTGTAAAACACATCACCACACTAGATCAAGGTAGCCTTAAGTTTATTTTAACATTAAACATTCCAAAAATTAAGTCATAAATTAGGCTCATTAATTCACAAGGTACCAAACAAGGGTGAAAATTTGAACAAAATTTTTTGACACTACATTTAGCCTCCACTTTAGTGAGAGGATGAACTTGCCTCAAAGTTAGACTAAAGTAGAATTTCAAGAGGGGTCCAATCATTCCAATGCAGATGGTCTAGGATAACAAAGATTGAGGAGGTGATCAAGCCCACAAGATCCAAGATCTTACATAAAATTGTCATAAGCACAAAAAGGACATGCACATAGGTGTATGATATGTAGCATTAGGATATGAAAACATGCAATGTCAATAACTAAAATAAATAAAAAACCAAAAACAAGAAAATTTTGAAAAAAGGTGGATCAAGCCTTGACCATTTTTCCAACACTATGTGGATCAGATCTAAGCTATTTGTCCAAAAATGCATGCTTAGTCTGAGGAAATAGAACTTCAGGTTATTCGTTGGGTGAGTAATCCATGAGAGTGAGACACATACACATGCGATCGGTATGCTCTCACAACACATATGAGTGGCTAAGGGAAATTCATGTGTTAGATCGACTTCCCATTCAACCATACCAAAGTTATACCTCTTGATAACTTTAATAATGTGCCACACAATAATGAACTTCGAGCTTCATGAGGCAAGAAAAAAATTGTATTCTTAGAACTCATGCACAAAAATATGGCACCACAAGAAAGCAAAGTGTATTATGCATGGTGGCCATATAACTAATATTGTAAATGTGAAATAGTGTAACATTCCTTCAAAGGGATTTTTATTAGTTCATGCAAGGTCTCTTCTTATGGAGAATTGTTCCTAATGTCTCCAAGAGAGGAAAAATCAAAGAAATATCATGCTCTTGAAGGAAATCAAGCCTAATGACACCACCAAGAAAAGGACGCATCACAAGAGGAAATAAAATCACACAATGAAACATGAGTTTCGA
Source organism: Sequoiadendron giganteum (assembly GCA_007115665.2). Taxonomy (NCBI): domain Eukaryota; kingdom Viridiplantae; phylum Streptophyta; class Pinopsida; order Cupressales; family Cupressaceae; genus Sequoiadendron; species Sequoiadendron giganteum. The sequence continues at coordinate 196,043,124 of CM021107.1, read as the reverse complement.
TGTATGCCCCCACTTTAAAGAAGTTGCTAACATCATTATTGTGACCAATTTATTTAAAGTAGAAGAATACATGAGATCTTACTTAGAAATCCCTATGTCAAGTCATATGTTTCCAATAAGCCACATCATGAATAAGTATGTCGCATGCGAGCCAATTTAAGGCATATCGTACACCTCCCAAACTTGATCTTATATATATACATGGAAGGTGGTCAAGTATCCAAAAGAGACAATGAAAAGTGACATACGAGGACAAGGCTACCTAACCCCTTTCCCCCACTTAGTGCAGGACAAGGATGAACTGATGAGAAATATGTGAAAGTGAAAATTAGTGTCAATTAGAGGAAGTAGGTGCCTCAACACAAGGAATGGTACCACACTCCTTAAGATTTTGAATTCTATCACTTAAATCTTTTCATTCATTAGTATCATCACCATAACTCTATGATTTGCACAAAATGAATGTTTGTAGTAAAATGTATTTCTTTCTCTTGAGGGAGGGATATCAAATGATCTTGGAGGATTCTCGACAAGATACCCTCTTGATCAAAAGTAGAGGATGTTCCTTCATTTTTTGACAAAGATAACTCTTACTTAGTACATGATGTCATACTTACACAAGACTCTTTAGATTGCAAGATTTTGTTCTCTCCTTTATAGGAGGGTGTAAAATATAACTACTTCAAATCATATAGTGTTTTGTGAATGTCATTAAGAGAGGATTTCCCTATTTGTTTCATTTCTTTCAAAGGATGATAATCAATACCACTAGTGTCTACCAATTCATGATGCACTACTGTTAAATTCGGCTTAGAAGAATCTTTTGTAAGAGTGTTGACATTGGGTGAAGGCTTGTTTGTTTCCTTCAGGGGACAATAACCAAGACCACTAGTCTTTTCTTGCATGTGAGGCTCTATAGGGACATGGATACCTTGTTCTATAGAACAACATCATTTTCCACTATAGCCTAGTTTTTTCATAAGTTCATAACCTCTTCTGCAAATATTTCATTTCTTTAGGATTTGGAGATTGTTGATAGTTAATTTCGTCAAATTTTTTTGTATATGTTGTCTATTCTTCTAAATAGGTTGAGGTGGATGCTCTTGAAGGGTATTCTTAATTTTGTGTTGACATTATCACTTTTTCTTTTCTATTGTCTAATTTTTTGTTTATGATATTGTATTCTCCCATGAATGTTGATCCCAAGTCTAAGGAACCCCAATCATCTTCTAATAGCTTCATGAATTCCTCAATATGTTTTTCTTTGTCTTTATGTTGCACAGGTTACACATTTTTAGTTGGTGTTAATTTTTCCAAAGGATTTTCCTCATCTTTGTCAATTTCCAAGCAACCATTTGGTTTAGGGTTAGCTTTGATTGTATATATATTTTTGTTATAGACATATTTCATGATACGATGAAGGGTAGACGACACCATGTATATCTTATGAATCCATGATCTTTCTTCAAGGAGGTTGTATGAAAGATCATAAGGCATAACATGAATCAAGGTTTGTAATGTGGCCTTTCCAACTATAATAGGTAATGTAATCACTCCAAGCGGTTGTTTTCCTATGTTGTCAAATCCCCCAATAGATAAAGAATCAGGTTGAATTTTTTATTTATCCATTCCAAGTTTATCCAAAAGGGTTACACTACACATGTTTAGGGCGGATCCATTATCAACGAGGGTTATTTTTATACCCAACCTATTATGGATAGCTATTATCATGAATGCATCATTTTTCTTTCTCACTTCTAAAGGAGGTAGCTCATGGTGATGAAAACTAATGTCTACATTGTTCATAATTATAGCTTGAATTTGGGTTGCTACTTCATTTGATTTCATGTTAGGAACTTCTTATAAATAAATTTGAATCATGTTGTGATAATGAGGGGAGGCTTGAATAAGGTCCCATAAGGATATCTTAGCAGGAGTATTCTTTAGTAGTTCAACAAGATCATACTCCTTTCCATTTTGTGGAGGCAAATGAGGAGGACCTGGTAAGATAGGATTAGGAAATGGGAAGGATGTTGGAATTGTTTATCTTGGTTGCAGATAGTTTCTAGTGTTATATGTATGAGCAAGGTTATTATGACTCATCTGCTGCAAAACATTATTCTTAGGCGGGTAAAGGATAAGTTTGGGTTTGTTTAGAGTTTGAGGTTTGTGTGAAGGTGGGTAGAGGGTGAGTTGAGGTTGAATAATATTAATGTCTCTTAGTGAAGGAGATTCTAGTGCTACTTCATCATCTTCATCTAAGGAAACTATGTCGCTATTTTCAATGTTATCATTTTCTTATACCATGATATCCTCCCTAGGAGGAGAGTTTTTAGGAGAATGAAAAGCTAGATGTTCATGACATTCAAAGGTTGGTTCTTTAAAGGTGACTTCATTGCAATTAAAGGTGTTATCAATGGTTCATCTATATTTTTTTTATCAATGATTGGGTTATTAGGAGAAGGATATATTTGATTGTTATGATTGTTCATGACTTCATCTTTTTTCTCTAAGGTCTCATTCTCTTGTTCTAGACTATGTACCCTAGTAGGAGAGATTGTAAGATGCTCATCACATTCCATGGTTATATTTTGTAAATTAGCTTCATCACAAGTAGGGGAGGCATCAAGAGGAAAACTATGAATTTTATGCTTACCAAATAGATCTTTCCAAATGGTAGGAGCATTAGGGATGTGAGGAACAAGATTCTCATGACTATCAATAAGTGCATCTTCTAACACCAAACTATCTTCTTCACATTGGGGATGGATATTAGGAGGAGGAAAAATTTGATTGTCATGGTTATCTAAGATTTAATCCTCTTTTACTATAACAATCTCACAAGCAAGGGATGCATGGAGAATAGGTAAGGTAGTGCTTAGAAATGTTTCTATGGTCTCATCTTCGTGTGTCATACTATATTCCCAAGAGGGAGGAGGAGAGAAGCAATCAATACTTTCATGATTCTCAATGATTGTATCTTCTTTCACCAAGAGACCTTTGTCACTAGTACGAGAGCTACTGAGAGAATAAAAATTATGGTTTTCATGATTGTCTATGATTTTATCTTCTTGTATCATATCATCCTCACTAATGGGAGAGATAATAGGGTTTGATATAGGAAATGCAATATGAAGGTTTGTGTCAACAGTTTGTTCCACTTGATCTAAGATTTTCTCATAACTATGAAAGATAGTATAAGGATGACTAACATGTTTCTTAATGACCTCATTGTTGTATTCTAAATTGAACTCATAAGAGGGGATGTTGTAGTTATGCAATACATTCTTAATCATATCAAAACCACATCGCTTAAAAAGAAACATGCTAATATGCAAAAGTAAACTATCTAATTTATGCAATTCTTAAAAAATGTAAACAAATGGCCCACATGCCGAAATATTTTTACTACTAAAATGAATGTTTTGAAATTCTTTTAAAAATGATGGCTACAATACATAGATGATTTAACCTAGATACATAAAATAGAAGTTACTGCAACTTTCTAGATTGATACTTTATGTTACTAGCGGGCTTAAGAAGTAGAGAAATGAAGTTTTTAATGATGTAAAAGGAAATTTAAAATCTGGATTGGGACTAAATCACTCAGAGGGGCATATGAGTTCTAGTTAGGGTTTTTTTTCACAATTTTCCAAAAATTTTAAGTGTTTTCTATCCTTTCTAGTTTGGATGATGTCTGAACTAAATGCAAATGTATATTTAAGATGATTTTTAATGATGAAAGATGCAAAAATGCAACCTATATGCAATTTCACTAATGCAATATTTTGAAAGACTAGATACAAATTAACTAGTGTAAAACCTAACACAAAGTTAATGCAAGCTAGATATAGGATGGTAATAGACTCCAAATCAGAAATGATATTCTAGCATATCAGAGCCATTCCTCATTTTTTAGAATTTAAAGTTCAAATCTATGCTCTAATCTCCGCCCTTTCCTTCTAGATTTAATTTTGGATTTGAAACCCTGATTTCAGACTTGTAGATGACTTTTTGTGAAGGTAGCAACCTTGAAAATGAGGGGACAACTCCAAAAAATTTCTCCAATATTGTAGCCTAATATTCAAAGTATCTTTGAGCTCCAAGACACCTAGATCTGCAATCACACATCAAAGAGAAGAAATATTTTTTGTTTGCTAGAGGATAGGGGTTTGCCTAGGTCAAACCCTATTTAGGTAATTAAACCAAATGATGAGATAAGGAAATAAGGACATGAAACATGAAAAATGGAACATGAAACATGAAAAATGATACCTTGAATGATGTCTTGTAAAGTTGTGATCTAACATGAAATGTCCATGAACAATGTAGATCTAGATCTCAAGATAAGTGTAGAAAAATGCGTGAACTTGGATCTCGAATGCAACATCACAACACTAGCTCAAGAACATCCTTGATGCTTGATAATATTGACATGATGGTTGATCTTGAATTTCTACAACAATTGATGAATAATTATGCTCTTGAATGCCTTAGTAGTGATCTTGTAAACTCCCTTGATGTTCTTATGAAGTATTGGAATGCTTAACTATTGATTTCTTGACTTGATATCATGTAGTCTTGATGAAATAATGATTTGAGACCTCATTTATATAGGTAATCCATCTAATATGTCATTTATTAGATCCCGCAAGTTGACATTCATGAAATTTGAACTTAAAACCTAGATTTCCCACAAAAAACCCTAAAAAGGGTCCAAGTGGGACTCATATGCCCAAGGTGGTGTATGGGTGCCACAAGGCCTTTTTAGGTGCTAAAAGTGTCAAAGAGTAAAGAAATTAAGTCTATTTGATGTCTATGTCAATATTATGATTAAAATATTCCTTAGGATGCATATTATAGGGTCTTATGGGCCTATTAATGATGATATATAGGTATTAAATGCAAGAGGGCCCAAAATTAAATTTTAAAGTTTAAATAACTACCTTTTACAATATTAAATTAAGGAAAGATTGGGTCAATTTAGCTTAAAAGGGCCCTAAATCTGATGTGAATTTGTAAAACAAATTACAACACTATATTAAGGCAACATTAGGTCCAAAGGCCCTAAATTTAATGAAGGTGTAGATTAATACACTTTACAACATTAAATCAAGGCCAATTTAGGTTTATTTAGCTTAAAAAGGGCCCAAAACCTAATGTGGATGTGTAAAAAACATCACCAAAGTAGATCAAAGTGACCTTAAGTTCATTTAAGATTAAACATTTTCAAAATTAAGTCATAAATTAGGTTCATTAATTCACAAGGTCCCAAACAAGTGTGAAAATGTGAACAATGGAATTTTTTGACGCTATAGTTTTCAGTAGTTTTGACTATAGTCCTTCATTTGCATTTTATAGATTACATTTTGGGTTTGATTTGATAGTTTTAATATTTCTCCCCAAATTTGTATTTAACTCATACCCCCATCCTTTCATAGAAAGGAAATTTGTTGATTCATACCTCGATTTGACTCACCTTTTGGTTATTAGTCATTTCATTGTGTGGATCTCATTTGCTTGAATGAATTAAGGGAAAATAGGTCCTTTGTTATCAATCCATTTTTGGGGTCACATCCCTAACCATATTTTTTGATATTTCATTACATATACCATTACATCTACCTCTTAAATTCTATAATATTTCACCATTTTCATGCATATCCAATTTCATCATAGCCATATTTAAAACTTTAGTTCATACACATTGTATTCCAAAATTTTATTCCTTTTATATAATCCTCATTCATTACCATCCCAAAAATCTAAATCCATAATCTATAACCATACCAATTTATCCTTTTTACCTTAGCATTTATTTCACATCAAACATCATATAAATTATAGGGCTCTTGTCTTAATCATATTATCGATCATCCTTACATTATCCCCAAATTTTAGACCCGTTGTATTGATCACTGCACCCATATTAAGACCATAAATTTTGATGATTTATTCAAAAACCTATTGTTTCCATTATACAAAAGGAGATAAGGGAAATGGTTTGTTAAAATATAAAATAATCTAACTGTATACTGCTCCATTAGTTGTGAAATAAACTATTATGCTAACATTCCCCCCTTATTACATTGTTCTTACAATTATAACCCCAAAATAATAAAAATTTAACTTTACCAAGAGACTTGGTCAACATATCAACTACCTAATAATATGTTGATTAGTATTATAGATAAATATGGTAATACCAAACTTGTTCATGAATGTAATGATACCCAACCTCAATATGATTTGTTCTTTCATGAAAGATTGAATTATTCAATAGCTTAAAGACCCCCTAATTATTGCAATAAAGAATGGGTGGATATTCCTCATAAATGTTCATGTCATCCAAAATGTAACATAAGAAAATTGCTTCACACACAACTCCTTGTGCAACACGGTATTTAGCCCCACTATATGAGACAAAAACAACAATTTTTTCTTTCTAATCCATAACGTAGGCTCATATCTAAGATAAAGAAAATTCTTGTGGTTGACTTCCTATCATCAATAGATCAAGCATAATCTAAGTTGAAATATGCTTGCAAGAAAAATTGATAGTTCTTCTTGTATTCCAAACCATAATAAAGTGTAACTCAGACATTTCTAAGAAAATGCATAGCTACAACCCAATAGAATTTATTTAACTCCTTCATAAATCTAGAAAGATAGCTAGTAGCAAAGCATAAATCATGTCTATTATAAGTCAAGTAAATGAGGCTTCTAACAAGCCACCAATAGAGAGTGGCATCTACTTGAAGAGAATCCTAGAATTGATAAATTTTCAAAAATTTCCCCATTTGAGTGGACATAGGTTTATAATTAAAATTTTGAACTTATCCAAGAGTGTCTTGACATATTTCCTCTATGAGCTAAATATTTCTTGCTTTATTTTCCATATCTCCAAGCCAAGACAATAGTAAAGTAGCCCCAAGTCTGTTATATCGAATAATCTATTCAAATAATTTTTTACATCATCAATAAGATTATCTAAGATTTGTGTGATCACAAGATCATCCACATACAAGACAATAATTTCAATCTAATTATCTACCTCCTTAATATCTAAATTTGGATTTTAGGAGCTATTATTGAAACATGTCGTAAGAGGTGACCATATATTTTTATGTACCATGCCCTAGGGTCTTGTTTAAGCCTATAAAGTTATTCACTGGGATAACATACCATTGTAGGATATTTTCATCAATGCAGCCTTTTGGTTGGGTCACGTAAACTTCTTCTTTTAGGTCACCATTTAGGAAAGAAATCTTGATGTCCATTTAATGAAGCTTCCATCCTTTATGTGTTGTCAATGTACACACAACTCAAATTATTTTGAGAATTTTATTTAGTGCAAAGGTCTCCTCATACTCAATATCATTTAGTTAATAATACCCCTTTGCAAAAATTCATGCTTTATATTCGTCGATGGGTCTATTTGTCTTCTCTTTTTTATGAAAATTAATTTGCAACCTATATGTTTCTTTCCTATAGCTAGATCCACAAGTTCCCATGTCCCATTTTTATCAAATAATCGCATTCATAATCCATGGAATTCTTCCAATATGGTTGACTAAGGGCCTCTCAAAATGTATCTAGTTCAATGCTCTCAATAATCGAACTCATCAATTCAAGATTCACCTCATTTAATTCTTATCTTCTTTTTCTAACTTTTGATGAGAGATCTAGAATAGAATCTATATGGGAGCATTTGATGGTGTTTTGGACCCTTTTTAGATGCTAATGTCATTGTTGATGTGTTGAATGGTGTTCCAAAGGGCCAAGATCAAAAAACAACTCTCCTTGTAGATCATCTTCATTTTGAGATGAATATTCATTCTCATTATCTGATTGTTAGAGTAATCTATGAGAGGTAGTGTGTCCTTATTTTGTGCCAAGAATTCAAATGATGAATCATCATACACATCTTGACTATCATAAATTTTCTATCTTAGGATCTATGATATGATAAGCTACTGAAGTTGTATTGTACCCCAAAAATATGTAGTGGAGTGTCTTGGAATAAATCTTCTTCATCTTGGTAGATGGGACATGTATATATCTATTATATCCAAATACTTGAAGATGAGACATTAAATTATTATAAACACTCCATACCTCTTATGGTGTCTTCTCTTGCTATATATTTTTAGTAGCCTTGTTGAGAAGATACATGGTTGTATGAACTATTTTTTCTCAAAATTGATCCTCTAACTAAGATGAGGAAAGAATGCACTGATCCATCTCCATGACAATTGATTTTCATGCTATATAATTCCATTTTATTGGGGTGTAAGGGGAAGCTAAATTTTGTTTGATTTCATGATACACAAGAATTCCATGAAATCCTTTGATGTGAATTCTCCCTTCAACTGAGGGAATGAGAAGAAGATACTTGCCTATCTCTTGTACAAGTTGCTAGTAGAAATATTGAAATTAGACAAAGGCTTCACTCTTCTTTATAAGAAATTACACCTAGGTCTTATGAGAGAAATCATCCATGAAAAAATTAAAGTACTTTTAACCTTCAAAAGAAGTAGAAAAGGTTCCACACAAAAGGGTATGCACAACCTGAAGATGGTCCTTGGCAAGAAAGGTACTCGACTTGAATAGATCCAAATGTTGTTTTCTACACTGAGACATCCAAGACATAGAGGAAAAGAATGAGAAAGATGAGGATGTCCACTTACCATATCCTTAGAGTTGAGCTGATAGAGGGATCTTACTAAAAGGTGCATGTATCAATAATGCTAGAGAATGGTTGATTCATCCATAGAGGTAGGTAAAGAAACTATCATGGATGAAATTGCATCTAGTGCAAATAAATGATCCTTCATAAAAGCTCTATAAAGTATTATACTATCTTGAGAGATCAAAAAGGACTTGACATCATCTTGGATCTAAAACTTCACCTTAAGTTTGTGATCCCAAAGATGAATAACAGACAAGAGATTTGATGTCAAACCTACAACATAGATTACCTTTGTGAGAGTAAAACATATTTTCATGATATGAATGGTGATAGTTCCGATTCCTTCTACAAGATACACCTTATTGTCTACAATTTGAACCCAATCTCTAGTGGGTTGATCAACAGTATATCAAACTATGGTGTCAAAAAATGTCGTCGAGACATTTACACACTTAATTGGGCCCTCCTTACTGAATTGAGCTTAATGTTGCCTTGATTTAGTATTTTCATATGGTTGACACATTCATGTTAGGTTTTGGGCCCTTTTGAACTAATGAATTTAAATGGTACCTTCCTAAAGTGTTGTACGTAACACACTTTCACACGTTTCTAAGGTTTTATTAATTAACTATTCCTAATAAATATTTTTTAAACCATAATCCTACCTTATCTAAAGTGTTTTAACACTCTTTCAAAATTCTCTAGGGTTTTCATTATTAATTTGGCTTTATTATGCTTTAATTAGCCTTAAATTGCATCCACAAGCCTCATTTAATGTATCATTTTGAGGATACTCCCAACACAAATCATTAGCCAATCATAATTCAAGTGTTTCAATCTTTAATGACCCAAAATTAGTGATATGGCACTCTTTCACCACCTTGGGTGAATGAGTGCCACCTAGATTTTTGGGTCCTAAACCTAGTTTCACACATTTCTAAGCATTTTTAATTTTGGTCCCATACATTATGCCTGATAGGACTCATTTTCCACCATAGGTGAATGAGTCCCATGTGGCCCAAAATCAAAACTAATTCAAAATTTTGGTGGTATTTTATCCTCCTAGATCTGATGTTGGCTTTAGTGTTGTAATTTAAGGATTTTTTGGATAATTGAGTATAAATATAGGGTTCTTTCACTCATTTCCACCCCAAACATTTAATTATTCATCCTTGTAGCAAGTTTGAGTTCAGAAGTACATTCAAGTGTTTACAAAAGAATTCAAGAGCATTCAAGGGCAGATTATCAAGCATTTTAGAACAACATTCAAGTATCAATCGTCATGTCAAGGATTTCATGCATCATGTTTGTTTTGGACCTAATAATTGTGATGTAGGGTTTACAATTCAAAAAAGTGTTGAACTCAAGATCTATCACCTTAAAGAAAGAGTCAAGATTTACATCCATTAGAGCCATCTCATACATGTTTGCAACACTTCATTGATAGATTTTGGTGAGTTGTAACATAATTTCTTGTTCATTTATCATTCTCCATTACTATTTTATTTTATTTCAAGGTTTGATTACCAAAATAATGTTTAACCAAGGCAAACCCCTATCCACTAATAAAACAACATTTTTCTCTCTTCTTTATTTCTGATTTGTAGGTCTAGGTTGTAGATTTCCTAAGGAGCAAGATTGGAGAAAAGTTATCATGTAATTTAAAGTTTTCAAAGTTCTCATCAAGCCTTAAAGAATATTGGAGAATACCTATAAGTCAATTTACAGAGATTCAAATCCAGAAACTTGCAAAAGTAGATTGAGTAGATTGAGGAGAAAAAAATGAGTCATTGAAGCTTCAAAAAACCCTAACTAGACTGGTTTGTCATTTCTAGAGAATGAGTCCTAGTTTCAATTAAAATTCATATTTTTGCAGATTTAGATACCCATTTGGCAGATTCATGTTCCTGTGTGAAAACCCAAACTTTGGTCTGATTCACCTAGCTTGGTGAATGAGTCCCAATTAACGATAAAGTCAAATTTTCCAGTGTTTCAAAGCTCCTTCCAATCATTTTCAGATTTCTAGGAGCACACCATTAATCTTTTGGTTTTTTTTTTTTTTCATTTACTTTTCTAGGTCATTTTGTAGGTCATTGCATTGAATTAGGGTTTAGTGTTGCATTTTTCATTTCATTTTTCTTTCGAAGTATAAAATTGGTGGTGAACGCCTTATTAACTTATATTCAGCCCCTAGAATAGCCCTCTTGCAAGATCTCTTTCCCTTTGCATTGAGATCTCAAGGGTTTTTTCTTAAGTGAAAGTTAGTGAAGATTGCTCTTCTTCTAGGTCATAAACCCTAGAAGCAAAGAGAAACAGTTTTCCACCTTTCATTTTGGTGAACCTGCATTTAGAACATCATAATTATAATTTGGAGTGAATTATCATCCTAGATCTTTCTTGAATTAACATTGCATTAGTATTTTCATTAGTTAATTTGCATTCTAGGTTTTCAAATTTTTCATTAGTGAAAGTTCATATACCTTGAATTTTTGAATCTCATTTGATTGAAAATCAAACAAAATCTACATTTTCATCTAAGATTCAGGCTATAAAACATAGAAAGCATAAAATCCAATTGAAATTTTCTAATTTTTTTTTTTTAAATTCTCATTTGGACTTGTTATGCCTTGCATAACCACCCCATTTTTGTTTTGGTCAAAATGGGCCCCCCTTGTGTTTGTTTCCATTTGTGTTCTTGTTTAGGTCTTAGGAGTTGTTCTTTTTCTTCCTAAGTCTTTGTTTCTTTTTTTTTTGTAGGTTCAGAATGTGGACAAAAACTAGACTTAGCAATTTGACAAAGCTCCTAGTCCAATTTTTGTTCTGGTCTTGGGTCTATTTCTTGCCTTTCTCGTTTCTTCATTGTTTTGTTTGTCATGGGCTCTTTGGTTGTTTCTCTTCCTTTGGTTTTCTTTTATCTCGCCTCGTTGTGTTTTTGTTCCTTTTTTTAGGAGCGGAACCAGAGTCGAATCTGAACTTGGAACTTTGTGAAGCTCCAGATCTAGATTTGGTCTCGATCCCACCCCATTTCCTTTTGTCCTTTCCCTTGTCGTGGGATCAGAGGCAGATCTGAAATGAAATGTGGAACTTTGAAAAAGTTCATTGTCCTATCTTGACTCCACTTTTTCTTATGTTTTGCTTATGTTATGTGGTGGTTGTATATTCACCTTCACTCTAATTTTTCCCCCAATGAACTGCTTTAATTGCATTAATTACAGCCACCTCACATGCAAAATAAGTTTTTAATAACCTTAATCAAGGTTATTTGGTTCATTATAATTATCCAAAGCATTTTAATGAGCCAGATATGAAGTAACTTGAAGAGGAGGATGATTTGGTTGTGGGTGAGCATTCATGAGTGAATTCCAATTTAGTTTCAACCCTTTCTAGTTGTGTTACGAGGAGTAAAAAATGTTAGGAGCATCTAAAGAAATTTCACAAAAGGAAGGGAAAGCTACTTAGATCTCAAAGGGAATAAAACCAAAGAATATAAAGGTGGATAAATTGCCTTACACCTTGAGATATGAACACCAAGATGCTACTCTTACAACTAGCAAGTTGGATTCAAAATGGGTTGAGATTATAGACACTAATTTGGGGCCATTCAACTGTGAGGAGCTAATTGTAGATACTTTCTCAGAGGAGGTTATTGGAAGGACTAAAATAATATCCCAATTTGGATTGGCACATGTCACACTCTTGCCCTTATCAGTTCAGTGTCCAAAGCTTAAATTGACAACAGCGGGGGCTTACAATCTGGTATCAAGGAAATGTATGGACCTCTAGGGGAATGTGTATAGAAGTTAATAAATCTCAACCTCATAGTCCCCAAGAATCACCTACATGCAATCACCTGTCACATGCAATAGATATCCAGAACAATTAATAAGATGTTCTATAAACCCTCAAGCAAGAATGTGCAAACTCAAAACCAGAAAAATGATTATTGAATAATATGATAATTACAATGTGATCAATCCTTATGGAGGAGATCAAGAAAACCTAAAATTAGGAAACCCTAAATGAAACCCTAGTGTGCACACTTAATAATTAATAAATAATTATTAATGTGCCTAATTTTAGCTTAAGCAACCTAAAGGAATAAGTGACTTAATTAATTAACCAATATGATTAAATTAATTAAGTGGAATAACTTATTACTCTAACACCCCCCCTTAAGATGAACTTAGGAAGTAGCTAAAACACTAGAAAAAATATGCATGAAAGCAAAGATGGGTCCCGGAAACAAAGGCCTGATCAGTTACCCAAGTAAAAATGCAATGCAAACTAAACTAACCGGGGTAAAGGATAAAACCCAGTGGGAACAAAACTCCTCCCCAAAATAGAATCCAAAGAGAAACTAAGTGATGAAAGATAGAGGACTCCATAAGACCCCCCAAGGACACCATCCATCACAAAGATACATGAAAGAACCCCCCCAAAAGAGAGGAAGAAAGAGACCACAAATCCCCCCTAGAATGAAGTAGCTCCAAAAGAATTGAAGAAACTACATCTCTTGAAAGAAGTGAGAGGGAAGAGTGTTAGGGTTAGAAGGCAGATATATAACAAGTTAAATGCAGATTTGAGCAATGAAATAGAGTAATAAAACACACATAGAAGACAACATAGAGAATTTAACGTGGTTCACCCAATCTGGGCTACATCCAAAAAACCATAGCCATCCAATGATTTTATTATCCAGTGCAAAACCTATTACAATATTGCGAATAATGTCATGCTACAACTCTTCATCCTAGCCACTTATAACAAGCTTTTAGAAGCTTCCAAAAAATTAGGTTTTACAAAGTTGGCAAGGATACATGAAGAGTTTATAGTACTAAAAAGTGTATAGTATAGCATGATCAGTCGCCACATACCAACAATCTTCCACTTGGAGAATGATTAGGCTTCATACCAATACAATCTCCCACTTGGAGACTGATCCTGGATGACACCACTGAACTTACAACTCCCACTAGAAATATGCACCTTGGACCTTGTTGCTCTGTTATACTTGAATTCAACCTTGAAGGACAACCGAAGCTAAAGAGGACCTCAGCTTCTCCCTTGTCACTACCTTTGTAAACATATCTACTGGATTGTCATCTATATGTATCTTTTCTAGCTTTACCTGTCCATCCTCCAATGATGACCGAATGAAATGATATCTCAATTGTATGTGTTTGGTTTTAGAGTGCAAGGCAGAATTCTTGGCAAGATGTATAGCACTCTGGATGTCTGTAAACAAGTGATTTTTAGCCTAATTTTTTCCCAACTCTTTCATGAAGACTTGTAGCCATATCATCTCCTTTGCTGCCTCTATTGCATCCACATATTCTGCCTCTATGGTGGATAAAGCAACCACCTTTTACAACTAATAACTCCAACTCACTATTGTCCCACCAACTGTAAATACATAACATGTGGTACTCTACCTGGTATCTATATCCCCTACAAAATTTGAGTCAACATAGCCTTTTAAATCTGTATTAGAGCCCCCAAAACATACACATATATGGGATGTACCTCTCAAGTACCTCATAATCTATTTTATCACATTCCAATTCTCAACTTCAGGATGAATCATACACTTGCTAACAACTCCTACAGCATGTGCAATAAGGTGATCCCACAAAGCTGGTTTACAATTTTTGAGAGGAACTGATTTTTGCTGAAATCACATATTTCTAGAAAATATAATGATTTAAGCCTTTAAAAGTTCCATTTTAAAGATTCCAATGGAAGAGGGTTTGATCAAACCATCTTAGATCAAACCCCCTTGGATAGAACCTCGCTAGTTTTAAATCATTCCTATAAATGAGTCTCCTTTACACCTATCAAAATGCTGATAAAAAATCACTTTTGATTTACCTTTTGGGGATCAAATGGATTCATTTAAAATTTATTTCAAATGATTATGGTATTCCTTGAAATGAACTATCCCATGAATATAATTTTAATATGTTTTGGTTTTATTATGTATGTGTTTTTTTAGTTTTATTAAAGATAGATTTTTCACCGAAAAATCAAGCTCTCTATTTTTCACATGTGGAAAAATAGAAAATTATCAAAATAATTTAAAAAAAAAATGTTTGTGCTGGGTATTGATGTCCTCAATCCATTAAAAAAAGAAAAATTGAATTTTGATACATACAAAAAAAGTTATGTTGTATATAGTCTGTGTATGTCTGAATTACAATTGGTTTGACTTTGAAACTCTATTAAGGAAAAAATATTCAATAAAAAACTATTAGAAAAAATTAAAGTGCTAGATATCATATTTACAAATCTAAATTCGAAAAAATTATAATTTTATCCTTCATACAAAAAAAATTATGTTGTATACGGTGAGCGTCACTTTTTTAAAATGTTGTTTTTTGAAAAAAACCAATTTTCGTGGAAGATGGAAAAAGAAGTGCAATCTTATTCCAAAAAATTTGAAAAAAATATTTTTAGAATCTATAGACAAAATGTGATGAGACTCTAGTTTGTATGGTCTTCAAAATCCTCATGGTTTAGCCACTATAGGTGCCCAAATGTGAAGATTTAGTTAAAAATAATAATTTCAGTGTCTAGCTTGGCCAAAAATTGTAAACCACTATTGTGGGATCACACAATATCTAGTCATGTGCATACCATGACGTAAATTAAACTGCCTATAGTTGAAGCGTATGGTACCTTGGACATTTTTTCTTCCTCCTCTTGTGTCTTTGGATACATATTTTTAGTCAATTTGACATGACTGGGCAAAGGTGTGCTAACAACTTTTGCATTCTCCATATGAAATCTTTGCAACATATTTTCAACATAATCAACCTGAGATATAAACAATTTCCTATTTTTCCTATCTCTTGTAATCTTCATACCAAGGATTTGTTTTGCTGCCCCCAAATCCTTCATAGCAAATGAATTTGATAACTATTGTTTTAACTCCTTTATGTGATCCATGTTAGACCTCACTACAAGCATATCATCAACATATAAACATAAAATAATGTAGCTATCTTCACCTAACATCTTAAAATAAACAAAATGGTCTGAATTACACCTATTGTAGCCTTGGTCAGTCATAAAACTATCAAATTTAAGATACCATTGCCGAGGTGCTTGCTTCAAGCCATATAAACTTTTCTTCAATCTGCACACTAGTTTCTCCTTACCTTTGACCTCAAATCCTTGTGGTTGTTCCATATATATTTCCTCTTCCAAATCACCATGGAGAAAGGCAATTTTAACATCAAGTTTTCTAAATGCAAATCTTCAATGGCCACAATACTTAAAACAATACGAATAGAAGTCATTTTAACAACTGGAGAAAATATTTCATCAAAATCAATACCCTATTTCTGTGCAAATCCCTTTATAGCTAACCTGGCTTTAAATCATTTCTTACCTCCATCCTCCTCTTTCACCCTGTAAACCCATTTGTTTGGTAAAGCCTTTTTTCTTGTAGGTAACTTGTGTAATTCCCAAGTCTGATTTTCTAATAAGGATTCCATTTCTTCATCCATTCCATGCTCCCTCTGGAATACCACAACCCAAAGGATTAGAGGGACCTCTACTAATTAAATAAACACAAGTGTTTACAGCCTTTGCCCACATGTTTAAAGGCATCCCAACATCCAATCTCATAGTTCATGCATGCTCCATTATTGTTCTATTCATGTGCTCAACCACTCCATTTTCCTGTGGAGTCCTTGGAACCATTTTTTGCCTACGAATACCATTAGAGGAACAATAATATTCAAACTCTTTGCTGCAATACTCACCACCATTATCAGATCTGAGACATTTCAGCTTTTTACCTGTCTCATTCTCAACCAAGCTTCTCCATTTTTTAAAAGTTGCAAATACATCAGATTTTTGCTTAAGGAAATAAATCCATACCTTCCTAGTTGCATCATAAATGAATGTAACATAATACTAAGAGCCACCAAGAGAAGATACCTGAGTTGGTCCCCATACATCCATATGCACAAGCTCCAATTTCTCATCTTTCTTTTGTTTCCCATCCTTGAGAAAACTAACTCTCTTTTGTTTTCCATAAGCACAACTTTCAGAGAAATCCATATTAACACATTTTAGACTTGGTAAAAAATTCTTTGAATGAAGTAATTTCATACCTTTTGCACTCATATGCCCAAGTCTATTATGCCATAGTGCTGATTCAGAATCCACATCAACTATCTGATTTTCTGCCTGCTGAACTACAACAACTGTTCCTAAATATTGATTTTTATCTGCAATGGCTAAAGTAGTAGGAACAATATTAACTATACAAAGATATAAGGTTCCTACTTTCACACCTTTTTCTACCACTAAGGCACCTTTTGTAACCTTCCATTTTTTATCACTAAATGTAACAACACAACCTTCATCATCTAGTTGCCCTACAAAAAGTAAATTTATTTTTAACTTTGGAACATGCCTTACCTCATGTAGTAGCCAATGATTCCCATTTCGCAACTTAATTTTGATTCTTCCCTTTCCAACAATTTGATAGGTTTCATTATCTCCCAAATAAACTAGCCCAAAATCCCCTTGGACATAATCAAGAAAATAATTTCTATGGGGTGTAGCATGAAATGATGCCCCTAAATCTAAAACCCAAGAATCACCAATATTGTCAAGGGAAAGAATCAAAGAATCCTCATCAGATTTATTACTTACCACATTTGCCTCTTTATTTCCCTCCTTTATTTTTTTGAGACCAACAATATTTCTTTAAATAACCTGGCTTACCATAGTACCAACAATCTCTCTTGTCTCTAGATTGGGACCTTCCATCCCTTGATTTTCCTTGTGACTTCCCATGACTTCCAAAATTGTTTCCTCTCTCCTTTTTCTTTGCCCCTGCTTTCTGCATTCAAAACACTGCTTGATGTAGATGTTCCACCTGAGCTTTTCTTACAAATTTTCTCACTCAAAATAACACCAACAACATCATCAAAGTTCAATGTATTCGAACCAAAAACAAAATTGCTAACAACCATTACCAAGCTATTCCAGCTTTCAGGCAAAGAACACAGAATGAAAAGAGCCCTAACTTCTTCATCAAAGTTTACTTTTATAGAAGTTAATTAACTGGTAACCATATTAAACTCATTTAAACGATCAGTAATTGACCCACCTTCTACCATTTTCATTTTAAACAAACGCTTCATAAGAAATACCTTATTTGAAGCAGAAGGCTTTTCATATAACTTTGCTAGGGTTTTCATCAACTCTTGAGTTTTCTTTGTTGTTGTAATATTGAACGCCACCAATTGTGCTAGGCATAAACGAATAATACCAAGTGCCTTTCTGTCCAAAATATCCCAGTCCTCATATAACATTGATGTGGGTTGCTTGGTTTTCCCTTCCAATGGCTGCCATAAATACTTCTGATAGAAGAAGTCCTCCATCTACATCTTCCATAACTGATAGTTCTGCCCATGGAACTTATCAACCTTCAACTTACCTTCATCTTCCATTGCTACCACTTAACTGTGAGACTCCCACTTAACCGTGAGACTTTCCTATAGATGATAATCGGAAACAACCTACTCTGATACCACCTATTAGGGTTAGAAGGCAGATATATAACAAGTTAAATGCAGATTTGAACAATAAAATAGAGTAATAAAACACACATAGAAGACAACACATAGAATTTAACGTGGTTCACCCAATCTAGGATACATCCACAAAACTACAGCCATCCAATGATTTTATTATCCAGAGAAAAACCTATTACAATATTGCGAATAATGTCATACTACAACTCTTCATCCCAGCCGGTTATAACAAGCTTTTAGAAGTTTCCAAAAAATTAAGGTACTTTATAGCATGATCAGTCACCACATACCAACAAAGAGGCCAAATAAAATCAATCTCTGAAGTTGAAGTAGGTGTAGCCCAAGATGTCTCCATAAAATCAGGTGTGACCTCAACAAATGAAGAAGTCAAAGTAGGTGAAGACTGAAGTGAAACCTCCAAAGACGAATGCTGAACTAGATTGTGCTGCACTTAAAAGAAAGAAACCACATATGTAGTCATAAAAGTATCAACAACTACAAAAGTAGGTGGAGGAGATGGAATGGATGGCTCAAGAACAGGATCTGAAGTGAGAACTCCAATGTTCAAGAAGCCAAATTTCTCCTCGAAATGATGATTCACACTAGAAGTGTGATGAACAATTGTAGGAACATAAGCACCATCAGTAGAAAAATCTACAAAGGAATACAAGCAAGATGAGTGATCCACCACCCCAGTAGCAATAACTACTCTACTCTTTAGGTCTCCGATGATAACTAAATTAGGTGTGAACTCCACATACCTCCCATTGCATCCATGTGCGATCTGATATATCAAAAGAAGGTTGTTCATCAAATGAAGAACACATAAGACATCTTGAAAGGTGTTGTTCCCAAAAATAATAAACCCCTTCCTTGTAACACTCATGCATGTATTGTTTCCCATAAAAATAGGATACATAGTGTGAGACTCAAAGGAAGTGAACATAGACTATGTAGAAGCCATATGATGAGATGCTCCTGAATCTAGAAGCCATCTCCCTGATCCAAGACTCAAAGAAGCACAAAGACCATGCCCCTTCATATCTGATGACATATGTAAACCACTTGTTCCCCTGTCATGTTTCACTAAAGAAGAAGAAGGAGGGGAAGGAGATGATGCAGACATCTTAGAAGGCAAATCAATCTGATGTTTCTGAAGAAGATTCTTCAACTCATCAATGTCTTTCGTGTAGCAATTATGTTTTTCATGTCCTTCTCTCTTGCAATATGCACATGGTTCCTTCTCCTTCCTATATGATTTCCCCTTAGAAGAGGATGATGAATCTAAGGACTCCTTCTGCTACTCATGAGATTTGGAAACCTTTTTTTTCTGTTTCTTTCCTTTTCTTGTAGAAGCCTTCTGATCTCTGGGTTCTTGTGATGCAATGAGTGCCTATGATAAAGAGGGATTCAAATTTCCCATATTAGCCAACTTGTCCTACTCTTGAGTGAGAGAAGATGCAAAATCATCAAAAGAAGGCATAGTAAATCTAGTACCAAGTGCATCCCTAGTAGCATAAAAGGTAGAAACAAAAACTGAATAATTTGGTCCAAGCTTAGAAAGAATGGACAATATCAACTAAGATTCTTCCTTCTAGAAACCACACTGTGACAACTACAATCTAAGAGACTTGATTTTGGTGAAGAACTCCTGGATGCTGTCAAAATCCCTAGGATTTAAGCCAATAAGCTCATTCTCTAACTGAAACCCTCTCCTAGTATCCTGCTTCCCAAACAAAGACTACTAAGTAGTCCAAACCTTATGGGGTGAAGTGCAAGACTCAATATTAAAAATAAGGTCAGAAGAAAGAGACAGACATAAGGTACCATAAGCTTCATCACATCTATTAAACCACTTTCTCTTTTCAGCAGCACCTATAGGTTTAATTTATGTACCCATGGTTACCCTGTACAACCCTTTGTGTTTCAAGTGAATCTCTATTTGTTTTTTCCAACCAAAATAGTTGAATGGAGTAAGGGGTGAAATATTATGTGTATCCATGAAAAAAAAAAAAAATACATACTCTCAAATAAAAAACAATGCTCGCTAATCTCAAAAAATTACCTTATTGCACGCTTCCCAGGAAAATAACTTAAAAGCTAAAGGCTGATATCAAAGAAGAATATCAGATACCTAGTAAAAAAATTTGAAAAAAATGGTCTGAGATTTGTCTGGAGCACTGAACCAGCTTTCTGACGCCTATTTTTTTCGCAAAACGGAGTCTGGATGCAAAAGTTATGCCTCCTAGACTGAAATAGCAACTTCGGACTTCAGAGTCCAAAAAGGGCATCAAAACTAAAAAATCAGAAAACCAAACCTTCACCACTATGAATTTCATCGAACTAGCTTTCCGATGATATCTCATTCTTAAAAAAGGCCTCCCTTTGCAAAAGTTATTAGAAAACGAAAAAAAGGCCTGTAAAAGGCATTTTGGACACTAAACAGGAACAAAAACAGAGCACCCGAGTGTTGGCCCTTGGTCACACATGTGACCGCCTCTGGGGGGTGAGGACCCGGTGAGGGCTAGTGCTAGCTCTTGTTCATGGATGTGATCGCCAGATTAACAAAAGGAGCCCGCGGGGGTGGAGGTCGAGCGACGCTGAGGGTGGCGGTGCAGGAGGTCGCCGCTAGGGGTGGCGGGCACCAGTGAAGACCATCGGTGGTGGTGGCGGATGGAGATGGCCACCGTGTGGCTGGTGGCCACTTGGCGATGATCTAGTGGCACTGGGTTTTATATTGTCATTAGTTTTTCAACTACCCAAAATTTGATCTTTTTAATTTTTATGATATTTTTCGCCTCGAACTGCATGTTGGGTAGGCCGTACGGCCTCTCCGGCAAAAATTTTTTTGCCTTTTTTTTCAATAGGTCCAAAATCGACAAAACGAAAGGCGATTCTAGGGTTTTTGGGCACTCTGAACATATTGGTGACGTTCGTTTGGCCTAGAAATACACAAAAAATTGCCAATCCAAAGAAGCTCAATAAATCAGACTGGCTTGAAACCCTTACACAGAAAAAGATGTCGTGAGAGAATATCTTCAAATCATGAACATGCAGCCACAGGTTTGGAGCTCTGATACCATGTAGAAGTTAATAAATCTCAACCTCACAGTCCCCAAGAATCACCTCCATGCAATCACCTATCACATGCAACAGATATCTAGAACAAGCAATAAGATGTTCTGTAAACTCTCAAGCAAGAATGTGCAAACTCAAAACCAGAAAATGATTATTGAATAATATGATAATTACAATGTGATCAATCCTTATGGAGGAGATCAAGAAAACCTAAAATTAGGAAACCCTAAATGAAACCCTAGTGTGCACACTTAATAATTAATAAATAATTATTAATGTGCCTAAGTTTAGCTTAAGCAACCTAAAGGAATAAGTGACTTAATTAATTAACCAATATGATTAAATTAATTAAGTGGAATAACTTATTACTCTAACAATTTTATCATTGATATATCTCTGCAAATGATAAGGTTCTTATTCAATGCACCTACCCCCAAGAACCCCAAGCAATTAACTGAAGTAGAGGCATTACAGTTATTCAATAAGGATAAGGAAGCTAATAGGTCCCACATGAATAAAAAATGGTTGAAGAATGAGAAGAAGTCCTTAACCAAGGTTCCTGAAGAACCCAGGAGGGGATACTTCTAGAAGGATATTTATGATATGATCATGATGCTTTCCAAGGTTTTTGGAAAGAAGGACTCTGTATACTTTAATGAATGAATTTTTCCATTCATTGAAACCATTTTGGATGGTAGGCAACAGTTTGATTGGGGGATGATTTTGGCAGATAATTTGCACAATCAAATGGTCAAGGTGGGGCAAATACAAAATTTCTTTATGAATTCTTATGTTGTATATTTAGCTACAAGGATGGGCATTTTCTTTGGATTGAATGTAGTGGGCATATTGGGAGAAGCTCCTGGATAGAAGAAGGCATAGGAGAATTATGACCAGCTGACCCTACAAACATCAGAACTACATTATATAAGGGTCAATGATGCATTCCTTTATGTCATTATTAACCAATTGACAAGAGATGTTGGATATAGGATGAGTAGGGATGCTATGGCCCTCATTATTGAATTGGGACATTGGTATATCCAGTACCCCAAGTTCTCTTACTCTAGGTTGGCAGGTTTTGATGGAAATCCTCATCAGGTTCCAAGATGTTACAGTAATAGGATTTTTCTTATGGAATTCATAAATCGGGCTATGGGAGTCAATACAAAATTTTCCAATAAACACAAGCTTAGATGCCACAAATTTCCCATGAAATTGGGAGAATATTGGTTTGTTCACAATTTGGCTGCAAAGGTAGTGTGTGAAGAGTAAAGTTATTTAAAGTTGGAATTGTATACAACTTGGAAACACTTTGATCTCAAGCATAAGATAAATGGTTTGAATCTCACCATTTTTTATAAGCATTATAACTTGTTGGAGTATTTTTGGATAGATTTGCAAGATGAATATGATGTAAGGAAAAGGAAATATGAAAGGCTAACCATCCTACAGATGATTGAATATGGGGTAAAGGAAGACAATCCTGATACACTATCAGATGATTGTGTATTTTTGGACCTCGGGTATGAAGCAGAGAAGGTAGGAACAAAAAAATTGGACCCAATAAACTAGGATGAAGAAGAGTTTATAGATATTAAACAAATCTCTAGGAAAATAATGGATAGGAGTATCCAATGGGTAATAATGAGAATATTGGAGCTAGAAACTCAATTCTCAAAGAATAGGAAAGCAAGAGGTACCCAATGTTATAGGAGAACCAAGAGGAGGACAACCCGCAAGGAACAATTAGAGTATTATCCTCCTATCTCTGGAAGAGATGCTTATTTAGGAGCACCTACTCAAGAAACCCATGAATCACAAGGTGTGTGGACCACAACAACTAGAGAAGGATCCTCATCTCAACCTTCTCTCCCTAAAAAATCTATCGAGGAAGTACCTGCAAGGACCCTACATGAGCAAGCTGAAACTCTTGGGGGAAAAGAAAAAGAAAATGAGATTCATGATATAAACATTGATTTAGAGGCCACACAATCAAATAATGAGCCTCTTGTGACTACATCTACTAAAGATGTTGAAGATTTTTAGACCGAGCATGTCCTAACTCTAGAGGACCAATGGAATTTTTTTGAGGAAGCAAAGAAGGTTGTTGATGCCAAATCAAAATTTGATGCACTTGCAAAACATCAAGAATTGGAAGCCAAGGCTAAAGCTTGTATACTTGCTAAGCAACAGGAATTGGATGCTAGAGAAAAAAATTAAGAATCGGTAAGGAAACATAAAGAGAAGGAGGATCTCCTGCAACAAAAAAAAGAAAATGAATGGAGAGATAATGCATAGAAGGATAAACTGGCTCTACTACAAAAGATTCATGATCTGGAGGAGGAAAAGGCCCAATAGAAGAAAGAAAAGGAAGACCTTGAGGCCAAAGCCAAAGCTATAGAAGAGGCCCAAAGAAAGAAGGAAGAAGAAGAGCTCTTGTTAAAAAGAATAGAGGAATAAGAACAAGCTAAACAAGAACAAGAAGCAGCCAGAATGTGGGAGAAGGTTAAAGAATTAGAAAAAAAAATGGATGACATGTTGGAAGAGAGGAGATTGGAAGAAGAAAGAGAGAAATTTGAAGCTAATCGGTTGGCCAAGGAAATGGTAGGAAAGGTGCAACAACAAGAGGTTAATTCTCAACCTAAGGTAAGACTTTGGCAACCCCTCTCTTCTGCTACTTCTTCTTTAGAAAAAGTGGTTACTCCACGTGCTTACCCAACATGGTTAAAGCTAAACATAGAGAGGAAGCAAATAGTCAAGCCTCAACCCCTAAATTGGGATGATATGATGAAAGAAATTGGGAAGGAGAATCCCAATATTAAGGCTCAAGTCCTTCATTCCACCAAATTGATAAATATTGGGGAAATTGTAGCTGAATTTCCATTCCTATGGTTGAACAGGACAAACAGGAGATGCAATTGAGGGATTATCAACTAGGCATTGTGAACTTAGGGAGAACTAGAAGGAACAAATAAATTGATCTCATTGATATAGTGTCATCTTCAACTAATTCAAGGATGGTGAAAGATAAGCAAAGGAAGGATGAGCTCAAATCTCAATTGGATCAATTGCATAAGTTACTGAAGGACTTATCTTCTCCTATTTCTTTGCAATCTATTGCTCATGAGAAACCAATTTTTTTGAGTAAGAAATAAGCTCATGATCTCGTTGAGATGAGAAGTAAAGTAGGGATGTTGGATAGATGGATTGATAGGTTGAACCAAGAGGTGGAGGAACTGTTTGTTGAAATTCATAAGGTTCATAAACGTGCAGGGGAAATGGTCAATATTATGACTGCATATGTTGAGGTCCTCTGGAAACAAGAGGAAGAATATAGAGAACATGTTAAGAAATTGAAAGAAATTAATAAGTTACCTCAACAAACACTTCTATAACAATTAATCCTTGAGGAAGGTAATGAGGATTTTATTGATAAAACTATTAACATTATTATATTTCGGTCTTCATTTAGTTTCACATGTAGGAATGAAGTGCAACAGGCTAGCAAGGATTTGGAAGATCAAATTATGGAATTAGAGGCAATTATAGCTATGATTGTGAATGAGGATGTCCCTATGAAGGATGGTTTCCCTATTGATGAGCTAAGGAACAAAAGGAATATTATATTCAAAGAGGCATTACAAAAGGGAGATGATGATGATGATATGTTAATTGATAGGTTTCTAGATATAAAAGAGGTAGTGAAGATTGCTTAGAAGGAGCTTACTAAGTTGGATGAAATGAAAAATTTCACCTATTCTGAATTGAAAAGAATAAAATTTGAAGATAATTAGGTAGATGGGTTGAATATAGATATACTTAAACAATTATTGGATAGTTATGATGATTATCTACATGAGAAGAAGACAGAGGGGTGAAGTAGTTATGGAATATCCCTTTTTGAATGAAGCATCAAATGATATGGCCAGCGGGGCAGCTCTCTCATACTTTTTAGGAACATGACACAAGTTCAATTGAGGATCCCCAATAGTTCAAACTCCTCCCTTTTCCTACATATTTTTGATCAGGAGTTATTAGTTGTTAATTGAATATCATAATAGGCAGTTGCCTCATTCAGCCCCAGTTACTCCTTGATTTATGAATATCAATTTTGATACGAGGAATTAGTGTTAAACATGTCTATATGTATAATTTCTCTCTTTATTGTAAAGGTCAGCTAATTGAAGTCAAGATTAGTTACCTAAAAGAGAGATCTATCATAATTTTATATTTTTTAAGAAGTTTTATAATTTTTATGCAAAGATAATTAGACATTTTTACAAGTTTCAATACAATTTATGTTATTTCCTGAATGAGTTTTAATGGTAATGTTGGTGAACAATAGTCATTCATATGCCAGTGAATGTTGTGCATAAATGTCTCTTATTTGATGAAAATCAATAGAAGATTCTGAATCTGAGGCTATTTCATTGAGTTATCTCTGAATGAAATTTCTTTATGTTTATTGATCTATGAATCTTAGTAATGAGTTGGTGATGTGTTCTTGTTTGATTTTAAAGTTTGGTGATGATGAATGATTGTATGTCTTGAATTTTCACTATGAATGAATAAAATGGTGTAGAGTATTCTATGGATTGTATCATTCTATTATTTTAGTTGTTTGAAAGAAATGCTAGTTATGAAGTTTATATGTCTAAATTATAGGAAATATACATTTATATTTTGTTGTCTTGAGATCTATTCTATATTTTGATGTTTATTTACACCCAAAAACATTAAGTTAATTTTTATTATGCAGGTTTTACCCTTTACCACCAGGCCCCTTGAGTATTACGATTGCATATGCCATTGAACAACATTAACACAATTGAGAACCAACTACAGAGAGCTTGGAAGATAGGTGATTTTAGATTAGTTATCTTTTTCAAGAGAAACAGAGTAGAGATATTTTGTTTAAACATTGTTGTTTCAATTTATCCATCAACATGATTGGTGCTAGAAGGAGGGCCTAGAGGAAAAAATTGGAATTGGGTCAATTTCACTAGAAAGGTTTGAAAGAGTTCTTAGATCCACTACAAACCCCAACCCATTTCTTGAACTCTGAATTCCTACTAGACCCAAAACTCATAGGGCTTTAACACCACCACCCATTCCACCTAGATTCCCACCAATACCACAACTAGCATAGCCAAATCCACTGCCACCCATGAAACTCTTTGCAAATAATACTTCACCATTGGGAACCATTCTTCATGGCATTCATGAAATTCCTAAGAGTCCCAAGAAATTATATCCTAGGTACTCCCATGGAGAATCACAAAGTGTTGAAGAGCACATACAAGCATTCAAAGATTCTTGTGCATGGGCTTAGATAGCCCACCATGATGTTGCATGTAGTTTTTTTCCCTATTTTTTTGGGGGATATGGCCTATAATTGGTATTTGAACTTGCCCATTGGATCCATCCTGAGTTGGAAAAACTTAGAAGACACTTTTATTAATCAGTTTTGGGTCGATGTAGATCCAGCTATCTTATATAACTATTTTTCCATGATTAAGAAGGAACCACATGAGTCGTTACCCCTCTTCAACAACCATTTACAAAGGATGTATAGACAGTTGCAAGATCCCCATCTAATGGCTGGAAATATTTCCATCATATCCTACTTGAAGGCCATAGACCTGTTGATTGGTTTGGTTCTGTAGAGAACCTATCTTATGGCATACATTGATTCGTTGTCCAAAGTGTATCACCTTGCCATTAAATTATAGAAATAGATACATTCTCAATTTGATAGTCTTAGAAGAGTCTTTCCTCCCCTGGGATACCCTCAGATGTAAACCAAGCCCACCATTTAATAGATTCTCGGGGATGTCCCACTCTGCTTATGGACCTTTAGGTGAGCTATAGACTCCTTCCCCACAACCATGGATTAATGGTGGGATTCTAGATCCATCCCAATAGACTCAGAACTCGCATAATTTTATCGAAGGATGAAATTATGCAACTCACTCACCCATTGTAAATCTTGTAGAAAGTGACTGCACCACCCAGTTGACTTCAAAGGTAGAAACTTTGAAGAAATTTTTTTCTCATGGGACTAATGAAATGGCTCAACTTAAACTAAACCCCTCCCAAAGAAAAAATCAAAATCAGGGAAACCAAAATCAAGGTTACCCAAATCAAAGTTATCAGAACCAGGGAGGGTTTTTCCGATCAAAAAAATTATTCCAATCAGAATGCTAATCAATACTAGAGGAATTTTCAAGGTCAAAATTTCCCTAATCAAAATTATGAAAACCAGAATAGGGGATATAATTAGAGATAAAATAATAATAGGCATTGGAATACTAGACCAAAAAATGGGGGAGTATCCCATAATTATCAATCCAATGAGGAAAAGGCTCACACTTTAAATGTTGTAGATTTAAATCTCATGACGAACTGGTGTAGGTTACATGACACTGCTTTACATTCTAAACTTAATTTCCCTGAAATGGAAAAGGTTGTCAAAATAGCACAAGCTGACTCCCACCCCCACAAGGAAATCCCAACCAAGGTAGTGGGTCAATGGACACAACTATGAATTTTGAGACCATTGATGAACAATACCAATTTACCATGCAGGGAGAGAATGAACCAAAGGAAGATACATACGATGCTTAGGCCTTTCAAACCAAGGGAGGCCATTTCTTGAGGAATTAGAACAAGGGTCCACTTACTACATCTGCCCCTCCTAACACTATGGTTCCCTCAAACTAGAATTCTGACAACAATCCATCTCCACTAAATGGCCCATCTGATTCATAGAACAAAGGTAATTCTATTCTTGTTCCTTGGTTTCCGATGAAGAAAGATACAAAATTCGATTTCATTTTAGAAATGTAGAAACAAAGGACCTCTTTGTCATTTTTTGACATTCTGAAATGGTTTCCTACTCAACATGATATTGTATTGAAAGAATTGGAGGAGGTAGATAAGTCAAAATAAAATTATAAGGTGGGTATGTGCAAGATCATCATGGAAAAAACGGGCCTTTAAGTGGTAATAAAATTCAAAAAAATCAGAGTTAGGCAACTTGACGTAAAAAAATGAATAAGTTAACTATATTATTTCAAAAATATGTAACAATAGAATATGTTGCAAATTGAATGAACTTTCTAAACTACTAGGTTTATTTTTATTTTTCAAATTTCTATTTGGTGAAATTTTGAAATTTTAATGCAATTGTACTTAAATTTCAGGGAAAAAATAAGGAGGTGTTTGTCTGACCACCCTAACAACAATAAAATGATAATATATTTTTATAAGATTTTAGATATAATTAGAAGACTCATGTCCCGATGTGATGCATATTTTTTTGTAATTTTTTTCCAAGTAAATAATTAGTTATGATTTTTTTATTACAACTTTTAAAAAATATAAAAAATTGTATGTCTGACCACCTTAACTTGGTCAAAACTTCATGAAATTAAATTATTATTTTTTAATCCTATATTATGTTAAGCATAGAATGTGAAGCATTTTTCAAATTCAAAAAATGTGATACCCTTTGAAAGCTAAAGATGTTTTTCAATCAACCTATCAATCAGGACTTTAGTTGTAATTCAAATAGAAAATGACTAATAGTTATTTATTAAATTCAAAGTAAAGCATAATTTATATTGGTGGAAATCTAAGAATCTCCTTTAAAAACCCTTTTCGTGTCATAAATTTTGTGTAAAAAAAAATTCGTCAACCACATGGGCCATCATATCACTTAAATATTGCCACTTTTTGGCCCATCATGATCCTGCACATACCCAGGTGATTCCAACCACTGACATGAATGCAAAATTGTACAGAGGTAAGACAGGGACACCCCCATTTATTTTGAGCCTAAGGATTTATGGAAAGAACCTACACAACTGTCTCCTAGATCCCAAAGCCTCAGGTAATGTCATCCCCTTTTCGATTTGCAAAAAATTGGGTTTAAGTCTGATTCAGACTCACAAGAAAGTGACACAACTAGATAAAATTGAGGTTAATGTCGTTGGTGAACTAATGAATGTGCATGTGTAGATCAAAGAAGACCCACGAATCCAAACATATATAGATATTCAGGTGGCTAACATCCCTAAAACATACAGAAATTTTGCTCAACCGAGACTTGATGAAAAGTATTGGAGGTTATCTTTCCTTGGATTTCTCACACATGTGGCTCCCATGGAAAGGGGTGGCAACATAGATTAGGATAGAAAGAGAACCTCAGTTGAAACATATGATTAGAGAATATGATTTTCCTAATGAGGTAGTGTATTTTGAAACTGAGATGGGAGTGTATAGGAGAGAAGAAGAAATTTTGACCTTCTCAATGGTCAACCCTAAACACTCATAGCCTTTGGAACACAGTGACGATATGACCATTCTGAATCATCAAGTTCTAATGAGAAAATTCCAACAAGATAGGCTAGTTTTAGGAGATGATGTTGATTTATGGAGTTTGTTACTCCCAAACTAGTGTAGGGTCCATTACCAGAGTCATTCTGAGTTGATGTGTCAACCCTATGTAACTATTCTAAATCATGTCTATCAGTCGAGAGACACTTGTGAACACCACCCAGAACATCTAAGAGTCAGTTCCCATTTGAGGCTAGAAATGTAACTATTCTGACAAGGAATGATCATACCTAGGACAAAGTCCCACCAGATGTTGTATAAACTTAGTTATTATTGTCTGATTCATAGGATGACACTAAAGAATCTCAAAATTTGATCAACACACCCATCCCTGCTAATCTTCCAATCCCTAAGAGATTGTTCAGAAAGATGACCGATTCTGGGAGTACTAATCAAGGTGAGGTGCAAGGTACAATTCCTCCACAAGTTTCAAATTTGAGTGAACTACCTGATCAACATCATTTTCACTAGACTCCTGAGCCTGGCATGTTGAATCAGTCTGAGCCACCATTTATTCCTCACAAAGAAACACCCACAACTCACCCCAAGAAGGAAACCCCAGCCCTAGACCAACTTTGGACCCTTAAATTTGATGGTTCTAAGTCTAAAATAGGGAGCACATCTAGAGTTGAACTAACAAACCCAAAAGGGAAAACATATTTTTCTTCTTACAGGTTGTATTTTGGCTGCACTAATAATGTCGTAGAATATGAAGCACTTGCTAAAGGACTGATTTTTGCACATCAAAAGAAAATCACAGCTCTGATGGTAATGGGATACTCTAAGTTAATTATTAAACAAGTTCACAGTCAATATACATGTCATAATAAGAGGTTGGATGCATATAGGAACAGGGCATGGAATTCGATAGAAGATTTCATTGCTTTTGGAATCAAATTGATTTCCAGAGAAGATAACTAGATCATGGATGCACTGGCTATTACTGCGAGTAATTTGGAGCCCATGCAAGATTCCAAACTAAAAATATTCTTAGTGGAATTAGTGTCCATCCTTGTTGCTCCTAACAACATTGAAAATTTACAAGTTTTTGATGATGACCAACATATTCTCGCTTTCCTCACAAGTTCAGAGGCATTTAAAGGTCAGATCATTGATGAATTTGACCGAGATCAAGGGGATTGGGATCCAAAAGATTATGATGTAGAAGGCATAATGAACCTGAATTCCAACAACATTCCTAAGGGATTGTTGGCATTGGAGAGAATTTTTGATTATGATCCTCGAGCTCATGAGAAATTGACTGTAGAGGCTAAAGGAGGGAAGTATGAGTCATATAACTTAGCAGACTCAGGGTTAGAGAATAAAAAATTTATAGGTAAAACCTATCCCAAGGAAATGAGAGACAAAATCTTAGGAGTACTGAAAAGAGACATCACTACAATAGCCTAGGGATATGAAGACTTGAAAACATTCAACACTTCAATGATCACTCACACCATCTTGTTGAAACCTAAAGTAAAGTCATTCCAACAAAAGGAATGCCTAGCCAATGCTCTCATTGAAACTTTGATTCTTAAAGAGGTACAAAAGTTACTATCGACAAGGATAATTTTTCCAGTAAGGCATTCAACCTAGGTTGTTAATCTGGTCCCTGCTCGTAAGAAGAGTGGAGAAATCAGATTATGGGTCAACTTCAGAAATCTGAATAAAGCTTCAAAAAAGGAAAACTATCTACTTCCTTCCCTCGATGAGGTATTACAAATAGTAAATGGTTCACAAATGATGTCGTTCCTAGATGGATATTCAGGATACAATTAGGTGTTGGTCAACCATGAAGATAGAATGAAACCTCCTTCACTACCAAGTGGGGGACATTTGCTTATCGGAGGATGCCATTTGGTCTTATCAATGTTGGAGCCACCTTTCAGTTAGCAATGGATGTGATATTCAAGGACTTAATAGGTAATTTTATTATTATATATATGGAGGATTTGAATCAAAGAATAAAGAAAACCATGTTGATGATCTTGCAAAGGTCCTCCAAAAGTGCATAAGTTATGAAGGTCTCCGTCAATCCAAAAAAGTGTGTGTTTGGAGTTTAAGAAGGAAAATTACTAGGCCACATAATATCAAAGAAAGGAATATCAATTGAACCTGATTGATTGGAGTCCATTCTCAAGTTAACCATGTTAGGTAGTAAGAATTAAATGAGGTCTTTTGTTAGGAAGATAAATTTTGTAAGGAAATTTATAACCGAATTTGCGGAGATCGTCAAACCCCTAAATGAAATGATGAAAAAAGATGCAAAGATTGAATGAAGTAACAAGGCCAAGGATTCCTTCACTCAAATCAAAAAGTGTATTACAAAGGCACCTATTCTAACTAGTCTTGATTACTCACTATCTTTTTATTTTTATTCTTTCGCATTTGATCATTTGTGCTCTATTTTTTTGACACAACGAAAAGTCGAGGGAGATGAATGACCTATCATTTTCATGAGTTATCCATTGAAGAATGCCGAATTCAAGTATCCAGCTTTATAAAATAAGGATTTTGCACTGGTAGGAGCTATTAAAAAATTTATGCACTATATCCTCCATAGTCAAGTCACTACCATAGTTCTTGACCCTATTGTAAAGTCTCTTTTGATGCAGAGTGAATTAGGAGAAAGGAGAGGGAAGTGGATGGAAATTATAGAGGAATTTGGCCTTTAGATACATCCAATGAAGGTTATGTGAGGACAAGGCATTTCCAAGGCCATAGCATTTGAAGATCCTAATATTATATGCCAGTAGTATACAATGCAATCATTCAAAAATCACCCTTGGTATGCAGACTTGATTTCTTTATTGTTAAATAATAAATATCCTAATGCAATGAATACTACATAGAAAAGGGAATTAATACTAAAAAGTGCTCACTACATGATCAAAGGAGGAGCCTTATTCACAAATAATTTTGAAGGTATCTATTTAAGTTGTTTGGATCAGCAACAAGCAAAGCACACCATTTCAGAATTTCATGGTAGATATGCTATCGGGCATGGTTCAGCTAATGCCTTGGCAAACCAGATTTTAAGATCAATATTTTTTTGGCCTCGTGTGTTTCGAGACACCCACCATCACCTTAGGACATGTCACACATGTCAAACATCAACATCAAGAGAATGCAATCCAGTGATGCCCCTACAACCTATCTACGACGTGAGATCATTTTCCTAATGGGCATTAGATTTTATTGTGGTAATTAATTTGAATTCCTCTATAAGTCATAATTTCATTTTGATTGTGACATATTATTACACGCGATGGACTAAGGCACAAGCTTGCAAAAATTGTACCACTGATGTCATGATCAAATTTCTCAATGAATATATCTTACCAAGTTTGGAGTACCATTTACTCTGGTATGTGATAATGGTCCCACTTTCTCTTCTACTTAGTTCATTCAATGGGTATTTGAACATAAAATTGTTTTAAATTACTCCTCAAATTACTATCCACAGGGGAATGGGGTAGTAGAGTCTACCAATAAGAATTTACTGGAAGTTATTAAGAATTTTCTAGAGACTAATCCTACGGATTAGCACACACAACTAAGATTTTCCTTATGGGTAGACAGGATTAAGATCAAATCCGCCTTAGGGAACTCACCATTTAAATTAGTCTATGGACAAGACCCAATATTTCCTATCCATCTATAGATACCCATTATGCACTTTATGCAAGAATTCTATTCCTGAGATGATAAGATAGAGGCTCGATTAGTTAATTTACTTAGCTTAGAAGAACAAAGAGGTGCTTCTTTACAACAGTTTTCTAAACATTAGGCTATTGTCAAAGGCTAGTATGACAAAAGAGCCAAAATCAAAGCTTTTGGAATTTCAGTTCTTGTACTCTTATGGGACAAAGCTAGAGAAAGGAAAGGTGACCACCAAAAGTTTGATTGACTTTGGTTGGGTCCATATCAGATAGCTAAAATCCTTAGTGAGAATTATTTCCGGTTAAGTACTTTGATAGGAGAACCTATTCCCCTGACAGTGAATAGATAGTTTCTCATACATTATTTTGGCCGATGAAGGTCTAATCTTTTGATTGATTATATATGTAATTAGTTTTTTCTCATTTTTTTGGGTTTTTCTATTCATTGTTTATCCTTCCGTTGTCTTTTTTGTTGTTGTCTTTCTTTATTTTATTTTGGGGAATCTTTATTTTCTTCATTTAGGATGATAGGCGGAGTTATTCAAAGTATATTAAAGGTTCTCGGAGAGAAATTGATTTAGGTGTTTTCAAGCATGTCTTTTGGGCTCTTTCAATTCGAAACTTGTGATTTATCGACATTCCAATGATAGTTCGAAAGGTTAGTAACAAACAACTATATTGTAAGTAATCTCATAAGCCACGGTTAAATCTATCACAAATTAGATAGACTCATCTGATTTCATAAATACTTATTCATCTTAGGGTGATTGTATTCACAATTCAGGTGAAAAATCTAAGTCTGAACACTGTCATGATGTCCACCATAGTTCTCAACCCATTGTTTAGATGACTATGTCTAAGTATTGAGGAAAAATGACAAAATAATTGATCCAATATAGCTTAAAAAAATGAAGAAAGAGAATTATTGAAGAATGGAAAACTCAATATAATATAATAAGGGTAATTCAAGTATCTCTATTGGGGCTATGGATGCTTGACTAGCAGTAGAGAAATACTTTGAGACAACCAGAGGTATCTCCATAGGGGTTATGGACACTTGGTTGGTAGCAAAGAAATGCCTAGTATATCATTGCATGATATTTATAACGTCTTAACTCATGTAGCTTGAATCTTAATACAATCACTCAACAATATATAGGCTCTTTATGGAAAAGGATGCACCGTACATGCACACACTGAAATTCAAAGTGGTTTTTTTTAATTTACAAGTGAGATTCTAGCTCAACCTTGTTTTTTGTAACTAATCATACTTGAGTTAAAATATTTCTAAACCAAAGGTTCTGGGTGACTAAATTCTTCAATGTCTTGAAAATGGGTAAATCATTTTTCCAGTCGAGGCGCCAATTGTTATGCCTTAGATAACCACCCCATTTTTTTTTTGGTCAAAATGGGTCAACCTTGTGTTTTCTTTCCTTGGTGTCCTTGTTTGGGTCTTAGGAGTTGTTCTTTTTCCTCCTAAGTCTCTGTTTCTTTTGTTTTTGCGGGTTCATAACTCGAACGAAAACCAAACTTTGAACTTTTACAAAGTTCCTAGTCCATTTTTCATTCCAGTCCTGGGTCCATTTCTTTCCTTGCCCATTTCTTCATTTTTTTTTGTTGTGATTTCTTGGGTTGTTTCTCTCCCTTAGGTTTTATTTTTTTCACCTAGTTGAATTTTTGTTCCGTTTGTTTGGAGTAGAACTGAAGTCAGATCTGAACCTGGAACTTTGCAAAGCTCCGAATTTCCATTTTGTCCTAATCTTCCCCCATTTAATTTTTTCATTTCCTTTGTCGTGGGACCGGAGGTGGATCCAAAACAAAATGTGGAACTCTGACAAAGTTCCTGGTCCTATCCTAACTCCCCTTTTATTTTGCTTCTGATACGCGGTGGTTGTGTATTCACCTTCACTTTCATTCCACACCAAACCAACCACATTAATTGCATTAATTAAAACATCATATACAACATCTTGACTATCATAAATCTTATATCTTAGGATATATGATATGATAAGATATTGAAGTTGTATTGTACCCCAAAAATATGTAGTGGAGTGTCTTGGAATAAATCTTCTTCATCTTGGTAGATAGGACATGTATATATCTAGTATAGCAAAATACTCGAAGATGAAACATTGAAGTATTATAAACACTCCATACCTCTTATGGCGTCTTCTCATGCTATAGATTTGTAGTAGCCTTGTTGAGAAGATACATGGTTGTATGAACAATTTTTTCTAAAAATAAATCCTCCAACTAAGATGAGGAAATAATGCACTGATCCATCTCCATGATAGTTCGATTGTGATGCTATATAATGTTATTTTGTTGGGGTGTAAGGGGCAGTTCAGTTTTGTTTTATCTCATGATACACAAGAATTCCATGAAATCCTTTGATGTGAATTCTCCCTTAAACTGATGGAATGAGAAGAAGATACTTGCCTATCTCTTGTACAAGTTGCTAGTAGAAATCTTGAAATCAGACAAAGGCTTCACTCTTCTTTATAAGAAATTACACCTAGTTCTTATGAGATAAATCATCCATGAAAAACTAAAATTACTTTAAAACTTCAAAAGAAGTAGAAAATGTTCCACACAAATTTGTATGAACAACTTGAAGATGGTCCTTGGAAAGGAAGGTAATCAACTTGAATAGATCCAAATGTTGTTTTTCTACAAGACATTTTTGAGATAGATGCAAAGAATGAGAAAGATAAGGATGTCCACTTACCATATCCTTAGAGTTGAGTTGATAGAGGGAGCTTAATAAAAGTTGAATGTATCAATAATGCTATAGAATGGTTGATTCAAACATAGAGGTAGGTAAAGCAACTATAGTGGATGAAATTGCATCTAGTGAAAATAAATGATTATTCGTAAAAGCTCTAGAAAGTATCATACGGTCTTGAGAGATCAAAAAAGATTTGACGTCATGTTAGATCTAAAACTTCACCTTAAGTTTGTGATTCAAAATATGAATAACATACAAAAGATTTGATGTGAAACCTAGAACATATAGAACCTTTGTGAGAGTAAAACTTATTTTCTTAATATGAATGGTGATACTACCAATTCCTTCTACAAGATACACCTTATTGTTTGTAGTTTGAACCCAATCTATAGTAGGTTGATCAATAGTATATCATAGTGTCAAAAAAATGTCATTGAGACATTTACACAATTAATTGGGCCCTCCTTACTGAACTGAGCTTAATGTTTCCTTGATTTAGTGTTGTCATATGGTTGACACATTCAGATTAGGTTATGGGCCCTTTTGAAGTAATGAGTTTAAATGGTACCTTGCTAAAGTGTTGTAAAACACTTTCACACATTTCTAAGGTTTGATTAATTAACTACGCCTAATAAATCTTTCTTTAACCTTAATCCTACCTTATCTAAAGTGTTGTAATATTCTTTCAAACTTCTCTAGATTTGTCATTAATAATTTGGCTTTCTTATGCTTTAATTGGCCTTAAATTGCATCCACAAGCCTCATTTAATGTGTATTTTTGAGGATTTTCCTAACACAAATCATTAGCCAATCATAATTCAAGTGTTTCAAGATTTAGTGACCCAAATTTAGTGATTTTGGACTCATTCACCACCTTTGGCGAATTAGTCCCACCTAGATTTTTGGGTCCTGAACTTGGTTTCACACATTTCTAAGAATTTTTAGTTTTGGTCCCATACATTATGCCTAATGGGACTCATTTGCCACCTTGGGTGAATGAGTCCCATGTGGCCCAAAATCAAAATTAATTCAAATTTTTGGTGGGATTTTACCCTCCTAGTTCTGATGTCGGCCTCTAGTGTTCTAATTTTAGGAATTCTTGCATAATTGAGTATAAATATAGGGTTATTTCACTCATTTTGACCCCAAGCATTCAAGAGATCATCCTTATAGAAAGTTTTAGTTTACAAGTGAATTCAAGAGCATTCAAGGGAATATTATCAAGCATTTTAGAACAACTTTCAATTATCAATCATCATGTCAAGGATTTTATGCATCATGTTTGTTTTGGAGCTAACAATTGTGATGCAGGGTTTATGATTCAAGCAAGTGTTCAATTCAAAATCTATCACCTTCAAGAAAGATTCAAGATTTAAATCCATTGGATCCATCTCATACATGTTTTCAACACTTCATTGATAGATTTTGGTGAGTTGCAACATCATTTCTTTTTCATTTGTCATTCTCCATTACTATTTTATTTTATTTCAAGGTTTGATTACCAAAATAAGGTTTGACCAAGGAAAAACCCTATCCACTAATAAAACAACATTCTTCCCTCTCCTTTATGTGTGATTTTCAGGTCTAGGTTATATATTTCCTAAGGAGCAAGATTGGAGAAAAGTTGTCAAAGTTCTCATCAAGCCTTAGAGAACATTAGAGAATATCTATAAGTCAATTTAGAGAGATTCAAATCTAGAAATATGCAAAAGTAGATTGAGTAGAATGAGGAGAGAAAATTGATACTTTGAAGCTTCAAAAAGCACTAAATATATTGATTTTCCACTTCTGGAGAATGAGTCCTAGTTTTAGTTAAAATTCATATTTTTGCAGATTCGGATACCCATTTGGTAGATTCTTGTTCTTGCACAAAAACCCAAATTTTGGATTGATTCACCCAACTTGGTGAATGAGTCCCAATCAACATTAAATTCAAATTTTCCAATGTTTCAGAGATCCTTCAAGTTATTTTTAGATTTCTAGGAGCAAACCATTCATCTTATAGCTTTTT
This sequence comes from Sequoiadendron giganteum, assembly GCA_007115665.2. Classification (NCBI taxonomy): domain Eukaryota; kingdom Viridiplantae; phylum Streptophyta; class Pinopsida; order Cupressales; family Cupressaceae; genus Sequoiadendron; species Sequoiadendron giganteum. Next base: position 196,004,993 of record CM021107.1, on the reverse strand, counting down.
ATTTTGTTTCATTTAGTTTTCTAGGTCATTTTTCTGGCCATTGCTTTGAATTAGGGTTTAGTGTTGTATTTTTCATTTCACTTATAGTATAAAATTTATGGTGAACCCCTTATTATCTTATATTCAACCCCTATAAACACCCTCTTGAAAGATCTCTTTCCCTTTGCATTTTGATCTCAAGGCTTTATTCTTGGGTGAAAGTTAGTGAAGATTGTTCTTCTTCAAGGTCATAAACCATAGAAGCAAAGAGAAACAATTTTCCACCTTTCATTTTGGTGAACCTGCATTTAGAACATCATGATTCTAATTTGGAGTGTATTATCATCCTAGATATTTCTTGCATTAACATTGCATTAGGATTTACTTTAGTTAATTTGCATTATAGGGTTTCAAATTTTGCATTAGTGAAAGTTCATATACCTTGCATTTTTGCATCTCATTTGATTGAAAATCAAACAAAATCTACATTTTCATCTAAGATACAAGCTATAAATCATAGAAAGCATAAAATCCAACTGAAAATTTCTAAAAATTTTGAAAAAAAATCTCATTTGGACTTGTTCTGCCTTGCATAACCACCCCATTTTTATTTTTGTCAAAATGGGCCCCCCTTGTGTTTTTTTCCCTTGGTGTTCTTGTTTGGGTCTTAGGAGTTGTTATTTTTCCTCCTAATTATTTGTTTCTTTTTTTTTTACGGGTTCAGAACATGGACAAAAACCGAATTAGAACTTTGAAAAAGTTCCTAGTCTAGTTTTTGTTTTGGTCTTGGGTCTGTTTCTTGTCTTGTTCGTTTCTTGATTGTTTTGTTTTTTGTGGGCTCTTGGGTTGTTTCTCTCCCTTGGGTTTTCTTTTTTTTTTCCTTGTTGTGTTTTTGTTCCTTTTTTCGGGAGCAAAACTAGAGTCAGATCTGAACCTAGAACTTTGTCAAGTTCCAGATTCATATTTAGTCTCAATCCCACCCCATTTCTTTTTGTCCTTTCCCTTGTCGCGGGACCTGAGATGGATCTAGAAAGAAATGTGGAACTTTGACAAAGTTCCTGGTCCTATCCCGACTCTGCTTCCACTTTCATTTTTCTTTTGGTACGTAGTGGTTGTGTATTCAACTTTGCTCTAATTATGCCCCCGACCAAACACATTAATTTCATTAATTACAACCACCTCACACATGTGGATTGGTTTTTAATAACCTTAATCAAGGATATTTGGATCATTACAATTATCCGAACAATTTTAACAAGCTAGAGCTGAAGTAACTTGAAGAGGAGCACAATTTGGTTGTGGGAGAGTGATCTTGAGCAAATTCCAGTCTAGTTTCAACCCTTTTTGGTTGCATTACAAGGAGTTAACAATGTCAAGAGAATCTGAAGACATTTCACAAAAGGAAGGGCAAGCTATTGAAAGCTCAAAGGGAATAAAACCAAAGAAGATAAAGGTGGAGAAACTGCCTTACACCTTGAGATATAAACACCAAGATTCTACTCTTATAGTTAAAAAATTGGATTCAGAATGGGCTTACATTATAGACACTAATCTGGGGCCATTGAACTATGATGAGCTAATTTTAGATACTTTCTTAGAGGAGGTGATTGGATGGACTGAAAGAATAGCCCAATCTAGATTGGCACATGTCACACTCTTCCCCTTATCAGTTCAGTGTCTAGAGCTTATATTGACAGTAGCAGGGGCTTACAATCCAGTATCAAGGCAGTGTATCGACCTCTAGGGTAATGTGATCATTGATATATCTCTACAAATGATGAAGTTCTTGTTCAATGCCCCTACCCGAAGAACCCCAAGCAATTAACTAAAGTAGAGGCATTGCGATTATTCAATAAGGGAAAAGAAGCTAATAGGTCCCACATGAATAAAAAATGGTTGAAGACAGAGAATAAGTCCTTAACCAAGGTTCCTACATAGCCCAAGAGGGGAGACTTCTAGAAGGATATTGATGACCTGATCATGATTCTTTCCAGGGTGTTTGGAAGGAAGGACTCTCCATAATTTAAGGAATCAATGTTTCTATTCATTGAAACCATTTTGGATGGTAGGAAACAATTTGATTGGGGGATGATTGTGTCAGATAATTAGCACAATTAGATTCTCAAGGTTGGGCAAACAAATAATTTATTTATGACTTCTTATGTTGTATATTCAATTACAAGGATGGGCATATTACCTATATTGAATGTAGTGGGCCTATTGGGAGAAGCTCTTGGACATAAGAAGGCATGGGAGCATTATGATCAGTTGACCCTACAAACATGAGAACTACATTATAGAAGGGTCAATGATGCATTCCTTTATGTCATTATTAATTGACTGATAGGAGATGTTGGATATAGGATGAGTAGGGAGGCTATGGCCCTCATTGTTGAATGGGGACATTGGTATATCCAATACCCCAAGTTCTCTTACTTTAGGTTGGCAAGTTTTAATGGACATCCTCATCGACTACCATGGTGTTGCAGTAATAGGATTGTTCTTATGGAATTCATATATTAGGATATGTGAGTCAATACAAAATTTTCCAATAAGCACAAGCTTGCATGCTAGAAATTTCCCATGAAATTGGGAGAATATTATTGTGTTCACAATTTGGTTGCAAAGGAAGTGTGTGAAGAGTTAAGTTATTTAAAGTTGGGATTGTATATAGCCTAGAAAAACTTTGATCTAGAGCATAAGATGAAGTTTGAATCCCACCATTTTTTATAAGAATTATAACTTGTTGGAGGATTTTTGGATAGATTTACAGGATGACTATGATGTAAGGAGAAAGAACTATGAAAGCATAACCATCCTGCAGATGATTGAATTTTGGGTAAAGGAAGAGGTTCATAATACATTATCAGATGATGGTGTAGTTTTGGACCCTTGGTATAGAGAAGAGAAGGTAGGAACAAAAAACTTGGACCCAATAAATTGGGATGAAGAAGAGTTTATAGATATTAAACATATCTCTAGGAAAATAATGGATAGGAGTATCCAATGGGTAATAATGAGAATAAAGGATCCAAAAGCTCAATCCTCAAATAAGAGGATAGAAGGAGGTACCCAAGGTTATAGGAGAACCAAGAGGAGAACAACCATGAAGGAATAATTGGAGTATTATCCTCCTAGATCTAGAGGAGTTGTTGATTCAAGAGCACCTACTCAAGAAACCCATGAATCATGAGGTGTGGGGATCACAACAGCTGGAGAAGGATCCTCATATAAACCTTCTCTCCCTAAAAAATATACTGAGTAAGTACCTACAGGGACCCTACATGAGCAAGCTGAAACTCTTGGGGGAAAAGAAAAAGAAATTGAGATTCATGATACAAACATTGATTTGGAGGCCACACAATTAGATAATGAGCCTCTTGTGATTACATCTACTAAAAAAGCTGAAGATGTTGGGATTGAGCATGTCCTAACTCCAGAGGACAAATGTAATATTTTTGGTGAAGTAAAGAAGGATGTTGATGAAAAAGAACAAGCTGATGAACTTGCAAAACAATAAGAATTTGAAGCCAAGGCTAAAGATGATATACTTGCTAAGCAACAAGAATTGGAAGCTAGAAAAAAAACTAAATAGTTGGTAAGGCAACATAAAGATAAGGAGGACCTCCTACAATTAAAAAAAAAGAAAATGAATGGAGAGATAATCCAGAGAAGAAGAAATTGGCTCTACTACAAAATATTTATGATCTAGAGGAGGAAAACACCTAATGGAAGAAAGAAAAGGAAGACCTTGAGGCTAAAGCCAAAGCTATAGAAGAGGCCCAAAGAAAGAAGGAAGAAGAAGAGCTCTTGTTAAAAAGAATAGAGGAAGAAGAACAAGCTAAACAAGAACAAGAAGTGGCTAGAATGTGGGAGAAGGTTAAAGAATTAGAAAAACAAAGGCATGACATGTTGGAAGAGAGGAGATTGGAAGAAGAAAGAGAGAAAATTGAAGCTGATGGGTTAGCCAAGGAAATTGCAGGAAAGGAGCAAAAACAAGAGGCTGATTCTCAACCTAAGGTAACACTTTGGAAACCCCTCTCTTCCGCCAATTCTTCTTCACAACAAGTGGCTAGTCCTCTTTCTGCTCCAACATGGTTAAAACTAAACTTAGAGAGGAAACAGATAGTCCAACCTCACCCCCTAAACTAGGATGATATGATGAAGGAAATTGGGAAGGAGAAGCCCAAGAAAAAGGATTGAGTTCTTCATTCCACCTAATTGATAGATGTTGGGGAAATTGTAGCTGAATGTGCCATTCCTTTGTTGACAAGGACAAACAGGAGATGCAATTGAGTGATTATCAACTAGGCGCTGTGAACTTAGGGAGGCCTACAAGGAACCAACAAATGGATCTCATTGATATAGTGAAATATTCCACTAATTTGAGGATGATGAAATATAAGCAAAGGAAGGATGAGCTCAAAGTTCAATTGGATTAATCACATAAGTTCGTGAAGGACTTATCTTCTCTTGTTTCTTTGGAATCTGTTGCTCCTGACACACCAATTTTGTTTAGTACGAAAGAAGTTGATGATATTGTTGAGATGATAAGTAAAGTAGGGATGTTGGACAAATGGAATGATAGGTTGAACCAAGAGGTGGAGGAACTACTTGTTGAAAGTCATAAGGTTCATAAAGGTGTAGGGGAATTGGTTAATGATATGACTACATATGCTGAGATCCTTTGGAAACAAGAGGAAGAATATAGAGAACATATTAAGAAAGTGAAATAAATTAATAAGCTACCTCAACAAACAGTTCTAGAACAATCCATCCTTGAGGAACGTAATGAGGATTTTATTGATAAAACTATTAACATTATTAGATTTTGGTCTTCATTTATTTTTGCACATAAGAATCAAGTGCAATAGGCTAGCAAGGATTTGGTAGATCAAATTATGGAGTTAGATGCAATTATAGATATGATTATGAATGAGGATGTCCCTATGAAAGATGGTTTCCCTATTGATGAGTTGAGGGACAAATGGTGTAGTAGATTCCAAGAGGTAGTACAAAAGGGGGATGATGATGATGATTTGTTAATTGATAGGTTCATGGATATAAAAGATGTAGTGAAGATTGATGGGAATGAGATTACTAAGTTGGATGAAATGTAAAAGTTCACCTCTACTGAATTGAAAAGAATAAAATTTGAAGACAATTGGGTAGATGAGCCGTTTATAGATATACTTAAACAAGTATTGGATAGTTATGATGAGTATCTACTTGAGTAGAAGAAAAAGGGGTGAAGTAGTTATGGAATATCCCTTTTTGAATGAAGCATTAATGATAAAGCTAGTTGTGCATCTCTCTCCTACTTTTTCAGGAACATGACACAAGTTCAACTGAGGATCCCAGTAGATCAACCTCCTCCCTTTTCATGTAGATTTTTGATAAGGAGTTATTAGTTGTTAACTGAAAATCATAATAGGTAGATGCCTCATTCAACCCCAACTACTCCTTGATTTATGGATCTCAATTTTGATAGGAGGAATTAGTGTTAAACATGTCTATATACAGAATTTATCTCCATATTGTAAAGGTTGGGTAATTGAAGTCAAGATTAGCTGCCTAAAAGAGAGATCTAGGATAATTTTATAGTTTTAAGAAGTTTTACAATTTTTATGCAAGGATACCTAGACATTTTTACAAGTTTCAATACAATTTGTGTTATTTCCTGAATGAGTTTTAATTTTAATGTTGGTGAACAATAGTCATTCATATGCCAGTGAATTTTGTGCATAAATGTCTCTTATTTGATGAAAATCAATAGACGATTATGAATCTGAGGCTATTTCATTGAGTTATCTATGAATGAAGTTTATATGTGTTTATTGATCTATGAATCTTAGTAATGAGTTGGTGATGTGTTCTTGTTTGATTTTGAAGTTTGGTGATGATGAGTGATTGTATGTCTTGAATTTTCACTATGAATGAATGCAATGGTGTAGAGTATTTTGTGGATTGTATCATTCTATGGTTCTAGTTGTTTGAAAGAAATGCTCGTTATGAAGTTTACATGTCTAAATTAAAGGAAACATATATTAATATTTTGTTGTCCTGAGCTTTGTTCTATCTTTTTTATGTTTATTTACACCCCCAAAATGTTAGGTTAATTTGTATTATGTATTTTTCACCCTTTACCAGTAGGCCCCTTGAACATTACAATTGCATAGGCTATTGAACAAAATTAGCATAGTTGAGAACCAACTATAGAGACCTTGGAAGATAGGTGATTTTAGATCAGTTGTATTTTTCAGGAGAAATAGAGTAGAGATATTCTATTTAAATGTTGTTGTGTCAATTTGGCCATCAACATGACTCATTCACCACCTTGGGCAAATCAGTCCTAGTGCAGATTCTGCATTGCATTTTCTAGCATTTAAAGCTCTATTTCTGAGTTTTTGTTTGTTGTTATTTCCTTTTTTTAATTTTATAGATCTTTTTCTTCACTCAATTCATTACATCTAGTTTAAATTCATCTTGTTACATAGTTTAGAATCTATAATTTTCATCATGGATACATTCTTTGGTAAGATTTGGATGTCCTGAAAGTCCTTAGTGGATGTGTGAAGATAGACTTTTTGAAATGACCCTAATGAAATTAAACTCACTCATGCTCCATCAACTCCTAATGCATGTCCTCCTCATGATGTTGAAATCATTAGAGGAGATGATGAAAACATGAATACATTCCTAAATGATTGTCTTAACAACCTTGAAGCCAATGCATCCTTTTATCCATCCATGAAACAACCAACACCCCTACAATATCACCTCTTGATATTTTTGAATATTTACATCTTGAAACTAAGACAAGAATTAAAACTAAGTTCTATACCATAGGTGAATCTAGTTCCTCTAAGAAAGTAAACACTCAACCATTCTATTTTAACAAAGTGACACACGCTCCTATCAACCTAGAAGACACATATTGAAAAGGTTTCACAATATTGAGTAAACAAGGATGTGATACAACAAGTGACCATGAAATTCGTCAAATCTTAGAGAAAGTTCTATTTGAATAGACAAAAGGGTTAGGATTTCAAGATACATCTCCCAATATGAGTATCCTACTTCCTAAAGAAGAACCGATACTATTGAATATTCAAGATAATGAGAAGGGGAGTGAATCAGTATCTTCTTTCTTTTATTAGACAAACATCATAAATTACTTTAATTCATAAAATAGAGAAGAGAAAGAACAAAGCATGAAATCACACAACACAAGAACACAAGAATTTCATGTGGAAACCCAATGAGGGAAAAACCACAGTGAGGATTAGCTCACTATATATATAATTGTTTGAATACGAAATACAAAAGAGGCTCACTGAAAATTACAAAAGCTCACTGCTTACAAGGACTCACTTTCCAAATGGGGAGGTTCACTGCCTACAAAATATTATAGAATCAAAATGGATTACAACCATAATATGAACTGATGGGGTTACACCAAAAGTGCAGATTTAGTTCCTTTGATGCTCAGAGTATTCGCTCACATGTCAGTAGACTAATATTCACCCTTCTATTGGCACACTTCGCATATCCAACACATACAAACCATCACTTCATCTACAAACCATCCTGTGTATATATCTGATATATCCATATGCATCAATTAGGTTGGCCTAATTGGATGCAATACATATTTGCAAAAATATATATGTTGGCTTCATATAAAATTTCTACGAATGTAATTCAACAATGTGGCATGCAATATTATGTCATCTAGGACCAAAGCTAGGTCACACATATATCTGCAATACATGTTAAACTATTAACTGATTATTAGGTTGGCCATGAATAAACCTAAAAATGAAGTACAATCATTAAACCTATGCCAAAACACCATGCAATCATATGAACATATGAGAATGCATCCATACACACTTCTAGTAACCATAAACCTTTTCTCAAAACCTTAAAAAATGATGATCACTGAAGGGAATATGTGGACCAAAATACTAGATCAAACACCAGAGGATGTAAACCTATTTTGCATACTAGTTCAGGGTATCGAACTAATCTGATACCATAAACAACATGGTGACATCAATGAAAACATACCAACTGATCTTCTTCATTCTTCCAACAATCTCCCCCTTTGTCATTGAAACATGTGCCAAACAAAAGAATTAAAAAACTCTCCTCCAATATCTCCCAAAACTCTCCAAATCTCTCCCCCTTTGACATCAATGGCAAAGGGTGACCAAAACCAAAATGGGGTGTAAAAATGGTGATATTCAAAATTGTAGAATTCCAACTCTTCCAAAAACTTCCAGAATCTTCTAGACATTCAAAATTTTAAAGATTCAAAACCTTTCAAACATTCAACCTTTCAAAATTCCTTCTTTGATCATCAATTCAATTTTTCATGTTACCTTGTTCAGTTTCTCTTTTACTCTTTATTTTCTCTCCTCCTTTTGTTGCCAAAATAAAAAATATTACAAATTTGAACATTCAAGATTCAAGTGAAAATGACACTCTTCACCTGATACAACTTCTTTTATCTTTCTCTGATAGCTGGTAAGATCTTCCAAAAAAATATAATAGAATCCATTCTCATGTATATGCTTTCCAATAAGGCCAACAATGTGAAAGAAGATGACCAATTTGCAGATGAGCATTGACTTTCACAATCTTCTACATTATTAAGTATTCTAGAAAGATGGTCTAACCCAACCTCAACAATATCTTTAACAAGCCAGAAGGTTTTCACCACATCATCTCACTGTCTTTGCACAAGGATCAACTCTGCTTGCAATTTACCAACTCTCAGTATTTGGTTCCCTTCTTTGTCTTCAAAGATATCAAAGTTATTTATGATGTTGTTGACCTCATATTCAATTGCTTCAGTCCCGCTTCTAAAATTGTCAACTATAGTAGGCCACCATAGACAATACTTGTAGATGACTTGAATTTCTTTGATGCATTTCTTCATCTCATTGATAAGTTTGGATAACCTCTGCTTAGCTTTAGTACATCTCTTTTCAACCATGGCTTCTAGATTTTTTCCTTTCAAACCTTCCAATAACATTATTTCTTCAACAACCTCAACTAATTTTTTTGGAAAAGAGTAAAAAACAATTCATACATCAATACGTTTTCTAAGAAGATACTCAGCTAGAGCATTGTCGATCTTGAGTCTATCTACTAGAGAGGATGTATTCCACACCTCACCAATTTTCCTCAGCTTGCCCTTAACTAACATTGACCGGATGTCATTTGGATCAAAGGATTTAGATCCAGGCTGAGATTCTTCTTCTTTTTCCTTCTCTTCCGGAATGAGAATGATGTCTTCGGTGATATCTTTTATTTTCTTAGATTTTAGAGGGGAATCGCTAATAACAACTTGCAATTCTTTTGTTGTGGAGGATGAGCCCTCCTCAAATCGACTAGACATAACTAGAATGAAGCACATATCTTTCTACAAAGATAATAATTTTTTTTGTACATGCACCTAGCTTATCTTCCAAGCCTTCCAAGTATCTTTATATTTGTCTTCCAACGAGAATATTGGATTCACATGTAACACCATCCTTTCCCAGTATCAAGTCTAGAAAATAGAATAATAGACATGTGAGTAGAGACCCAAAACATAAAGGGTATCCTTCTACCAACGACATTCACAAATTTTCGGTAAGATTGTCTAGAATCAAGCGACATAGATCAAACTGCTTATTCTCCTTTACCATTTTATGTACGAGATACAGAACAATAGCCAAAGTAGATCCATCTCAATTTCTAAAATAAATTTTATAGGAAACGCCATACACAATGTACCTCACAGCGGGGTTGAAAATAGTATCTATTACCAATGCTCGAGGGTCTTTTTCAATTCCCATCATCTCCTCTACTTGTATTTTATGGTTTTCTTTCCGAGAAGGTCTCCAATTCTACATAACCAAGTGATAGCCTCGATCGCTTCCTTCGTAATGGGATAGGATTTTTCCAACACAATGTTGTAATCCTTGAATTTACTCAAAAGAAACAAGATGAATTATCTATCATTTATCCAAGGGAATTCTCCCCACAAATCCAAACCTAGGGTTTTTATGTTCTGTAATTCATTCAACTCTAACCCTAATTCCATTTTCTTTATCTTTTGCTGATTGAATTCATCTAGTTCAACACCATTTAGCCTCATTGGTATATTTCCACTCGATCCTCTATTAGAAGATTCCATCATAGCACTTAACTTCTCCAAATTCAACAAGAATTTCTTCTTTTACCTTCCTCTATGGCTACGAGAGATAAACTTTCGTCGCTTGTTCTCGAATTTTCACAAAAATCTCCCAAAGATGCTCCAAATTTCTTCAGACTCGCTCCAAGATAGTTCCAAGTCACTCTTCAAATTCTTCAAATGCATAGGCGAAAAAAATGACTTGAAAATTTTGCTTTCTACACCATCATTTTTCCATAATTCACTTAATTGCAAAAAGCTGACAAAAATTTCTTCCACTACATTGAGAAACCCTAGTTCACTCCACAAAAGAACATGCTTGCAATTTTTCTTCTAGTTTCTTTTGCATCACCTTTTTCCATCCATTCCTTACAACATATCATCGTGCCAAAATTTAACACACCATATTTTTAGGGGGTTCAAGCAATTTTATGATGAAGCTCCTCCTAAGACCATGTTAGGTCTAATTCTCAGAGGAATCATCTACACCAAATGAGTGTACAGACACATCAGTAGTCTTTGATTCTTCTTTATTCTTCCATGTCTATCTCATTTCTTGCTTCACCTCCTCTTTGTCAATATTTTTTACAAGTTCATCATCTTTTACTAGAGAAGACAACTTTCCCTTTTTACTTCTACACACTTTTAAAATATGTCCTAGTTTTTTGCATTTGTAGCAGACAGCATTTCTCTGACTTGCTTGACTTCCATTAGCCCTTGATTTTCACTAATTCACTTTATGCCCAAACTTGTTATATGTATCACAATAGCCATCAAAATATTGATTTATTCTTCCTTCACTAAACCAATTAATCATTTGAGTTATGCATTCACCAGCTCTATGTCCAATCTTCTTGCATGTATAACACTATCTGATGAAGGAACCAGAAAACTGATTCATCCTATACCTACACTCAGTTGCCCTATGACCAAATTTATTACATGAAAAACAAACACCATTGAACGATAGGTACCTTTGAGCATTTGGTTTTCTGATAGGTGGTCTTCTTCTTGGATTTCTTTTCTACTTCCCTTTATCTCAAGTCTTCAGATTATTTAGGGTAAGTGCACCAATCTGTGACACAATTTTGATGCCAAATTGCAAAAAAAACCTGTAATAGGCCATATTGCGCTCACCAAATTTGAAAAGTGCCACATTTGGCGAACAATGGCTTTACCATTTGGTGAGCGCCAAATGGCTTGAATTTTGCAATCAGTGAACAAGTGTGAGTTCTCTTTCTTTTTGCAATGAATTTTGGAATACATTTTTCTAAACTCTTTTATTTTCGATTTCTCTTCCAAGGAAACTATATACATGAAATAAACATTTAAGTATAAGTTTACATTTACATATGGACATTTACTTTCTTATACTTTAATTTATATTACATGTATATAGGTAGGATGTTTGAGAGTGGTTTCAAATCTCTAGGAATTATAATGCAAATTCTAGTTTTTGGAAGATCTTAAAAATTTCAGACTTAGTCAAATTTCAGTAATCAGCAATTCAAATTTCAGTAATCAGGAGGTCAAATTTTAGTAGTCAAAAAATTGTATCAACTTTCTCTCTCCTTCTCTCTACTCTCTATCTCTCCACTCCCTCTCTCTCTCTCTCCCTTTCTCTTTCTCTCTCCCCTCTCTCTCTCTCACACCCCTCTATCTCCTCCCTACATCTGCCTCCCCCCTCCCCTCTCTCTCTCTTACCTACCTCTCCCTCCATCACTTTGTATCTCACTTATGTCTCCCTCCCTACCTCTTTCCCTCTCTACTCTCTATCTCTCCTCTCCCTCCCTCTACCTACATCTCTCTCTCACTCTTTATCCCTCTCTTCCCCCACTTTCTCTCTAACTCTCTCCTCTCTATCTCATAATTCTCTCTCCCTCCCTCTCACTCTCCCCTCTCTATCTCACCACTCTCTCTATCTCTCTCTCTCTCAGACACAAACCTCTTATTCCCTCGCTAACACTCCCTCCCTCCATCCTTACCTCTCTACTTCTCTCTATCTCTCCTCTCCCTCCCTCTCTTGACTTCACCCTCCCTCCACTTCTTTTTGTCTCTCCTCCCAATCTCTCTCACTATTGTCCCTCCCTCCCCCCCCCTCTTTCTCTCTCAATTGATATTTCTCTCTATCTCACTCTCACACACACCTCTATCTCCCTACCTATGCCTCCCCTCTGTACTCTTTATCTCTCCTCTCTCTTTCCCTCTCTATACATACCTCTCCCTCAATCACTCTCTCTCCATCCCTCTCTATCTCACTTATGCCTCCTTCCCTACCTCTTTCCCTCTCTACTATCTATCTCTCCTCTCCCTTCCTCTACCTACCTCTCTCTTTGTCTCTCTATCCCTCTCTTTCTCTCTCACTCTCTCCTCTCTATCTCACCATTATCTCTATCTCTACCTATCACCCCCTCCTCTCTAAATCACCATTCCCTCTTTCCCAGTTTCCCTCCTTCCCTCTCACTCCCTCCTCTATCCCACTTTCCCTCATTCCCTATCAATGTCTCACTTATCCCTTTCTACCTCTCCCTCCCTCCAACCTCCCTCTCTCTCTTTATCTCTATTTCTCATTCTCTCCTTACCTCTCTACTCTCTATCTCACCACTCTCTCCATCTCACTCTCCCTCCTTCCCTCTCTCCCTCCTATCCATCCCTCTCTCCTTCCATCTCTACCTACCTCTCACTCCACTACCTACCACTCCCGCACCCATCTTTCTCTCTTACTCTCTCCTTCCCTCTCTACTCTATATCTCTCCCCCCTTCCCTCTCTAATCTATTTATCTCTCTCCCCCTTCCTCTGTCCCCTCATTTTCTCTCCTCTAACTCTCTCTCCCTCACACACACACTCACCTCTATCTCCTCATTTCTTCTCCCACCATCCCTCCACTCTCCACTTCTCTCTATCTATCATCTCTCTCTACATCTCCTTCCCTCTATATTTATCTTTATCTCCCCTCTCCCTCTCTTTACCCACTTCTCCCTCCATCACTCAATATCTCAATCGTGCCTCCTCTCTCTCTCTCTCTATCACACACACACACACACACACACACACACACACACACACACACACACACACACACACACACACACACACACACACACACACACACACACACACACACACACACACCTCTATCTCCTCCCTACTTGTCCCTCCCTCCCCTCTCTAATTCTCTCTATCTCTCCTCTCTCTACATCTCCTACCCTCTCTACCTATATTTATCTCCTATATCCCTTTTTTTACCTACCTCTCCCTTCATTACTCTGTATCTCACCTATGTTCCCCTACCTACCTAGGGTTGAGGTATTAAGGGTCAAGGGTTGATAATTGAGGGTTGAGGGTTTAAGGGTTGAGGGTAGATGGTAGAGGGTAGAGGGTAGAGGGTAGAGGGTAGAGGGTGTAAGGGTCAAGGGATTAAGGGATTAAGGGTTGAGGATTGAGGGATTAGGGTATAGAGTTTACTTGGTTTTAAGGGTTTAAGGGTTGATGGTAGAGGGTATTGGGTTTAGGGTAGAGGGTATCAGGGTGAGGGTTGAGTGTTTAAGGGTTTAAGGGTTGAGGGATTAGGGTAGAGAGGGAGGGAAGGATGGAGGGAGAGATGGAGGGAGAGATAGAGGGAGAAGTGAGATAGAGAGGAGAGAATAGGAGAAAGGGATAGAGATATATGAGGGTTGAGGATCTAATGTATAGGATAGAGGGTTGAGAATTGAGGGTATAGGATTGATGGTTTAGGGTATTGGGTAGAGGGTAGAGGGTAGAGGGTAGAAGGTTTAAGGGTTTAGGGTTGAGGGTAGAGGGTTTAGGGTATAGGTTTAAGGGTATATGGTTGAAGGATTAGCATTGAGGGTCTAATGTATAAGGTAGAGGGTATAAGGGTTCAGGGTTTAGGGTTTAAGGGTTGAGGATTAAGGGATTAAGGGTTCAGGGTTGAGGATTGAGGGTTAAGGGTTTAAGGGTTGAGGGTCAAGATTTTAAGGATGAGGGTAGATGGTTGAGGGTATAGGGTTGATGGATTAGGATTCAAGGTCCAACATATAGGGTACAAGGTATAGGGGTTGAGGTTTTAGGGTTAAGGGTTTAGGATTGAAGGTAGAGGATTGAGGGATGAGGGTTGAAGGGTTAAGGGTTTAGGGATTAGGGTAGAGAGTTTAATTGGGTTTAAGGGTTTAAGTGTTGAGGGATTAGGGTTGAGGGTATTGGGTTGAGGATAGAGGGTAGAGGGTTTAGAGGTTTAGGATTTAAGGGTTGAGGGTTGAAGGTTTAGGGTATAGGGTTGAGTGTTCAAGGTTTTAAGGGTTGAGGGATCAGGGAAGAGAATGTGGGATGGAGGGAGGGAGAGATGGAGGGAGAGTCTTTAGAGAGAGAAGGATTAAGTAGGAGAGAGATAGAGGTTAGACGGTTAAGGGTAGAGGGTAGAGGGTTTAAGGGTTTAGGGTTTAAGGGTTTAGGGTTTAAGGGTTAAGGTTTTAGGGTTTAGGGGAGAGGGGAGAGAGAGAGGGAGTGAGTGAGAGAGAGAGACTTGGGAGAGGGAGAGTCTTGAGAGAGAGAGAGTGAGGGAGGGAGTGGGAGAGAGATAGAGGGTAGAGGGTTAAGGGTATATGGTTAAGGGTTGAGGGTAGAGGGTTTAAGGGTTTAAGGGTTAAGGGTAGCGAGATAAGGGTAGAGGGGAGAGACATAGAAGGAGTGATTGAATGAGTGAGAGAGACTTGAGAGAGGGAGAGGGGGTAGCAGGGAGAGAATTGAGAGAGAGAGAGAGGGAGAGGGAGTGGGAGAGAGATAGAGGGTAGAGGGTCAAGGGTTTTAGGTGTTTAGGGTTTAGGGTTAAGGGTAGAGAGAGAGAGGTAGAGGGGGAAATAATGTAGAGATATTGAGAGAGAGGAGGCAATGAGGGAGAGAGAAATAGGTATAGAGGGACAAATAGGTAGACCCTTAAACCCTAATCCCTCAACCCCTATACCCTCTTAAACCCTCAACCCTCAACCCTCAACCCTTAAATCCTAATCCCTCAACCCCCATACCCTCTTAATCCCTCAACCCTCAACCCTTCAACCCTAATCCCCCGACCCCCATACCCTCTTAATCCCTCAACCCTTCAACCCTAATCCCTCAACCCCTATACCCTCTTAATCCCTCAACCCCCATACCCTCAAACCTTAAACCCTAATCCCTCAACCCCATACCCTCTTAATCCCTCAACCCCTATACCCTCTTAATCCCTCATATTTTCAGGTTGCCATAAGGAGTATTCAAATTTCTAGGTCCCAGTGTAGTTGTAGGCACATTCAACAACATATGACAGTGAGCATGCCTATGAATGTTTTGTTGAATTTGGGTACACTTTGTATGCTGAAGATGACAAAGATTTTTCATATGATAGTAAGGATAATGAAATGCATACTGATGAGATGAATATGAATCATATTGAACACAATGATTTCCTAAAGGTTTTCAATGATAGTGCATATTACAGGGTAGGTGGAATGGATAGTTTCAAAATAAATCTGATGAGCTCTATTTAGAACGAAGTTTATGACAGAGGAAAGTGTAGGTTTTTGTTTTTGAGGTGGCTTGGGGCCATCCCTAATGGTTTAATTTTTTAAACCATAGCAGGTACAGAGGATTAAGGATTGCCATTGCATGGAAAATTCTTAGCAATGCCTCTTTAAAAAATTATCTTCCATGCATAGTACTTTAGGGTTTTCCACTTCTCCGTTTGCTCCATTTTCATATTATTCACATGTTCATTCCCTCTATCTGTTATCACCTTCATTTTTCATGCCTTTGCTTGGTCTGCTCTACCAAAGATACTTTGGATTCTTGTAGTGGTTTGCAAAATCACTCATCCCCAACAAGAACCACTGTTAGAGATAGAGGGAGTGAGTGAGTGAGAGAGAGACCTAAGAGGGAGATGGGATAGGAGGGAGAGTCTTGAGAGAGAGAGGGAGAGACTTCAGAGAGGGAGAGACACAAAGTGGGAGAGAGATAGAGGGAGTGAGAGAGAGGGAGTGGGAGAGAGAGAGGGGGGAGGGAGAGGGTGTGGGAGGGAGAAACCTAAGAGAGAGAGGTTGGGAGGGAGACACCTAAGAGAAGGAGAGGGATTCAAAGTGGGAGAGAGGGGGTGGGAAGGAGATACCTAAGAAAGTACAGTGGGAGGTAAGTGAGGCCTGGCAGAGAGGGATTGTGAGATAAGTGAGGCCTAATCCCTCAACCCCTATACCCTCTTAATCCCTCAACCCTCAACCCCCAACCCTCAACCCTCAACCCTCAACCCTTAAATCCTAATCCATCAACCCCCATACCATCCAAATCCCTCAACCCTCAACCCTTAACCATTAAACCCTAATCCCTCAACCCCCATACCCTCCTAATCCCTCAACCCTCAACCCTCAACCCTTAAACCCTAATCCATCAACCCCCATACCCTCTTAATCCATCAACCCTCAACCCTTAACCCTTAAACCCTAATCACTCAACCCCCATACCCTCCTGATCCCTCACCCCTCAACCCTCAACCCTTAAACCCTAATCCCTCAACCACCATATCCTCTTAATCCCTCAACCCTCAACCCTCAACCCTTAACCCCTAATCCCTCAACCCCTATACCCTCTTAATCCCTCAACCCTCAACCCTCAACCCTCAACCCTCAACCCTTAAACCCTAATCCATCAACCCACATACCCTCTTAATCCATCAACCCTCAAACCTTAACCCTTAAACCCTAATCCCTCAACCCCCATACCCTCCTAATCCCTCAACCCTCAACCCTTAAACCCTAATCCCTCAACCCCCATATCCTCTTAATCCCTCAACCCTCAACCCTTAACCCATAATCCCTCAACCCCTATACCCTCTTAATCCCTCAACCCTCAACCCTCAATCCTCAACCTCAATAACCCTCAACCCGCAAGCCCTAGTCCATCCCTTCCCCCGCCCTCCTAATCCCTCAACCCTCAACCCTTAACCCTTAAACCCTAATCCCTCAACCCCCATACCCTCCTAATCCCTCAACCCTCAACCGTAAACCCTTAAACCCTAATCCCTCAGCCCCCATATCCTCTTAATCCCTCAACCCTCAACCCTTAACCCCTAATTCCTCAACCCCTATACCCTCTTAATCCCTCAACCCTCAACAATCAACCCTCAACCCTTAAACCCTAATACATCAACCCCCATACCCTCTTAATCCCTCAAACCTCAACCCTTAAACCCTAATCCCTCAACCCCCATAACTTCTTAATCCCTCAACCCTCAACCCTTAAACCCTAATCCCTTAACCCCCATACCATCTTAATACCTCAACCCTCAACCCTTCAACCCTAATCCCTTGACCCCTATACCCTCTTAATCCCTCAACCCTCAACCCTTAACCCTTAAAACCTAATCTATAGAGACAGAGAGAGAGAGGGAGGGAGAGGGAGGGAGAGGGGGTGGAAGGGAGACACATGAGAGAGAAGGAGAGGGAGACAAAGTGGGAGAAAGGGGGTGGGAAGGAGATACCTAAGAGAGTAGGAGAGAGAGGGAGTGGGAGACAGAGGGATGGGAGAGATACAAGGAGTGAGAGAGAGAGACTTGAGAGATAGAGAGGGGGTGGGAAGGAGAGGGAATACTCGGGGGAGAGGGAGTACTCAAGATAGAGGTATTCGGGAGAGATGGATGGGGTGGGGGGAGATAATTGAGAGAGGGAGAGAAAACGAGGGAGAAAGAAAAAGTGGGAGAGAGTGAGAGAGGGAGTGGGAGAGAGAGGGAATGGGAGAGAGATAGAGGGAGTGAGTGAGTGACATACCTAAGAGAGGGATTAGGGTAGAGAGTTTAATTGGGTTTAAGCATTTAAGTGTTGAGGGATTAGGGTTGAGAGTATTGGGTTGAGGGTAGAGGGTAGAGGGTAGAGGGTTTAAGGGTTTAGGATTTAAGGGTTGAGGGTTGAGGGTTTAGGGTATAGGGTTGAGTGTTTAAGGTTTTAAGGGTTGACGGTATAGGGTTGAGGTATTAGGGAAGAGAAGGTGGGAGGAGATAAAGAGAAGTAGAGGGTAGAGTGCTTAAGGGTTTAAGGGCTAAGGGTTTAGGATTTAGAGTTAAGGGTAAAGGAGAGAGAGATGTAGGTAGTTAGTGAGAGAGAGAGAGGGAGGGAGTGGAAAAGTGATAGAGGGTAGAGGGTAGAGGGTTAAGGGTAGAGAGGAGAGAGATAGAAAGAGTGAATGAGTGAGAGAGAGACCTAAAAAAGGGAGAGGAAGTAGGAGTGAGAGACTTGAGAGAGAGAGAGGGAGGGAGGGAATTGGAGATAGATAGAGGGTAAAGGGTATAGGGTAGAGGGTTTAATGGTTAAGGGTTAAGGATGGAGGGGAGATAGATAGAGAGAGTGAGTGAGAGAGACACTTGAGAGAGGGAGAGGGGGTAGGAGGGAGAGACTTGAGAGAGAGAGAGAGGGGAAGGGAGTTGGAGAGAGATAGAGGATAGAGGGTAGAGGGTATATTTTTTAAGGGTTTAGGGTTTAAGGGTTAAGGGTTAAGGGTTTAGGTTAAGGGTATAGTGGAGAGCGATAGAGGGAGAGAGAGAGAGAGGGAGTGAGTGAGTGAGAGACCTAAGATTCCCTCTCTAATTTTCTCTATATCCCCCTCTCTCTCCTTCCCTTTATACTTCTCTCTATCTCACCTCTCTTTCTCCCCCTCTCTCTCTCCCTCTCTCTTCCTTTCACCCACCTTTTCTCTCTACTTCTCACTATCTAACCTATCTCTCTATAAATCTTTCTCTATCCCCCTCCTTCCCTCTCAATCTCTCCACATTCCTCCTTATCTCTCTACTTTTCAGCTCCATCACACATCTCTCCACCTATACCGCTCTCTATTTTTGTCTCACCTCTCTCTCCATCCCTACCTCTCCCTATATCTCTCCTTTCATATCTACTTCTCTCTACCTAGTTTTCCCTCTATAACTATTTCTCTCTCCCTCCTTGCATCCTCTCTCTCAATATCTCCACCTTCTTTCCCACTCTAATTCTCTCTCTATCACCTCTCTCTATCTCTCTCCTCCCTCTCTACTCTCTCTATCTCTCACTTCCTCCCCATATTTCTATCTCTCCTCTCTCCCTCCCCCTCTTTCTATATATCTTTTCCCTCTCTCTACCTATATATCTCTCCTTTTATCTATCTCAACTATCCATCTTTACCTATCCATCCCTCCTCTCTCTCTTCCACCAAAATTCACTCTACATCTCTCTATCTAGCCTACTCCTATATACCTCATTTTCTCTCCCTCTCTCTTTCCATCTCTCAATCTATCTACCTTCATCATTACACCTCTACTTATCTCTATCACCTCTCTCTCTCCCCCTCCCCTCTTTACTTTCTTTCTCTCTATCTCACCTCTCTCTCCTCTCCCTCCTCTATCTATCTCATGTATCTCTCCCTCCTTACCTCTTCTTCCCTCTCTCCTACTTCTCTTTATCTACTCCCACCTCTATCTACCTAGACCTCTCTTTGTTTTTTCTCACCTCTCTCTCCATCCCTACCTCTCCCTCTATCTTTGCTTTCATATCTACTTCTCTCTACCTATTTTTCCCTCTATACCTATTTCTCTCTCCCTCCTTGCATCCTCTCTCTCAATATCTCTACCTTCTTTCCCCCCTCTCTCTCTCTCTCTACCATTAAACCTAAACCCTAAACAGTTAAAACCTTCTACCCTCTACCCTCTATCTCTCCCACTCCCTCTCCCTCTCTCTCTCTCAATTCTCTCCCTCCTACCCCCTTTCCATTTTTCAAGTCTCTCCCCTCTCTCCTTATCCCTATACCCTTAACCCTTAAACCCTTAAACACTCTACCCTCAACCCTTAACCATCTACCCTTAACCCTCTACCCTCTATCTCTCTCCCACTCCCTCCCTCCCTCTCTCTCTCTCTCTCTCAAGAAACTCCCTCCTATCCCCTCTCCCTCTCTTAGGTCTCTCTCTCTCACTCACTCACTCACTCCCTCTATCTCTCTCCCCTCTCCCCTTAACCCTGTTAGAACCCAAAATTTCATGAAAATTCTAAGGTCTTTTATCTATTTGAATTGAATATTTTCCTATCTTTCCATAAAAATTCATTTTTCCCATCCAAAATCATTCAAATTCCTTTACCACCATTCAAAAAGGCTAAAAAATGATGTATATCCTATACCACTACCCTAAACCCTTTAAATTTTTCTCCCTACCGCTTTACTGCTATTGTGCGGTAGAGGGTCAGCCTAGCGGTCATCAAACAACTGGCGCTATACCGCGCACAGTAAAATCTATACCCGTAGTAACGTGGTAAAATTTGTATGCAGCCTTTATTATGTTTATACCACGGTCGTTATCTTTCTACCTAGCGGTATGGTAGTCTTAACTATCAAGGTCTTCTCCTGACTATTACCACACTACCGTAGTCTCCCTGTAGACTATTTGTGGTACCGCAGTAGCCATCTTAATGCCTGCCTTGACCTTCCATTGACAGTTTACCACAGTCACCATGGTCACCATCTCACCATGTGTGGTATTGCGGTGACTGTCTACACTACTGCCACACTGGTGACTTACCGACCACTGCGATACTGCGGTCTATGTTTAGACTGCGCGCGGTGGCACGGTAAACATTTTGTGCCTAATCAATTAGCCGTCGATTGTTTTTGCTGACCATTAATGCCGCCTTCTAATTGCTACTACTCTACCGCGACCCTTGAGGTTACCCTCTGTGGTGCAACAGTAAGGGTTTCATTGACTGCTCTTTGCCATTATACCACGGGCTGGATTGTGGGAAGCCGTGGCTGGGTAGTGAATAAGATATGAAGTGATCACTAAGGGAGTGGTAGAGGTATAAAATGTATGAGCATTTTTGGAAAGGGGAGAAATGCATTTTAATGGAAAAGATAGGAAAATAATGATAAATTAAATGGGGGTAAGGTGGTAAATTAAATATTATGAAAAGATAGGAAAGTAATGGATATAAATGAATAAAATCCTTTAGGGTATTGATGGAAAATTTAGGTTCAAAAGGGAAAATCATTTAGGTTTCTTTAATGAATTTTTTTTTGGGTTCTAATAGGGTAGAGGGTTAAGGGTAGAGATGAGAGAAAGAGAGAGAGAGAGAGAGAGAGAGATAAGTAGAGAGGGAAAGAAGTTAGAGATATTGAGAGAGAGGAGGCAAGGAAGGAGAGAGAAATAGGTATAGAGGGACAAATAGGTAGAGAGAAGTAGATATGAAAGTAGAGATAGAGGGAGAGGTAGGGATGGAGAGAGAGGTGAGAAAAAAACAAAGAGAGTTCTAGGTAGATAGAGGTGGGAGGAGATAAAGAGAAGTAGAGGGTAGAGTGCTTAAGGGTTTAGGGTTTAGAGTTAAGGGTAAAGGAGAGAGAGATATAG